>JABRWK010000003.1:1571624-1753906 GCA_013372445.1 Hypothenemus hampei | reverse complement strand
CATCTGCTGCTAAATAAGCCAGTTTTACCCAAATATGATTGTCAAACTTCTCTCTCTAATCGGTGTATGAGTTTTTTTTTAATACAACTGTACCTATCTCATAGATCTCAAAATACTACATAAAAATTAACCTAACAAATAAACTGTTATTTCAATTCAAAGGCAAAAACATTTTTGAAAATTTTTAATTTCTCATCTCTACTTTTTAATATAGAAATACCAAATATTTCTCTATTGTTGAAATCGGTTTACATTAATTGTCAAATGCATTCGTCATTAGACATCAATTCTACACCAATGACGGATTTTACTTTTGACAACTGTCAATATAAATTTGCTATCTGTCATTGGTGTGTCACTTTGTCTTTCACTCTTTTCATGTAGAGGAAGCCGACTTATGAAAACGGAACTTTGTTTATCCAATAACCAAAACACTACATACAGGTAAGCGCCCCTAACTTAAAGTAGTGCGTTTAAAACGAATGAATTAAGTCTTCCAAATTGAAGTTGTCTCGATTAATTGAAGAGTGCACTTAAATTAACAACGTGGTTGTTTTGTTGACTAGGACCCCCATAAGATGCCTGTTCGAAGGCACTGCGACCCGGCTAACGTGAAACGTATATGGGATGCCATCAGATCGGGAAATGTAGCACGTCAAGCATGCGACGTAAACCGTATATTTAAGTTTACCCAAAACGTTGACGACTGGACATTGGCTCAAGTTGAGATGTACATAGAGCAGTGTCTTAAAGATGGACTGATTGTGTATGGGTAATATTTGCATTGTGCTTTATTGCTTCTTTTTGAGCTTTCCCTTTATTTTAATTTTAGGTTGACTCGTCGAAGCGTTTCAGACATAAATAGTAATGTAACCTACAAAATCACCGATCAGAAATTGGTAAGTTACCGTTTTTTTATTGGATTTAATAACGTGTCAATATGATGTTTGTAGCCACAATTTGATGGTAAAGATTGGTACTGTTTCGAATGTCATCTAGCAGGGGACGTTAACGATTGTTCCAATTGTTTTCGAGTGTTCCATCCGGATTGCATTCAACATGCCAAACGCAAATTCGAATTGCACCGATCCAACACTATAAACCTGGACTTGTCCAATTCCAATGAAAATGACAAATACGAATTCAGTGAGAAATTATGCAACATATGTAACATCATCAATATCGAGGAAATGACATGGAACAAAATTGAACTGAACTATTTGTTAAAATTCGTCTTATACAGGATTCGAACCTGGGTAACTGGCTCTTAAGTGGACTCTCGTTTGAATTCTATAAAATATGACAGTTTTAACAGTTGCCAAACACCATAACCCATACAATGGCGGCTGAAGACCGGCCCACCTGGCTCACAGATACCGAATTGACATGGCGCGCCAATCAATTGTTTTTCGAGCATCGGGACATGTCCGTGATTGAAGTGAATATCAACACGACTTCCTACAGTATACTTTCTGAGTTCCTAGCCGATGTGTTTACTGTTCAACACAACGTTGCCATATTTCATGGCAGTAAGTATTTTTAAAAATACATCAATTTGATGATTTAAGCAATAATGTAATATCCGTTTTTAGTTGATTCCCAAGAATATCAAGCGGCCGAATTGATGGTGCGTGATGCCTTGCACGATGTGAGCGAATTGAAAACTTGTATAGACTGCTACCGACACAGTAACGAGAAAATTAACGCACGCTGGTTTTGTTTACCCTGCCGCAATCCACATTCGTTAGTTTGGGCAAAGCAAAAAGGGTATCCCTATTGGCCAGCGAAAGTGATCAGAGAAACTAACACTCACTGCGATGTTCGTTATTTCGGTGGTAAACATGAACGAGCCATGATCCATAAATCGTTTGTGAAGCCAATTTCCGTACCAAAAGAGAGTTTGAAGATTACGCCTTCCAAAGCATTTACACGGTCCTTGGAGGAATTGATTTATCATCAAAAACTGCTTTCTAGTCCGGAAGAAGTCGACAGACTAGTAACGGAAGCCAACGCTAGAAAACCGTCACGGAAAACGTTACCTTCCCTGAATATTAGTCAAGCAACGACCTCTTCTGGAAGGCATCTTCAAGAAGGCTCCAAGAGAAAATCCTCATCTTCCGGTAAATGCTACAGTTATATGTTGTGTCTTTATATAAAAATGTTTATTTTTTAACAGAAAGTTCAAATAAAAAGCCCAGAATTAATGTTAGTGTCAACGAAATCTCAGGAAACGTGATCAACATTTCCGATTGTGAAGAAGAGGAAGAAGAAAAGAGCACGGAATACTCGTTCCAGGACAGTGAAGATCTGCCCGATCCATACAAGTTTGAAGACACTCATGAACCCGTGTCCAGTTCCACTGGAAATGTTAAAAAGTAACATGACAATTGACGTGGAACGATACAACACACCGTTGCAGAGTCCAGCTGAACGGATGCGTAATAAACTCGAGCGTTTAACTGACAAAAAGGAAATAATCGAAGGTGCGGTGGATATGCTGCAAAAGGAGGTGAATCGAGTAGTGGAGCGACATAACGAAATTCTCAAGGATCTGTTCGAGTCGCATAATCAGCAAATTCGCGAAACAAAGAAACGTCAATGGGTAAAATGATAACATAAAATTAAGATAAGGATGGAAAATAATCTAAATGACGATTACAATGAAACATCATATAATTTTCCGTCTTTGTTTTTTTACGGATGTCTTTTTAATACAAAAGTTTTAATATTTTTTCTTTTTAATGCAGTGCTACCATTGCGGACAGGATGCGATTTATCATTGTTGTTGGAATACAGCTTACTGTTCACAAATTTGCCAGCAGCAACACTGGCAGGCGGAACACAAAAAAGTCTGTCGAAGAAAGAAGTAGACTTAAAATAAAAATGGACTTTTTTTCAATACTTTCTACAGTTGGAGAGTTAAAATTTATGTAATTTCTTCTGTATTCATTATTTAGGTATCTAATTTTTAAGGAAATGTATATTACACATGAAGTTTTATGTATGTTTCGATACTAGTAAATTTAAAAAATAATGAATATATTGTTTCAAGTCAACATTCTTGTTGTATTAAGAAGAATTCCATGTTTTTCAATAGTCCCGATTCCATACTAAACTTTTCCAAGAATTGCAATTCGTTCTGGCTCAATTGTTCCTTAAGTTGTCTTAGAGCAGTTAAGATTTCAAACTGAAAAACCATACTAAAATTAGTAAAAAGTTCTCTTCACATTCACACTACAAACTTTCTGTTGGTCCCTAGACTCTGAGTCAAGTTTATTAAGTCTAAAGTCTTCTTCAACTCGTTTTAAACGCTCCCTCAATTGTCCAGATTCCCCTTGACTGAATAGACGTATCACTTCCGGCGTCTTGAACGCTCCTGATATTGCAGCTTGAATGGCCTGGAAAACTGCAACTTTACCCTGAATACAAGACGACCTCATACAAATACCATTTGCAGAGCCGCCAACGAATTCACTAACGATAATTCTCCTGCGACGAGTTTATTAAAACTCTCGTTCAAGGCCTTTATTTGATCCATAGTTTCCAGTTTGGTTTCCTCATATTCATCCACGTCCATCGAGTCCCTTAAATCAAAATTGGTCAAGAAAACAAAAACATTTGCTTAAAGAGGTGCTCACTTGTCGGCTTCCAAGTCGTTCAGTTGCTCCATTATGCGGCATAGTTGATTTTCCATGTTTTGTCTTAATTTTTCCGTTTCGGTTGTTCCATAGGTAGACATTTTTCAAAGATATTCTATTGATACAAACAGACTTCAGTAATCGTACGTGATTGGTAACAGTGAAATGGATTATTTTGTGTTTCGTATATCGATTAAGACCTGTTGAGCTTTTAATACTATTTGATATTTAGTAATATCACATAGGAAGTTTATATGATATTTTCAATGAACTTTTACGTCAATTTAGGTTTTTATTCATGAAATATAAACTGTTGCTTTTCTAGTGACACAGGTATTTTAGTTTGATTCAAATGACGTGTACCAGTTCTAGCCATTAACATAATACAAGTTACATTTATGTCAATGGGTTTTAATAGGTAGTCCTTAAAATAGGATATTTCTTATTTCGATGCTACAACTGATATACAATTAAGAATTCCTTTCTGTGAAATTCATAAAAATTAAGTTCATCATTTTTTTGTGCAACTGGATTGTTGTATTTTCCGTAATAACCGTCAAAAGTCAATTAATTAAGCCTCTTGATTGGTGGAAAATGCAATAAAGGTTCGACAAGTAAACGTTTTGGCGCTAGTGGCGCCCCTGTCAGAACGTGAAAGCCGCGTGTCACCCGAAAAAAAAATTAGTTCCTCTTTATAAAATTTCCGCTTTGAGAAAAATTTATAGACATTTATGCAGACACATTAAGACGTTGACGATTTCCAGGGAACGTGAAAAGTGCGAATGGACTCGTGTTTCGTGCTTTCGGGCGTGGCGTGATGCGGCCTCATTTTTCCCGGACAAATTAAACAGTTTTTACCCATGTTTTCCACACGATTATGGGCGGCCATTTTGGAATTATCTTAACCTTTCGATAAAAAGAAAGTGGTTAGATAAGCCTTCGGTTAACAAAGCCAAAAATTTAGTGAATATCCTTTGTTTCTAGAATTCGGTGCAAATTGGTGTGGTTCATTATTGACGTCCCAGTATATTATGGTGTTTAATGTAGTGAAGTGCCAACAACATTAACGGAATTCAAAAACATATGCATATAAGAATATATCCCTGTTAAGGGACCCAGCCCCTTGGAGCCCCTCAATTAAGAAGAAATTAGACACGATGAGTGGGAATCAAAAGCAGCCGGTGGCCAGCGGCGGACCACAACCCCAAAAATTTGCTCAGTATCCTTTTTTTTATTTGGCAGGAATAATTTCCTCCCGAAAAGTGATCATCTTTAATTTCTTGTTGTATCTCCTGTCAAATTATGTCAAATCGTTTTTAAAAAGTAGCTAATTAGCGATTAGATTGGAATTCGTCATTGAAAGTGGTGGTGGTAAAATTGACCAACCAATTGGGTGACAACTCCCATGAACGTTCACTTGTTTATATCATTTCCAGTCCATATGGTCAGTGTAAAAGGCATCCATGATAAAATGGTACTTTCAGTGTGTTACCGTTCCATTGCCAATATTAAGTGTCATATGATATGAAATTTGATAGATAATAGGGCTTTTCCTCGTAAGTATTAGAGCAATATTTTCCTTTTTAATGAATTTCCAAAAATGAGGTTAAAATTATAAAATTGGGAAAGAGGTTTTATTATAAATGAACCATAAGGACAAACGCCATTAAAATAAAAGTTATCAAACAAGGCCATGTACATGTGCTCGCAATTGTCAAATGTCATTTGTCATTCAAGGACGTTTTGTAGGTGTTGGCAACGTAGGAAGGCATTGGTGGGGGGTGGGCGACGGGCACATGTGCCTTGATATCTTTTGATGAAACCGCACTCGCAGTCAATAGACCGACGATGGTTTTCGAAAGAAACGTGTCGTTTTGAGTTTTTTCCTTTATTTTTCCGGAAAGTTATTTTGTTTTTCAAAGTGTTTTCTTTTTAACTTTCGTTTTACGTGTCTAGTGTGCTCTCAATTTGTTTTCGACTATTTTTTATTCATGTTTTTAACAACAATTATTGGTCAATTGTTTTTTTTCTGGCAAATTACGAACTTTCTGCGCTCGTGTTCAAGTGTTAACGATACAATTTAAAAACAAAAGACAATCGATGTGCGGGTGTGAATAAAAATTATCGAAAATTTTTCATTTCCATTTGGTGTAGTTAAAATTTCCTCTTTCGCGAGTGATCGGATTAGGATTATTATCCGCATGGGTTTAAAAAGCGACCATTTCGGAGCCATTTTCACTTAATCGATTACGCTAAGTGGACTGCATAGAAGTACTCCTGAATATGACGTCGCGATACATTCAGAGGCAGGAGGGGGTTTATATGATGGCTCAGCAGCAACAGCAACAGCATCACCATCATAGTCACCATCATCATCATCATCACGGGCTTCAACAACAGCAACAGCAGCAACATTACAGGATAATGCCGCCTCAGGTTCCTCCGCCACAACAACGTAAGTGCCGAGGCGCCCTCTGGGCACGTGCGTTTTGACAATTTACGGGTTGTGGAGCGAGGCGGGGGAATCAATCGATATCGCGTGACGCACGGCAACGTCGCCTTTTTTTGATAAGCGTGCATTTGGTAACGTCACGTTCGTTTACCTGAGGGTAGGTAGATGTACTCGTGTCCGCTACCCCCGCCATAGGGCTGACGTTTCGACTTTCATTGACCATCGTTAGGGTTCAAAGATTTTTTATTTCAAATTTCTGTTTATATTTGAAACTGAAAATTGCAATTGATAATTCCACTTTTTTTTAAATATTTCGTGAGCGAAGTTTTTCTGACCCACATTCCGGCGGCCTTGTCGTGCTGACGACACGTCGGCAATGTTGCCGCGCCTCATCACGTCCGTTTCTTAATGGACCAAATGTAATTGTCCTGAGCGGCGATGTTGTTTGCAACCAATTGGCAGCACCGGACGGAAAGAACGTTTGTTGCATGCTGCACGACTTATCGATTGTTTGAGGTGTCGGCGACGTTGCCAAAATGTCCTTATCTCAATCTGAGAGAGACTTCCTGTTTTGACCAAAAAAATATAAAAGAAAAATAAGTTGACAGGGCTTTAATTAGCCATGAAATCGTAAAATGCAAATTTTTGTACCCTTTGAGGTACTTAGGGCCCTTATAGCCTGACTGCATGACTCATTTAAGTAAATTTTAATGGTTTTTTTTTGCCGTACCTGGGCAAATATCTAATGGTTTTTTGATATTATTCTCGAAATAGGCCTTAAAGATGATATATGCGACTTTTCTAACGAATTGCGACGTTCTGTCCATCATTTTTCTTTAACGTTGCTTTAACAGATATGCCCCTATTTTGACTCAACAACACCCGAATAGTAAGTAGTGCTCTGGGGAGATTTTTCGGTTTTTATTGAAAAATTATGGTGTTTTTTTTACGAAAAATTTTTTCTTTTGTGGGTTATACAGGGCAAGACGCTTTTCACAGCCAGACAGCTACATATGTAACACAGACACAAGGACAGCCCAATCAAGGACCCGGCTTGAGAAACGGACCGCCCAATCAGTCGTCCACACCTCCTAATTCGGACTTGAAAGTATCGGCGATTCCTGGACAAATTCCACCTATGGTAAGAGTATCAAATGCACTAACTTTTTTTTGTTTTAATTTAATTGTCAGCAGCAACAATACGTTTCGAACACCGTTAGAACTGGCCCATATTTTCAACCCAGAAACGCGGGTGGACCGCCCACCCAAACACCTAGAATGCCCAATCAACCGCATAGAGTGCGTAAATTTAATTTTAAAACTAGATTTTATCTGATTTTCTTTATTTCTTTTAGGCGCAGGCTCCTATGTTTCCTTCACAGTACGCGGTCATGCAACCGGTTTACATACAGCAACAACCAGCGCCAATGTACTACAATCCACAACGGCCGCCCAGCAATCTAATGTCGCAACCCTTTCCTCAAATGTTTTCACCTTCCATTCAGAATTTTCAACATTACGGCCAACCAGTTAATTCCGGAGTGGCTGCACGTAAGGGCTGTACATCCCATGATAATTGTCATAGCTAATAATGAAAATTGTACAGTTGCCGCCTACTCAATGTATCCGCCTCAAACTGGACCGATGTCGATTCCACGAACGACGGGTACTCCCGTAACGGCTGCTCCAACAGTTGGAACCAGTGCAGGAACTTTATCCAACACGCCTATGATGCCACCGGTTGTCCCTCCTCCTACCAGTTATACTCGCCCCCAAAGAACGCGCCGCTCGAAGGCCATACCAATTATTGATCCGAAAACTGGCCAAGACAAGTTGGACGAGATTTATGAAAGCGAGAACACATCGCATCCGACCTCGGGCGAATCCTCAGCTCGACAAACTCCACAGCCCACTCAACAAATTCCCAATAAAGAGGTCAGTGTGTACATGGTCCTTTAAACTGTCTTACTTATTACAGTGAGTTTTTTCTCTAATTTCAATAGATCCAAGCGGCCTTTGCAAAACAAGTAGCTCAAGCGATAAGCGAAGACAAACAACAGCAAAACCACGCCTCTTCCACAACCCTTGACCAACCAGCCGTTGAAACGACACAACGTATCGACGTGCAACATAGCAGTCTTCAGGTTAGCAACCACTTTTTTAATTTTTAATTTAAAAAACTACAATAATTTTTTGTCCAGTATGACGCTAAAGAATTTGTGAGTTCAATCAAAGAAGACACGCCCATCGTTTCAGCCAATAGCGATGCGGCCGAAGTGATTCTGTCGAAAAAGGAACGCGAAAGTCCGGCCAAAGTCAAGAAACAGCAACCGAAAAATGAAGCTTACAATAACAAGGAGGCCACGCCCAAAGAAACTGAATGTGATAAAAGTTCTTCCATAGTTAAGGAAGACATAGTTCCAGTGCCTACGCCTATAGTAAACATCCCTGCCGAATCCGGTCCTGTTAATAAGGAGACTTCCAAAGAAGCAGCAAACAAAGGTGCCAAGAAACAATCGCAGGCGGAACCGCAGTCTATAGACCCCGCCCCTCAGGTTCATGCCACCGGTGCTTCGTCTCATGTCGATGTAAATAACGGTAAGTTTTCTGCATTGTTGTCAGATTTTAAAAATTTTGCCAGACAATATACAGGCGATCAAGATCGTGTCTGTTTTTCCTGCCAAATATATCCTATTTTTATCTGGTTTACGTTTTAATTCAGATCGTAAGGTATGCAATTTTTTGTGTTTTTTTGTTGGCCACACTGGTTAAACTTTTGAGGTTGAGGAGGGGGAGGGAGCAGGAATAATATTTATTTTCAGTCGTATGAAATATGTTTTAGAAAGTGCGTGGCATTTCTTTGGGGGTTACTTCCGTTAATTTTGGTGTAGTTTTTAATGTAAATGGCGAAATGGGAGGAAGAAAACGTGAGTCTTTCCAGATAAATATATCTTGGATGCCTTTTTGAGGTTAGATTGACTGCTCATTAGACATATTAATTTATAATCCAACGGTATTTAGATAAATTAATAATATGTTGGTATGTTTTTTCTCAATGTTCTATTTTTTGTTAATAAAAATGTGGTAAATGGCGACGGAAACATCTGATAATCAAGAATCATTTGTTGTTTCGCGGTGAAAATAATGTGCAAAGTAGTCGATGACGAATGACAATTGCAAATTTCTATTCTCTAAAAATAGACATTGACACTGTCCGTTGCGCTGAACAGTGCTAAAATTAACTGTTTCATCGACGTATAAAATTATTTCTCTTGACATTTCAATGATCAAATCCCCTTTTTTTCTATATGGGCATGGTTCGTATGGTCGATAAAACAGGACGCGACCGATGGACTACTTCGAGTGACAGTGGAATGATGCGCACGCGGTCTTGCCGTCTGTCATTAGCGTCGACCGCATCGGTCGTACGCAACGTGGTTCCAGTGTCTCTTAAAAAAAGTATTTTTTCGAACATACGTAAACTTAACTTGACCGTTTTCATTTTTCTTCAATGAAAATTTGTCATATACTCAATACCGTTATCACGTAATTGTCAAGAACTACTTACATAACCAAGAAAAAATTTCGGGGGGGCCTCTCCCGATTGATGGCAGAGAGGCACGTTGTCTATATTTGGAAACATCTGACGATCGAGCGCGCCGCCCCATATTACTAATAATAATCGAGTCGGTGGTCTATAGCAAGAAGCAAGTGACCTGTGATCGAAACAACACCGCCATCGTCGTTCATTTGTTTGTTCTACATGTGATTATTCCACCAAAGAAAGAAAAATCTAGTATTCGGTGGATTTATATAATAATAACCATCGTCATCGTGGAGTCGCAGTTCCTACCGTGGAAGCGTGCGGGTTTATTTTTAGGGGGTTTTTATGTTGCGCGAATGGACGACGTCGCTACTAAGAATAGATCACGGGAGGCCATGGACGACGGCCCCTGGACCGTTGTGAATAATTCAAAAGGTAAATTCAAGGATGTCCCTAGAAGCCTAGTTTTTCTCTCCAAAAAATATGAGGATTGTCGCTAGGCATACATATTGACGACCTTGGCCCTCTACGATAAAGAGAAAGGTTAGGTTAGGAAGGGGAAATAGTCTATTTTTTTTTCAAATGTCACAGTGAAAACATATGTAGCACCTACCTTTTGCTATACGGTATTATATGTGTGTGAGTTTCTCGGAGAATTTTAATTTTTTTTAGAACACTAGAACCCTTGAGGTCATAGGTTAAGTGTCATAAGTTATCATTTTAAAGTATGAAGTAATTCATGGAAAAAACACTATCTTTTTTTTTGACCAGGAAAATCGAAAAATTCTCGAAACAAGAATGCTCCTCCACCAAATCATCATCAGCAACATCAAAGTCAAAATGGCAAAACGCCTCAACAACCCCAACTGCCGGCAGCGGTGGCGCCGGTGCCTGCCCCGCAGCCGCCCAAACCGAATAATCGCTCAAACAAATCGAAAGAACTGAACTTAAAAGGGGCCAACAAAGAAGGAACCGATATGGATGCGTTTAACGATAACTCCGCCCCGAAAACGGAAATTAACGCCAACACAGTAGTAGCTACACCCCCTTCTGAGTCCGCCACAAATGTCCCTGTTAATAATAATTTGGTCGTCAGCCAAAAGGAACAGCCTGCTCCCCAAGAGACTGATAATGCTTTAAGGTTGGTAGTATTTTTTTCTTCATGAAAATTTTCAATAAAAAAAACTTTGCAGTAGTACAATTGAAATGAGTGGCAAAGACTCGAATGAAAATATGACCAGTGTGCAACAGCCAGAGATCGTAACACCTCCCGTTGCGTTGGTTCCACCTCCTGCGGTCGCCAAGCCCTTAACTAAGGTATTTGATGTTATGGGCATCGTTAAGGACACTCCCCCACGTATGGTGAAACCGTCATTTCCACCTACCGGGGGACAAGACGAAATTGATAAGACCTTAAATATTGAAAATAGTAACACAACTGTGGCGCGTAACGAACTGAATGGTAGAAACGACCTATTAAAAACTCTTTACAAGCCTGGTCAATGGTCTCCCGATAATCCAGAGGGGAAAAAAACCTACCATAAAGAGTTGTTAATACAATTGCGATCGGTCCCAGCAAGCTTACAAAAATATCCCAATATTCCTGATTTTTGTTTAGCGGACGACAGAACGGTAAGTCGATTGGAGGTACGACTTCTTTAGATTTTTCTAATGGGTTTCTGGACAATTTCAGAGGCAGTTGGATGGACGGTTGTCCATGGGAGGGCGAACTGATTACACGAATCCTCCATTTAACAATTACGGCGGCAAGTCGAGTTCACAAAAAGCGGTAAGTAGGGAAAAATCAACATACAGGGTGTTACGAATTAGTAGGTCAATCCGCTAACCAAATAAGAGATTCTTGGTGCGAAAATAATTGGACTTTCCTTATGCCACTTTTTTCCTTTAGCTCATTATATTTAGGACATTGAAGCTAGCAAAAAAAATTAATTTCGTTAATTATTTCGGTATTTATTAACATATATTATTGAAATTTCTCGGTAGTGCGCAGTTTGATTAACTTCTCTTTTCCTATAATGTGGATAAAAAAATTTGGAACAACAGTGGGGAAAATAGAGGATCATGTACACATTTATCTCTCGAACTTTTGTTGCGCATGCCAATGGCAAATTTGTTTAGTTTTTTTAATTACCTGTTTCCCCGTGTTGATTTCTTCGTTCATGTCAAATTTTAATTTACCGCTTATTACTTCCCATATATAAATAACATATTAGCATAATGAACAAAAAAAAATCAATTTTTTTCTTAATTTAACATGTTACAGTACACTAATCACTTGCATATTTGTCGTTGCCTGTTAAGCTTTCTTTATTAATGAAAAACTACAATTCACATTAGATGTTCAATATAGTTTAATTACATTAGGAGATAACAAATTGTCAAAATAAGCGGTAAATCAAAATTTGACACGAACGAAGAAATAAACATGGAGAAACAGGTAATTAAAAAACTAAACAAATTTGCCATTGGCATGCGCAAAAAAATTGGGAAGAAAAATGTGTACATGATCCTCCATTTTTTCCCACTGGTTTTCCAAAAATGTTTACCTAATTTATAGGAGAATGGTGATTAATCGAACTGCGCATTACTGCAAAATTTCAACAAAATATTTTAAAAAACACTTAATTTATTAACAAAACTTTTTTTACAAACTAACAATCTGTACCCTGAGTATAAAGTGCCAAAGGAATAGGTGCCATACGAAAAGTTCAATTATTTTTAGACGAAAAACTTCTGGTTAACTGATTGTCCTTCTAATTCTTAACACTCTCTATTTCTTCAAGATTGACAACGTTACCAATAAAATTCATGATGATTTTTTTGTATTAATCGATGAAAGTAGTGATCTGAAATTGATTGATGTTTAATAAACAAATCTGATCTGTTCTCAATTGTGTTGAAAGCTTTTCTTTGAAATTTGAACTAGCATTGAATCAAATTTTGTTTTGCCCATCAGACGGTTTCGAAACGTGGCAGTCAATCAAAAATGGGCAGTCGTAGTGGAGGCGGAGCTGATAAGTTATCGAAACCGCAACCCAAGCTCTCCATTTCTTTGCGGGGTGACGTTAAATTGCATGAAACCGAAAACGCATGGAAACCTGCCCGATTCAATCAAATCGACAGTACAACCGAAGAGGAGAAGAAGACTCAGGCACTCTATAGGAAAGTTCGTTCCATTTTGAACAAATTAACACCACAAAAGTTCGAGACGCTCGTCAATCAAATTAAACAAATGCAAATCGATTCGAAAGACCGCCTCCAAGGCGTGATCAATTTGGTTTTCGATAAGGCAATTGATGAACCGAAATTTTCTCTTGCTTACGCGATGATGTGTAAAGAGATCCAGAACATGCAAGTGGTGGGAGCATCCGATGTACCGGACAAGAGTGTGGCGTTTAAGACACTGTTGGTCATTCGATGCCAAACTGAATTCGAAAAACAGTCTGTGGACGAGACTGAACGTAACAATAAATTGAAGGAAATTCAAGAATGCACAGATCAGGTATGTGAATAATTGCTATACATACTATTCTCTTATAAAATCACGTTCTTTGCATAGGAAAAGAAGAAAGAATTGAAAGATGAATTGGAAGAATACGATAGGAGGCTTCGAATGAAATCTGTTGGTTGTATCAGATTTATCGGTAGGTTTTCCTTAAAGCAATTCCAGTTTCAACCAGTTTTTGACTTTAAAAACTTTTTAGGCGAACTGTTCAAACAGCACATGTTGACGCCTTCTATTATGCTTCGCTGTCTCCACGTCTTGCTCAACAATCGTGACGAGGAGAGTCTGGAATGTCTGTGCAAATTATTGACTACTATCGGCAAAGAACTGGAGTCGAAGAATAGTGATCTATCTAGTATTTTCGATGAAATGAAACGGATCAGCCAAAATAGGAAAAAAGTGAGCAGCAGAATACGTTTCATGTTGCAGGACGTGATTGATCTCAGGGATGCGAAATGGGTGCCGAGACATGGCGATACAAATCCGAAAACAATCGATCAGATTCAAAAGGAGGCGGAAACGGAACAGTTGAACATCCAGGCAAATAACATGAACCCACCGAGGCGAGACGATCGTCCACTCCACGTATTTAGTGGTTCTAGAACCGGTGGAGGAGGACGGCCGAAACCGAACGAGGACGGTTGGAGTCCTGTAGCCAATAGGAATAGTAGGAACTCCTTCACTTTCCAACCGGAAAAAATGAGAATAGCCAAAGTTGTACGTATTTCCAAATATTTCAATGTTTCAATAAAATTGTTTGGATTCTTTTTATAGACTGGAGAAGAGGTTCAATTAGGTTCCAGACATATGCATGAGTCATGGGCAAAAGGCGTGGCTCCTGTTGTTCCACCACCCAGCCAAAATATGTACGCCGCTTTAGAGAATTATGGAGGAGATACAGATAGGCGAACCCTAAGTAAGATGCAACCCATTACAATTAGCAGTTTGCTTATTATCACATATATCACATTTTAGATCCCAGAGATAACAAGGGACCATATAGTTCAAAGGGTCCGAGTATGGAACGTAACTCATACAATAACAGTAGTGGCAATAAAAATTATGACGGCAGAGGCTCACGATCTGGTTCTCAGCATCGCGATTCACTCAGGAAAGCCACAAATACGCAACCGCTGTTGCCAAGCAACAAAGTCGCTTATCCACCTGCTGTTCTGCAACCAGCAAATTTATCTTCTGTGATTGGCCAGCAACAGTCAACGCAAATTCCACCGGCGGCCGCACCAATTGGTTCATCAGTGAATTTAGGTGGAACATCCAAATTCACAGATGAACAAATTCAAAGACGGATATGCAATTCCGCCGACGAATTTGTAACGAATTGTTGCACAGCAAACGAATATTTTCAAGATATTGCGGCTTGTGTTCCTAACACTGAATATTCAAGGGCTGTATACGAGAGGTAATGTATAATAGTTTATAGTTTTTTTTGGGCGTGGCATGAATAGTCAACGACTTGATGATTATTAGTTAATTAAGTTGTGTTACATTCGTGCAAAAGTGACATTTCAGAGAGGATTCGCTAACACCATGAGACTAAAATCGGTCAATGAATGGCGTTTGATAGTAACCTTTCTACATTGTTGTCCAATTTAGTAGAATGTCTTTGTGCATTTGTTTTTTTTTCAGTTATAACTATATTCTCGAAAAATCTCAGCAGGCCCGACTGAGAACGGGTCATTTATTTGCGGCTTTGATTAAGAATGGTGACATAACTGAGGATGACTTTGTGAAAGGGTTTAAGGAACTTCTGGATTGTTGGGAGGACCTAATAGTGGACGTGCCTCAGATTTGGCTGTATTTTGCAGAAGATATTGGTAAATGAGTAGAAAAATTTTTAGGTCACAATTTTTAATTAAAATTTATATTTAAGTCGCTTTGGTTGTTGAGGAAGCGTTGTCCCTGGGCGGCCTCAAGCGCCTCCTCGAAGGTCTGATATCCAGCAACGTGGCAAAACAACTTCTGAAACATTTATTCACTTTGGTGATTAAGGAGAAGAGTGCGCATTTCTTACAGGAACTCTGGGTGAAAGCGGGACTTCAATTGTCGGAATTCATTCCAGCGGATGATGTTGACGACTTTGTCAAGAACAACGTACGAAATTTTAAATCAAGCTTCGGTAGGGTTCGTAATTTAATTTTTTTTTATTAGGGCTTTGAGTTTTTGGTGAGTGCAGACGCAACTGAACTATCCTACGAACAAATTCAGAAAAAGCTGATTGATTTTCTGAAAAAGAGGACACCGTTCGACGACGTGGTCGATTGGATCACGCAAAATGTTGGCGCACGTGTGAAAGAAAACAAGTTCGTTCGAGCTTTAGCCACTGCTATCTTTGAGACATCAATTTCGAAAAATAAGTTGCAACCGGAAGTGTTGTCGAGTCATTCGAAATTGATTCAGAAGTATGTGGACATCAACACCGACTTGGAATTGCAGTGTTTGTACGCGTTACAAGCGTTGGTGCACAAAATGGAACATCCTCAAGGTATTATCAAGAATATAAATTTTCATATCGATACAATTGCTTTTTTTGGTCAATAGGATTGCTGTTAACGATCTGTGATCAACTTTACGAGAATGCTACGTTTTCTCAGGAAAGCTTTATCGCTTGGGAAACGAGTTCGGATCCGGCCGAACAAGAAGGAAAAGGTAAGATAAGTCGGACCCATAGGATATAGCTTCTCAAAATCTAATTGACTTTTTCTTGACAGGAGTGGCTTTGAAACAATTAACGTCATTCTTCACGCGACTGAAGGAGAACGAGGAAGACGAAGAATATTCGTCGTCGGAGGACGTCTAGCGTTTAACCAGACACACGTTAGTGAAACCGAATATGAACAAAAAAATTTTAGTGATAAAAAACGGACTTACGTGCGTTTAAATTTATGAGGAAGACAAATGAAAACTATTACTGTTTTGTTTAGTGCAGTGGCGTGCGTGTGCGCTCTGTTGTATTATATGAAAAAGATGGAGAACGTTGCTAGTGATGGACGCGCATTGTTGATATTGAGTAAACCACGAGACTATTTATTAAACAAACAAAAAAAAATGCAAAAAATTCCTTTATTTTCATTATTATATTAGCGTTCTTATTATACTATACTATACTCGCGATTTATTTTTAAACGACTATTTTTACGCGCAGTCCCAATACCTTTTTTTCCTCCCCCATGGATTGACAATAGGTAAAGAGGATCAAGTGGCTTGCAGCCCTTTTGTTATTATTATATTCTTGTTAAGTTGTATATTTACGTAAATAATTGTAATAAAGTATTATGTATATTTGGTTGTATACGTAATGCTTCAAGCAGGTGGATGCGGTCACGCGCACGCGCGGTCATTGAATTTTCATTATGGGATTGGGCGAGGGGCGGTGGCATTACGGTTTGTCGTTCCGCATATATGTCACCGCTTCTATTGCCGTCTTCAGTCAGGGATTATTAGGTAGAAATGCCAGGAAACGAAATCATTTTTTTTGTATTTAACTGACCTCCCTTACCTCTCCCCCCTCCCCCCGTGTCTTTATAAACTAGTTTTTCTTTAACAAAAAAAATTTATTGTGTTTATTCTATAAAAGTAATTTAACATAAAAAATTATGCCAATTACTTAGTGTTTTCTTTTTAGTTTTTTAACATTTTTCTTTTTAACATTACAATTGTACTAGTCCTAGTACAATTGTATGGGCTATAATGGAGTACATTAATTGCGATGCAATATTACATAATTGCCCAATATGCTTTGCAATTCGTGACAATTACAAAAAGTAATATCTAAATAAAAGCGATTACCTAAAATTTCAGACGTTTTCACAAACATCTAGTAAAAGGACTTAATTGAAACATTTTTATAAAATATGTCACACGCCTTACAGAGCATACTACAACTCAATAATTGAAATAGATCCCGTTTTGCAAAAGCATTATGAGTAAAATTCCGTTTAGCATGGTAAAGTTGGTTTCGGCCTTTTTAAAATGTGCCCGCGTTCATATTGTTCACGGTCCCGCTTCAAGCTATTTAAATTGCATAAAAGTGAGTGGTTGGGTGTTGCGGATAGTGTCCAATAATTGTTTAATGCTGACTTCATCAGAAAATTAATGGCTCAGTCTTAAGCCGCAATTGAATGTAATGGAAAAGAGGTCAAAAAGGTTTGGTGTTGACTTGAAACATAATTAAAATGGCGTTTTCGGTGAGTAACAAATCAATGATAATTTTACATTTTTCATTGGTAGTTATACCTATTGGCCACCACATACAGAATGGCCAAACAAAAAGGTCGCAGCTCTATTAATAATCTCGTAGATTTTGAGAAAAAACTTCAACATCTCTTGTATTAAAAATCTCTCATACAGGATGATCTAAAAAGAATATCTTGCTTTAGTTTTCCTAAACGGAAACTTTCAATTCATATTTCACGTCCACGTAAAGTTTTTATTAAATTATGTATAACATATCCTATATCTGTCTTCAACTGTTTTAAAGTCGTTTCCAGTTGTAATGTTGTTTTCATATGAAACGTACGAGAAGTTACAAAGTGTGTTACAAAACGATTTAAGTTATAAAAACCGTGGTAGAAGATCTATTTTTTGTCTTAATTTTAAATCGTTCTTTTTTGCTTTACTGTAATTGTTTTAATCTTAGTTTTTTACAGCTATTTCATTCGAAATGGGGAACGGATCGAAATAGCAAAACTTTACTTGGAAAATTAGATTTAAAAAATGCGAACGATAAGTATGTGGCCAAATTGGTAAGAAACTTTCACGAAATTCAATTTGTGTCAAATTCTGCCTTGATCAAATCGACCAGTGAAAAAGGAATGCTGGGGAAATTCCGATTTTAGGACATGCACTACTTGACAATGCCTAAAGTGCTAACCAACTATCTTTTCTTCCTAATTAATATAAAGAATTTTGCGAACTCATAAGTTTCATCAGTATGAGATAAAACTCGTAGATAATCTTAATGAAGACGATTTTAAGATGAGCTTGGAATTTTGTAAGGAAATGAGCCAATGTTTCGTTGATATACATATAATGTGTTTCAGGATAGGTGTAACAAGAGGTGGGATGGATAAAAAATTGTTGAATTTTTAAATAACATTTGGACGTTGAGTTCTGCTTGTTTTAAAATTATTGTGTACAAAAAATGAGTCGATTTCGTGTTATACAACGTGTTTTATAAACAAATTTGTAAAAATCATCAATTTACATAAAATTATTAAATTTTAGAAGGCGGGGATGGTATAAATTTCTACCAGCTGTCAAAATGTAAAAAGTTTTGACTTTTAGTAACATGAGGCACCACTCAATATATAGCTCCTGTAAAATGGTTTTTAGTTTACCACTTTCCTGGGAAATAGATTTTCAGATGAGGTACAATTTAATTTGAACGTTTAGGATTTTTTCTTAAAAGATATTAAAGTTTCTTCCCACAAATCCAGAATCGATCCATGAATTTCGACAATGAATTACAACTGAATGTAGAGGACTAAATAACTGCAGACATACTATTAAATGTTCAACATAAATTTGAACAGAATCTGTACTACTTGTACGGAGCAAAACGTATATCATCTCTAGCATTTATTGTCAAATTGAAAATTGCTCTTTGCGTTGCAGTAAATGTTTCCATCAAGAGAACCTAATGCTTGTGATTTTATTTGACTCCAGTATTCACGGAGAGTGAACGATATGGACTATTAATACTGCATATATGCCAGTAAAATCTTCCAAATCCCAAATTTAATCTATTATCAATATTAAACTGAACATAGATATAGATAGGATATGTAAGCGATTGTTCACAATGGACATAAGCATAAAATGTACGTAAGTTATATGTCGTCGGTTTAGTAAGAAAACCACGTAACTCCATTTTGTCAAAATTGTCAGGAGAAACAAAAAACTGTTATTTATTAGTACGTGTGTAATGCGAACATTATATTTTCTTTTACATTTTAGTCGCCTTTTAATACACCTAGAATTTTGCAATTTTGCAGGATGATTAATTCGAAGATTGACCATCGGATGACATTAAAGCCTTCTTTTCGATAAAAAGTGGAGTGGAGTTACGCGGTTTTCTTACTAAGCCGACGATATAAAACATAAAGTTGAAACGTAGGTTTATAATGTTAGCTGAAGTCTTCAACAGACGTTGTTAATTTACATTTAATTCATGTACAATGATTGACATTGATCACGTTTATATATAGTTTAACAGATTTAAATTATTATGTCTTATGTATTTCTTATGCTTATGTCCATTGTGAACAAGCGCTAACACATAATTTGAAAACTTCACGTAGAAGCCAAAAATGAATTGATACTAGAACGTTTCCATTCAATATCAATATCTTCTTTTTAGGATGAACCCTGTATTATAGAGTTTTTGTAAAACAGAAGACCAACTATAAATTTTAATTGACATATGACATTTTTTTTTATCTACATATAAAGTTATAAACACGATTGGGACCTTTTCATTAGTTAACGCTGTATAAGGTTTTCAAATGAACAGAAGTAGTTTCTAATTTTAACTAAATATTAATTATCACATTTGCGTTACACATATTGGTCGATATTTTTATTAAATATTTTGTTACTTGGATGACGGTTTGGAAACGCGTCCGAAAAATAACGATACATCTTCAATAATCCTGGCCTTTTTATGATGTTTTTTTTCAGAAAGAAGTGACACTCGACCTTTTAGAAGAACCAAGAAAGGGTGGTTGGCCACAAATTCAACATCAAGACTTAGACTGCGGATTTTAAGTACCACACCTGAAAAGAAAAACAAAAAAATGATTGTTTAGATTAAACTTTATTTTCACTTGTGGTAAACAAAAATTCATTTTTGGCGTTGTCACGACCAGTGAACCGGACAGTGTGTTTGTTATAAAAAGAATGTAAACGAGTCGGTGGCGGACAATGAAACTTCTTGGTGAATCCACAAAAAAAGGACTAACACAATAGTACCTCAAAACTAAAAAAGAAATTGTCTTTTTCTCTAATTGTAAACTTCTTATTTACGAATAACAAATTTGATCAAAGCTCGTCATGGCTTGACGTAGTGCCCATCTCGTTCGGACGCAGAACTTTTCCAAAAAACAGTATGTTTTTAATAGGCAGGTGTTGTTTTAAACCGTTACGCGTCACCAGACAAAAAATGAACGGTCTATTCACTTTAAATGTTTCCAGACTTGCTGCTCTTCTCGTACGCAGTATGACGGCTAAAAGAAAGCTGGATCAAGTTCATTTTTATCTACAGTATTACTTAGACTTATTACAAAAGAAAGACGTTGCAAATTTCTACCGTACATGTTATCAAATGAGCCGTTGAAAGCCAGAGTGGTATATATAAGTCAAAAAATTAAGTTTTGATATAAATGGACGTAAAGTTGTCTCAATTTTTTTTACTTATACCACTTTGGCTTTCAACGGCTCAAATATACAATGAATTGTTCAAACTACTGATCGTTTTTCCCATTTTAGAAGAAATTAAAGGGGTGTTTTAGCATGATAGAACTTGAACTGGGAATAAAACACATAAAATGTGATTAACTAAACGAAATTTTAGTTTTATTTAATAAAAATAAAAAATGTTAGGCCATGGAATTTAAAAATAATTTTCAAATACTTTTTTAAGGATTTAATCGCCTAATATGGCCAATAACACGAACAATATTAGCACATTGTACGTGTTCTAAATGACTCAACGTCGCTGGTTTGTGTACATACACTTTCGATTTTACATGGTTTCATAGAAAATTATTTAAATTTTTCTTGAAATGCATGGACGAATTGAGATATATGAATTCTCCTCGATATTTTCCTAAATAGTGGCGATATATTCTTTAACAGGTCTCGTTCTTCGACTCACGGAATGAGTCATACCAAATAGCGAAAATTATGTTGTTTGTTTTGCAAACTAGATTTCAAATCGATCTGTGACTCCCCAAATTATTTGGTCGGATGGACAATTATGTCTATCGGAAAATGGTCGCAAGTATCTGTAAGTTTCATAAATTGAAGAACGATTTTGGTAATAAATTTGTACCATTTACATTACAATTGAAACATTTTTTACTAAAACGGCCATAGTCCAAAAACACAGATTTTGCAGTTTAATTTTACTTTTATGGTTTTGAGGCAACCTGTTTGGCCAGTTTCTACGAAAAAACCATAGTACAAAGTCATAGCTGCTAAAAGCTCCGACAAAAACAACCATTATCCCCTCGAATTTCTACAAAAAGAGTGGTTTTTCTGGTTAATGGTTGTTTTTGTGGGAAATTTAATTAGCGCATGCACAAATTTCCTGTCCGAACCGTCATTTTCAGACACTTCAGATTAGTTTTGTTTGATTAGGGAAAAAATTCTTGCAAGCGTTACAATGAAATAACAATTTTTTTCAATTTCCCAACAAAGTGAAAATTGGACTATGGTCGTTTTTGTAAAAAATGCATCAATTATTCAGACATTAATCTTTGCATGATCAAATGGTAATTTTCAAACTTTAACACGTGTCAACTGAGGCCAGAAGTATTTTGATCAGAACTTCTATCATACTAATACCAACACCCCATAATATACAGAAAGCAGAATCTTTTTCCTTTTTCAGTTTTGCCCAGAAAAGCTAAAGCATACTGATATTTCATACCAGTAGCAGCAGCCGCTTCCGTGCCTTCCTCGTTCACTTCGATAAAAGCTTTCTGAATAGCTTTGCTGACGTAGAGTTGGTCCGGAGAGTCCAAGATATTGGAAAAGTTGGCTTTTTCAGTGAAAATCTCCCCAAGACCAATCTATGAACAGGGGATCTAATAGTTATCAAAAAAATCAATGGGATTCCTAACTGTTCACCTGCGTAAGAGGATCCACCAGATCGATTGAAGTTTCAATTTTGAACTTTGGAAGTTTCAAGATCACTTCTGGTTTGTGCATATTTTCCGTGATTCTTGTCAAGTCAGTACCACTGAGTTTCTTTTCCAGTTCACCAATTCCGTTGCGTTTATTTGGCAAAATAATGACCAAACTAACATCTGGATTGGTGTAAGGCAATTCCAGAACCTTAGCGTCTAATTCAGGATCTTCTTTGTAGAAGAACTTGGCTCGTTTGTTCATCATATTAACATCAATCGAGTCCACATCATTTAAATAGAACTTTTCCAGTTTTGTATCGGCCACTTCAAATTTATTGGCCCAGGTTCCTTTGAAATAAATGGCGTTAACCAAAACCAATCGAGTTAAATCATTCAAATCTCCAGATGCAATTAGGTTTTTAATTTTATTTTGAGTTTTGTCCTCAACCCAACTATTGATAATTTTAGCACTTTCAGCGGATTTTGCAAAGTTCACTCCTTGTACTTCCGATTGGAACTTTTCCTTAGTCACTGTTTGAAATTCAGACTTCAAAGTTTCGCCCATTTGAATGAAAATCTTATTAGCCATCAGTAATTGCACTTCTTTAATGTTATTTAAGTAGTTCAAGATGTCATGGTAGCCTTCAGCCGTCACTTGATGTCCGGGCACATTTAGGGCTTTCGTAAATGCTTCTCGTGTGGTACCATCGGACCCCTGATAGACCATTGAAAGTACTGCATGGGCACTTATGGGTGAGAAGAACACGTTACCCTTTTCTTTAGATAAAATGTTATAGAGTTCTTTTGTGAAGAAATTGTTTCCTTCGATTACCGTTTGTAATTCAAGTTCTGTAGCCATGATTGTAAATGGAATCGTTGTTAGAACGACTAAAATCAAACCTGGAAATAGTATATTTAAAAGAGGTGTGTGAAAATCATGGAACAAACTCAACCACTTATCTAGAACGTCAAAAACATGACTCATTACTATTGATTTACCTGAAAATTGAAGAAAATTTAAATTTTTAAATGGTCGGAAAAACATGTATATTGTTTTTCTATTTTTAGCTGAAAAATGGGAAAAAAAAGAATGTTAATTATATTAAAAAATAGAAATTTATTCATTTGTTTATTTTTTACATAAAATTGGAAACGTCAAATGAGAGACCTTAACCTCCCATAGATTTAAGAATGACTTTAGAAACTGACATTTGACTTTTTGACATCACCAAAAAATACAAATAAATGAAAAGTAGAACTGAAGGAAAAACCAGGAGGCGGACTCTGGAATGGCAATATTAAAATTTAAGCCACCAATGACTTAAATTGAATCCTATTTCAGCGCCATCTCTTATCTTGTGAATAAGAAGCTTAATAATATTTGATCAAGTAAAACCCTAAATGGTGCTGTTGAGTGCGGACTTTTTTTTAGAAGAATGGCGATATTCACCATTGAATGCTTGCTTTGTACGGTGAGCAACCAAGAAGTTATTGCTTTGAAGATAGTACTAACGGTGCCGACAAATTCTGTTACTGAGGTAGTTGAACTAAATAATAATTGACAAAAATCGGTTCCTCTCTTAACTCTTGTTCTTCTAAAATAAAGGAATAAAGGGCCAATCGAGATGATAGTGTTTCAAAAAACAATGGAAGATCCAAGGGAAGTTTGAACCATTTATGCTATTAATGTTAGCGTAAATGTGACTAAGGATCTCATCGGACAACCAAAATATGTTTCTTCATAAAATAAGAAAAATTTTCAGAAATTTCGACCTCATCCTTTTTTAAGGAAAACAATAAAAATGGTCCATTTATTGTTTACTGTTTATCAAATAAAAAAGACAAAAACATTGACCGATCGAAAAATGGGACACGAAATCGATCTCCTAAATATAGCCTTTAAATACTCGGGTGTTTTCTATGAGATAATTTCGATTATTTGAAATGAAATGAGAATACTAAATCATAAATCTTCTACTATATTGTAGCAAAAAAAATACAAAACACGTTCACGTGCCTGCATCAAAACATTAAATAATGGAGAGCCATCAAGCTTACAAACCCCTGATTAGAAGACTTGAAAAAATCAAACACACGCGTTCCTCAAGGGCCTACATCAAAACACACGAGCCGTTCGCGTGCCTGCATCAGAAAATGTTGGATAATCACCCCTCAGCATTTGTTCATTTGTTGTTCAACTCGCGCGTTGTCAGATTTTGAAACGTTGACCTTTTTGTTAACTGCCTTTGTCATGTTTTGTTTCCTTTGTTTTTTCCTTTTTGGTGGCTAGTTTTGTTCAGGTTTGGAGAACTACTATACATTTGAATTCATTTCTTGATATGATATGAGGAGCTCATTTTCAAAAATGCAACAAAACCATTCGAAAACGAACTTCTCATATTCATTACTATAAAAACAACAAAAATGAATAAAATAGGGGATATTCTATAAAAAAAGAAGTTTTAAAATTTTAAAGTTGTCTAAACGATACTCAAATATAGTTCGAAATATCTATTACTATTATACATCAAGGCCTCTTTTCAAGGATCACATAGACTGATATATAGAACCAGAAAACAATCAGCGCAAATAGTATTTTTTAATAAAAAGTGAAAAATCTCATAAATATGTCTAAATTTAAGTGTTTACTTAAATTTAAACATAAAATATTATACAGAGTGTAACAAATCATCATTTTGATATATCAGGGGGTGATAGTACTCGGCAAAATAAGAAAAAAATGCTAACAATACTCATGGCCCTTTTGATATAAAGGGCGACAAAGTTTGTTTTTTTTAATTTTTTGCTACTTTCTTGCAAAGATTATCTAATGAAATTTCGTATATCTATGTTTTTTAAGAGCCTCTACAAGAAAATGTCAAAATCGTTGGTCTCCACATACAGAGGCTTATGTTTTCCTGGGTCACGTGCAATTTTTTGCATCCTAACTTTTTTGGAACATCCTGTATGAATTCTGATTTCACATTTAGACTTCTTCATTTCTTTAACTTTTTGATCTCTTGTATTTTTCTCCTATCTTTCACCATTTACGAAAAATTTGTATAAATAGTTACCGATGCATATTAAGGAAGGAGTAAGAAACAAAAGAAAATTGACGCATTCTTAACAGTGAATCATATGTATTAAATTAGTGAATCTAAATAGAAACAAAATTGTAGAAACTGTTCAAAATATTCATACAGGGTGTTCCAAAAAAAATTAAACTTTGTCACCCTGTATATAAAAAATGAAGCATTTTTAATCACTGGTATATTAGTATTTTCTTCTTATTTTACCGAGTACTATCACCCCCTGACATATCGGCATGATGATCTGTTACGTCCTGTATAGTTGGTTCAAATAATTTCCGTTGCACGTCATCAATTACGTAGTATTTGAAAAATAAATTAAAAACATGAGAAAACGTAATTAGGGAAAAACCAGTACATTCTGTTTTATTATTAATCCATTCATAGATAACAATTTATTCATTTAAAATTATAAAAATAGGTTTCAACAAAGTCAACAACAACAATAGACGTCACTCAACGGGTATGACGAGCAACGGAAATTGTTTTAGGCTGTGGCCAAGCGAGCGTGATTTTGTAAGTTGTGAGTCGCGTATTTTTAGTCGTGTGTAATGTACGATGCATTCAGTTTTCATATAAAAATGTAGTTCGTATCATACAACGACACAAAATGAGTTGCTCACTTTTATATGAAATCGAATACGTGATTCACAACTCAAAAAATGACGTTCATTTGGCTTCAGTCTTAAACAGACTGTACACATATCATTTTACGCAGAATCTAAAGGATTAATAATATCTAAAGTACTCTATTGGAGATAACAAAGTTACCTTTATACAAGTTTTATAATGTGCCCAGTATAATCGAAAACATTCTTAGTCTACAGAGTTGAAGAAAATAAATATCAGCTTTTACGCGTTTTCTCTATGATTAACTGTTGTTGAGCTATTATCCTTCGTGAACGCCTCAGTGGGACATCTTGTATAACGCATAATGTTATGTCGCTTTTCATATTACATTTTTTATTAATTCTCCTGAGCAGTTTTCAAATTTTGATCACTTTAGGTGAAACAAACTTTTCAGTTTCTTTCTTGTCTTTCTCTAGAATTTTATATGTATTTGATACAAACATTTTGGACTATTGTTCATTACATGTAGAATTTGCAACTTAATAATAACAAATTTGAATCTTTTTCTTTTGAAAGCACCTGTTGAATGTATGTAAATCAAACTAATTTTTACACTAAAAAAATGTTAGCGTCTTTATTGTGAAATTTTTATGTTAGAAAACTTGTTATAACAAGGAAATATTTAATTGAATACCTATGTATTATCATTCAGAAGGCCGGGAAATCCGTCCTAAAAACAATGGCAAGCCGTCAGCAGTGATCTTAGCTTGCCGCTCATGGTCAACAATTGTTATTGTGCTACGCAACAAAATGACAAAAGGATGATCAGCTAGAAATTCCGCATTTTCTTCATCGAGTATAAGTGAAGCCAGATCAAAGTACAGACCTAGAAAAAAAGGATGACAAATAAAGAAACGCTACGATATGGGAATAAATAAAGTTTAAATTTAAGCTCTAAAATATAATTTATTTAAATGCTGAGATATATTTTTAAATACTGCGGTAATTTTCAAGAAAATGTTCACTGGGAGGGTTGGGAAACTCGTCCTAAAAACAGTGGCAACCCATCAATGGTAATCCTAGCCTGTCGCAACTCGTCTACAAGTGAAACTCGACTTTTTAACAGTACTAGAAAAGGATGATCAGCTATAAATTCGACTGGATCTTCTGGGTCTATGCTAATGGACATAACCATAATCATTCCTGAAAAAAGAAAACATTGACAAGTGATGGTCAGTTGGGTCAGTTTTATTGTATCAAAGCGGCAATATAGCAAAAAACATTGTTTTTTAATTTATTCGTCTAGTTGGTTCAGATATGCGTCCAACGAACAGGACAAAGTGTTTCTTGTAAAGAAGAATATAAACGAATTGGTGATCGGCGACGAAATGTTTTGGCAGGACCATTTGAGGCATAAAGGCGGAATGGCGGACAAATGTCAAAGCTGCAAAAGGAAATAAACAGTGTTTTGACGATTAAAAGAAAACTACGACTTTTACGAAACATAAACATTTATTGTCAACATACAAAAATCGAATTAAATTGTGACAAGTTTCCCTATGAAAAGCGTGCTCGAAATGCGTCCCCGCCTCCGAACGTCGGCCCTGCGGTGCGATTGCAGGACGACTAAAAATGGATGATCGACTAGAAATCGCACTAAACTCTGTTTGGCCAATCGGCGTGGAATTATTTCGAAATCTAACAATCGAAGAGGAAAAAGAAAAAAAACAAACCATCATTATTCGTTTGGGTTCGAGTGTTGACGCCCTGCCCGACCTTATTAGGCGACCCAACATACAACAACTAAGTCATATTATCTGAAGATATGTTTAAGATAAAATGTCATTTTTTTTTAATTGAGCTCAAGAACTATGTCAACAGTGAAATAAAGTAAAATTTTGTTTTGAAAATAATGTAATAGAAATTGATGGCATTTTATTATTACAACATCCTGTGTATAATTATTTACATATACATTTTGATAAACCATTAAATGGTAGTAATTGCAAAGCAGAGATTTACTGATGTGGATCGTTTTACTTCTTGCTCGCCTTGGATGTTTCATAAAATAAGCATTATTACTTGGTTTTTAACAGTGCAGCAATGCTAGTTTTTCTTTATGTATCAATAGTCACTTTTAGTTTGTTTTGTGTTTGAATTAACTGTAGAATACATTTTATCCTAAACATCCCCCTATAAGATAAACAAATTTCAATGAACATGCATTCGTGTGAATGAGTGTGCGAGTGCGCGCGTTCTATTAAACCTATTTTATTTTTTAAAAACCACCTCGAGCACACATGATAAATTGGATCAATGTTGACGTCTAGTACTCCAGGTGGTTTTTGTTTTAAGTTAGTCATTTGTTCGATTAAATACGTATCAGTCGTGCCAATAGTATGGGAATCGCCCTTCTCGATTTCTTGCTGTGCTTACGTCCGAGCCGTTTTTGTACCATAAACACGCACGGATGGTCCACTGCGAACCAAGGAGTTGGCCTTTTCCGGCCAATTTTCGCGATTCGGGCCGTAATATGAACTGCTACGCAAACGAAGAGAAAAAAATACATTTATACTTTTTTTTCAAAGATTCAGGTTTTCCATGCATCTTTATATCAGCCCACCACATGCTTTACACGTCCTAAACCTAATAAATGGAGCCCTCCTTGCCTCTGTTTAGAGTTGCGGTGGAGATCCGGTTTTAAGGTTAAGATTATGATGAAGGGATGGTCGGCCGTGAATTCTTTGATAATTCGCATATATTTCAATAGTATTTCCACACCTATAATTTAGGGTGGAGTTAGAAACATGCCAAATTTGATAGTTACTCTAATTAGAAAGCGTGGTTGTACTAAAAAAACTGACAAAATACCCTGAAGTCTATCTAAAAGTGGGCCAAATTCAGTGTTGCCTGAGAATTGATGACAAATTTTAATTTTTAATCAATTTTGGGAAAAAATCACTAATCTTGGCAATATTAATTATGAGTGTATTAAACTAAACACTGCAATTCAAAAGTGTTTGCGCATGCACACTAATCAAATCCCAAGATTAGGCTGAATTATCTAAAAATAATAAATAATTTAAATAAATAGTTTTATCAAAGACAGTCTTAAGGAGCTAGTAAAACGTCAAAAATCTATTTATGGTCATGCGACAAATTGATATTTATAGATATATTCACTGCAAAAGGCAATTAACGCGCACGCATTTATCTAGTTGCCTACCCGAATGTCATAGTGTTTGACTTATGAGAGTGTAACTTACACGAATTAAGCCCACAAAAAGCACATGCGTCCTAAATATACTTATAGGATTTTTCTTACCAGTAGCAGCAGCCGCTTCCGTGCCTTCCTCGTTCACTTCGATAAAAGCTTTCTGAATAGCTTTGCTGACGTAGAGTTGGTCCGGAGAGTCCAAGATATTGGAAAAGTTGGCTTTTTCAGTGAAAATCTCCCCAAGACCAATCTATGAACAGGGGATCTAATAGTTATCAAAAAAATCAATGGGATTCCTAACTGTTCACCTGCGTAAGAGGATCCACCAGATCGATTGAAGTTTCAATTTTGAACTTTGGAAGTTTCAAGATCACTTCTGGTTTGTGCATATTTTCCGTGATTCTTGTCAAGTCAGTACCACTGAGTTTCTTTTCCAGTTCACCAATTCCGTTGCGTTTATTTGGCAAAATAATGACCAAACTAACATCTGGATTGGTGTAAGGCAATTCCAGAACCTTAGCGTCTAATTCAGGATCTTCTTTGTAGAAGAACTTGGCTCGTTTGTTCATCATATTAACATCAATCGAGTCCACATCATTTAAATAGAACTTTTCCAGTTTTGTATCGGCCACTTCAAATTTATTGGCCCAGGTTCCTTTGAAATAAATGGCGTTAACCAGAACCAAACGAGTAGATGCGTCCAGACTTCCAGGCTCAATTAGGTCCTTAATTTTATTTTGGGTTTTGTCCTCAACCCAATCATTGATAATTTTAGCGCTTTCAGCGGACTTTTCAAAATTAAGCTTTTGTACTTCGGACTGGAACTTTTTTGTGGTCACTGCTTGGAATTCCGGCTTAAAATTTTGCCCCTCTTTAACGAAAATCTTATTAGCCATCAGCAATTGCACTCCTGTAATATTATTTAAGTGGTTCAAAATGTCATGGTAGCCTTCAGCCGCCTGTTGATGTCCAGCCACATTTAGGGCTTTCGTAAAAGCTTCTCGTGTGGTACCACCGGACCCCTGATAGGCCATCGAAAGTACTGCATGGGCACTTATGGGTGAGAAGAACACGTTACCCTTGCCTTTAGATAAAGCCTGATAGAGTTGTCGTGTGAAGAGGCCGTTGCCCTCGATTACTGCTTGTAGTTCAGGTCTTCCAGCCATGATTACCGTTAGAAATATGGAAAAAAAGACGAGTATCAAACCTGGAAAAATTAAAATTCAATAGAACCATGATCAGGCCTGTGTGTCATCTAAGTGAAGTGATATTTTAATTACCTGGACACAGAGAAATGGGATTTTTTAATAGATTCGGCAATAAACGCATAGAAATCACAAATGTTTATTACAAAAGAAGGAGGAGCAGTTTTCGGATTTTGTTTCTTTCATTTTCCTGTCAACAGTTGAAACGTAACCTCAATTTATACAAACTGTTATTGTTTTGAATATTTGGCAACCATGTACGCATTGAATTACGTTGACACTTATCTTGAAAAGGAATTTGTTGGAAATTCCTTGTTTGCGTTAAACGTGTTTAAAAATACTATGCTTTGTTAATACAGGTTGCTCGATTTGAATAGATATTCTCTAAAATGTACTTAAACGTTGTGACCTGTTGATATACCTCTATGTGATTTTTTAATATACAGGGTGGGACAGCGAATTGAATAAATCGATTTTTAGTAATAATGATCGTCACAGTAGATATTATCTTATTAAAACCGAAAAGAAAGGTTATCAGTTTATCACAAATGTTAAATAGAATGTGACCAAACCAGCTCAAGGTTCGTTATCTGAATACTCGAATTTGCCCAAATAATCCTTTCAGGTTAACGTTATCAATTATATCCTAAATAAAACAATGATTACATACCTGTTTTCAACATGACTTTCAACCGTTTGCAACGAAAATATTACGAAAAAAAGTTTACTAAAGCAGGAACCTCGAGATGATCAGGACGAGGTTTCTTCACCATTTGACCGCACAATTTTATCGCGGAATACAAAATTTATAAACAATTACGAATAAATATACGTCTTGGATTTTAAATATTTCCACGACTGGACGCTCAACGAAGACAGTGGCGTTGCATCTGTAGCATAATTAGATTCAATTGTGCATAATTTAATCCGTTCATGACTAATCCTCCCCCAATTGTTTTTCTTAAGTATTTTCGGTTAAATTGGTGCTTATTAAGTAGGAGCCCACGCGTTATGTAATGACTTAATTGAATTTTAACAAACTTACGTAGCCAGAAAAAAAGAACTTGTTCACACGTTATGGATGGTTCTCAACATCTGAAAAAGATAAATTCGTCTAAATTTGAGTCGAATTAACTTGTGAATTATTCAATCACCTAATCTTATCAAAGAGGATATTTTCACCGGTCTACCTCATCGTACCTCTATTTCCATGTAATTTTTTTTTCCACTCATTTCTGAATGGAATAAAGCAAACACAATAAAAATTAACAATGGCCACTCTGACTGTTTTATTGCGCCTCCTTCCGTTTAATTGGCTTAAATTAACTTAAACGACCTGAAAAGGAGTGGAAAAAAGACGTAATTTTTGTTTTTGAATAATCAGCTACTCAGATCGTCTTGTGCGATCGTGAAAATGAGATTTTTCTATTGTGTCGTTCTGTTTCTTGTGGCCGTTCAGGTGCGCGCTCAGGAAGGCAACTATGTGAGCGCCCATTATTACTGCAAGAATCTCCATCGACAACAAATTGTTGATGTTACTCAGGTAAGAAACGAGAAGGCTTTGCAAATTTTTCAACGAGGCCGCGAGCACTCATTCAACAGAATGGCCAAAGAAAAACAAAAAATTTTTGCACTCCCAGTTTTTACCTATATGACAAGACGTTTGTGATTTGTTCACAATTTCTAATCAGTTAGGGGGCATATGGTACCTGATAGAGAAAATTTTCCACAATGAGGAACGTCATTTGACTGTGAATTTAACCACGTGTCCAAATGTCTACATTACCGAGGAACAGGAAGACCGTTTGACCACCTACAGTCCGTATGGTACTACTTATGGGTCCAATTATCCCCACATGAGAAATCCAATTAGTGAGCAAGATGACTATCTGAGAAAACAACAAGAATACGACCGGTATAATTCAAAAACAAAAAGCCAAAAGAACAACAATGGACGTTTCTTCTTCTTTTTCTTTTATTATTATTTAGCAAAACCACCTACGATTACGAGCGCAGAAGCGGCATTAATTACTTCAAAAGATACTTTATGATGAAACATTTGAGGATCGACACGAGCGAATCGAATGGAGGAAGCAGTGAACAGCACCATTTGAGGTACAACACCAGCGATCCAGGATTTTGGAAATTATCTTCAGCACCCGATGAAGGTTTGGTTAACATCTACAGTTTATTAACAGATTCAAAATTAATAATATGGTGTTAATTAAGGTATTCACGAACAACAGTATCTCGGTACCATTCAAGTGGTGAAAGCGGTGGGGAACCATTTGGTACTGACTAAGTGTCGGCCGTCCTACAAGGAATTGTACACAATGATTTTGTCTAGAGAGAACTACTTGGACAGCTGGGATATTCATAATGTTCATAGCTTTTTGAGTAGACAGGGTTTAAACATGCATTTTGTCCAGAAAACTTGTAATTCCTCGTCTGGCCTTGTAGGGTTGAGCTTGTTTGTGCTCTGGGCTCTAATTGTGACTCAAATGTTTCTCTAAACCTCAATTGTAATAAAGAATTTTTACTAAAACCATTCCTTGGCGTATCATTCTTCACAGTGACCATTTCTTCGGTTTCAGTTACACGGTATTTGGTATGTCATCGAAAAAATCAATCATACGGATCCTAGTGAAAGCCATAGCAAGAGTCCTCAATGTCCAATTATCCATTTGTCCACACCCTCAATATCCACAATTCACAATCGATATGCAGAAAATTTTACGTAAGCATTTTGCCACCATACCATCCATTAGACTTGCCATAAAAATGGCTATTCCAGAAGTTTAACATCCATAATGAGCTCAAAAATGAGATTCCTACCTGCAACGAGATACTTGAGGATGTATTGGGACGAAACGAGTCAGAGTACCGAGTTTAGATTGAGTTACAGTATTTACCAACCGGGAATTTGGACCATTACAGATACGAATGAAGGTAACAAGACATAAAATATGTATATACATACTTATTTACTGTTGTCAGATGTAAAAATTAACTTTGGCAATACTGAACAACGGTGTATTCACGAATTCCAGATATTCAAATTGCGAACCCATCTGGAAATATTCAGATAATGAAAGCGGTTGGGGACCATTTAGTGATTACTTTTTGCTTTTTCCGCCGTCCAGTGGAAATGTTCACGTTGATTTTGGGCAGGGAACGTTCATTGAACAAACGCATTATTGACAGTGTTCACGGTCTGTTGTCCAGAGAAAGTCTAATAATTGGCACATCGGAAATAAACGTATGTAATGGCTGTGAGAGCATATTCAGCCTGGAACTACTGATGATGGGGATGTTGATAATACAGTGTGTTTAAATAAATTTATTTCTTAAAATTTAATATGTTTTCCACGATTTTGTGTTTTTGAATTTTACCGGAAACAGTTTTCGGAAAAGAGTCGACGATTTCCATTCGTGAAGGTATGTTGAAATAAGCCATTTTTCCACGGCAATGAGCGTCCAGGTCCTGAAGAGTCACAGAAGCCTTTGCTTGCAGTCTTACGACGGCACAAACTTCTTCTCCTAGTCGTTCATGAGGAACTCCGACCACCTATTGAGAAAATTTCAATCCATAACTTTTATGAAACTTTTAGTTACCTGAGATTCTAAAATGTCTGGATGAGTATTTAAATGGTCCTCTATTTCTTTGGGATAAATATTTTCGCCGCCCCTAATTATGACGTCTTTTATACGACCCACTATTTGTCCATAACCATTTTCCATTAAAATGAATTGATCTCTAAACAAATTTTATCATTAACAAAAGAATAATGACAAAATTGTATCAGTACCCTGTATGGAGCCACTTATCTGGACCAATGAGCTCCTTAGTTTTCTTCTCGTTTTGCCAATATCCTAAAGTGGTGGAGTAACCTCTAATTAATAACTCTCCAGGAGTGCCATTAGGTACCATGCGTCCCTGGACATTTAATTCAAATTCATGTTTCAGACAAAAAACAGTTTTTTTGTGTACCTGAGTGTCTACAACTTTGGCTTCTAAATGCTCCATTAAGTGGCCTACGGTGGATGTCACCAGAAATTCGTCTTCGTTATCCAGTGACTGGAAAACTCCAGAAATCGTCTCGGTTAAACCGTATAACGACTAGAAAATACACAAAAATTCTGGAATGTAACAATAATAAAAATTTAAGTGAACCTTGACTTTTTGGACTCCTAAATGCTGCGTCATTTGTTTAAGCAAATGTGGAGAACACGGGGCTCCGCCAATGACCGCAATTTCCGTATTCACTTCTTCCCGTTTGTCTCGTTGTGCTTTAATGAGATCCACGTACATGGTGGGAGTGCCATGAATTACTGTGCACTTTTCATATTTCAAAGCCTCAAGTGATTTATCCGGATCAAAACTCGCTGAGGGTGCCACCAACGTCGCACCATGATTTAATGCTGCTGCTATGGTAATAGCAGTACCATAAGCATGGAAAAATGGTACTTGAACACATATTTTATGATGTTTTTTATCTAATTCGTTGCCTTTTCCTATATAGTATGAGTTGTTCACCAAGTGAAAGTGGGAGTGCATTGGTGCTTTGGGAGTACCGGTGGTACCCTAATAGATATATTATAGTAAATAAAATTAGTACTTTGACTGCTTACTGAAGTGAATTGGATATGGCACACTTGGTCTGGATCGATGTGATGTTGCCACCCTTTTATGGATAGAATATCCGACTTTTTTGGCATGGTTATCAAGTCTTTATATTTGAACGTGCCTTGTAGATTTTCATCAGAAATTACAACGACGCTTTTCAAAGAAGGAGCATTGGGACTCTTAAGACCACCCGGAGGACAGTTGAAAAGTTCCGGACACACATTCAATAAATGTTGATAGTAGTTTTGAGTTTTGAACTTGTGTGCGCAAACCATCGCTTTCATATCAACAGCATTAATCAAATTCTTTATTTCGTCACTTTGATAGGCCGGATTAAGATTAACCTAGAACCCAAGGACGCATTGAACAAAATTTAACGATAAATTATTAAATAAAGAGTACCAAAACTAATCCACCACGTGCACAGGCCATATGAGTCACATACCATTCGACCATATTCGGGGCCCAAATACCAACTCTGTCCTGTGGTTGCAGACCAATAATTTTAAATGCGGCAGCCAAGGTGTCGGCTTGTTCCAAAACTTGCTGGAAAGTTAAAACTTGCTTTTGGTGTCTCGATATCAAAGCAGGACGATCGGGATATTTATTGGTGGTTTTTTCGAGAAGTTGACCCATGGTGAGAGCCCGCAAACTCTCTGTTCCCCGATTATGAAAGTAACTTTGACTGGCATAGTTTCTGAAAAGAATTTTTTTTAATAAAATTTACGAATTTAATAGAACTTCAATTGCCTGGAAAGCGAAATAACAATTCTAAGTTTTGAATAAATCATAATCGTGTTTGAGTTGTCGCAGATTTGAATCAGGATGCCGAATTTTATACGGACTAATGATGTTCAAATTGTTATCAAAGCACCAATAATTAGGGATTAAACACAGTAAATAAACATATTTATCCTTTTAAAAACACATAGCGTTTCAAGCGAGTTTCAACAATGAAAAGTGTCATCGTGGAGGGCAATAAGGTCAAATCAGAAAACAATAAATTTAATGCCGATAACATGCAGTTTTAACTTTAGTTATTTTATTTGAACACGAATTTAGAAAAAAACGCAAATAATCCAATGTTTATCAGTCATTTTTCCTATAAATAAGTATTTTTTTAACAGCATGTCTACCAGAAAATGTAATTGTTTTAATGCAGTTGTCTCTTGTTACACATGGCACTATTAGACAACCACATAAACACGATACACTTTGGTAAATAAATTATTTAATAATGCCAATAGGCATATGTTAGCATTAAGGCACGCCCACATTTAAACAGTTTAACTCTAATAAATTGGCCTTTGCGAATAATCCAATGTTGTAAGTGTAGACATTTCTCCGAGTCCGACGGCACGCGTCAAGCGTTTTCGCAAGGTTGTTGTCAAAATTGAAAATATCAAAGAAAATGTTCGGCTAATCAATATTCGATTTGGCCAAGGAAAAAGTATGATTGTTGCGTTTGCCAGACTTCTTGTTTTTACAAGAAATTATGTTTCTCATATTTTTTGAGAGCACAGGTCAAGGTCTTGTGATTAGCTGACCTGGCAGCACTGTGGCCGAGACATTTATTAAAATGGAATTGGACAGGAAAGCTTTTTTAAATCAATTAGCACTTGGTAACTGCAAAAAGTGTGCTTAAGTAAGTCGACTCTATGATGAAAATGTCTCTAACTCCATAAATTGACTTGTACTAACTTTGATGATGTCAGATTTCTTGACGGAAGCTGCCTAATGTGTAAAAACCATCAGTTGATCGTTATTTTAGAACAAGAAGTTGTCTTAAAATACAATTTAGTATCATAAAGTGTGCTTTGACTTGACAATTTTTCCATTTGATTGGCTCCTTCAATTATGAAAAATTTTCTATGCTGTGAAATCCAAAAATGGAATTCCATTACAGCAAAACAACAAAGTAAGCCTGGAAAAAATACAGAACAAATGGAATGTTCTATTGAAAAAAAAGATACACAGTATTTTATCTAGTTTTAGGAGAAGAGGAAAAAAATTACCGTTATCCGTTCCAAGTGAATAGGGTAAAAATAAAATCTGTGTTACACCTATCAAGTGCTGGACCGAGGTAATGCATTCGGCCGTGTACTCTGTTAAGGTATCAGAACAGTCAGTACTCGGTCTATTTTTTATTTATATTGATAGACTGACTAGTAAGTGTGAAAGTATTAAGTTATTAGAGCCATAAATCATTAATGAATTATTGATGGTGATGAATCAATAATGTTTTGTCTGTTCTTTAAATAGATATTGAAATCTTATTTCGCTAAATTGTTATTTTAAAATTTAAAATATCTAATATAGGTTCTCTTGATTTTATCTCTAAAAAATCAAATAGATTCATACTAAGTATTTTTATAAACTCATCTGGTAAAGCATAAAAATACCAACATTTTTCCGGAAACCGTCTTTCGATATTCTTTTTGAGTTCATATATCGCACATATGTATAGTCTGTCCAGCATGTCCTGAATATTGCGTCACATATCATCTATATTACTTCAACATTTATTAAACACATGAGACACAAAATATTGCGTAAAAAGGAATGTCGTAAATAATGCCACATTGCCACCAGATCGTCAATATGACAGGCAATATGTATTAATCTACAACCAACCTCATTGATGACGCAAAATGACGAATACTCAGGACATGCTGGACAGACTATATCTAGATATACAAAATATTATATATTTTTGTATGTCAAAACAGCATCAGTTCAAAAATAGGAATTTTAGAATTAAGTCGCTGATGCACCCGTAAATAAATATCATTTTTGCATATTTCAATTTTTTAATTGATACTGTTTTGATATAGATGTGCGATATGTATATGAAATAAGTTGTGATGACATTATCTGGAATTAATAGACATTTGAACTCGTTTCACAATATTTTTCATTTTTTTTTTCAAAAGTTCTGGCGATAAATTCTCCACTTCTTGTCGATTTTTTTCTCTTAGGACTAGTAAGGTCAAGGACTGCAGAAATCCCCAAAGAAAAAAGTTTTGATCGGTTTAATTGAACGATTTTCTGGTCTGGTGCAAATAAAAAAATTAAAAGATTAGGGGCTCAAAAAAAAATGACTTGGGAAACAAAGTTGTAATTATTCTGCATTTTTGAGTAGCTTAACACTCCATTATTTATCCACGTATATTCTGCTTTATTTATCCCAGAGGTATAAAACTGGCAATCACGTAAGAGACCAATTCCAACAATAAAAGCATTTTGTAATAGAGTGATTACTTCAGCACCACCCTTTACAAACCCATATAGGTTTCGAAATGTTGCTTAAATGAGTTATGGTCCATTAACGAATCGAGTTCAAATAGAGGTTTTTAATGAATTTCTCTGAAACCACTTGAGACATACGCTTCTATTTTGGTACACGAGCCATCAATGTTAATTGCTACATTTATTAAATACAGTTCATTGAATGTTGGGTTTAGAATCAGACTGTGGGGTGAGATATGTTGTTGTGACCACCCCAGCCCATGGTTTTTATTTGAGTGATAGACTTCAGTGATTTGTTAAAGAAATAATACTAAACTTAACGAAATTATGTTTTATTAAATATAAATATGTACTAGGGTACAGGTCGTAACAACAATTGTATGACTGTTTAGTCGGTGGTTCAAAACATTTTAGTAAAGAGTCCATTCAACAAATTTATCTGAAAGACTAGCATCAGAACTTTTCCAAGCTATTTGTGTACTACTATAGTTTGTTTTTTTGGTAAATATCTATTGACATAAACATAACTTGTATGACATTAAAGAGTGGCTAAAGTTTGGACAGTTTATTTTTAGTAATTCCTGGAAACAAACTCAATTCGATTGAATATTTTGATGAGGAAAAGAAGAACGGTGATTTTTAAATTAAATTTTCAGTTACTAATCCTTTTTAGGCGAGATAATAACCACGACCAAAACATAAAAAAAATTTTCCCCTGTATTTTCGATTTGGTTTATATGAAATTGATGACGTTTAAGTAATGACGTATGGGTAATCACTCGCTACTTCAACTATAACTACTATGGTAGATCCAACGTTATTAATTCGCTACAAATTAAATGCTCAGTATTATACACAAATGCAATATTCACATTCTCATTATTTTATTGTAATACTCAGTAAAAATACTTAATTCTCAGTAAAACGGATTTTCCAATGTTAAATACTGTGCATTTAGCACTTTTACTGAGCAGTTACTATGTTTTACTGAACAAAATGCTATAGTATGATACAGTTTATTACCATCCTTATTAATTTAAAACCACTGTTTTATAGTGTTGTATTTTTCTAATAAATTAACTACTTTCGTTAATGCATTTGATAACTTCAATCATATTATATTATGCAGCGTTTTTTTTCTTATGTAATTAAACAAAATGAAATAAAACTTAAAGCACACCTTTTCTAAATACACAGATAGATGACGCACGAGCCATCTGAAAAAATTCAAACGGTACGCTATTATTTATCATAATTGATTTCTAGTTAAGTTAACAATATCCATTAGAAAAAAAGTGAACTTTATGAGTAGGAATTAATTATTGGGACGGACATTACAAATTACCTAAGTGAGCGCCGTATCGTACATAGTATAGTCTCAGTATAATCATAGTGTATGAAAAACTAACAAAAGGAATACCAATTCCTCAAAAAATGCGAGAAATCCTATTTTTACGTCGATTTGAAGAGGAATCGATAAAACAAATTACTGAAGATTTACATTTTGCTATGTCGTTAGTGGGACACATCGTTAAATATCATGCATATAGAGATACGCTTAAAATTAATGATAGAAATAGACTTAAAGCTGTAACAGAACATATCTTATTAAATTTTGCAAAACTGAAAGACAGAGTGATTACATGAAATTATTACTGGAATTTTGAAAATGGATTTTTTTTTATGAAAAAGGAACTTTTCCTATGGGCAGTTGTTATAAGTGAATCTGTAAATTGGGGCTTGGTTTTTATAACGTACTGATCATTTGATTTAAATTTCTGTCATTCAAAGATATAACCATATGTGATAGTCACAAGGAAAACCGTTCTAAACAGCCCCTCCCCTCCCCCACAAAAAAAACGTTTGATTTGAGCAAATTTAAAGGGTTCGTGGATAGATGATGAATGGAAGAAAGGCGAAAAAATGTTCTAAATTATGCAATCAAACAAACATGAATTGTCAAATTTAGTTAATATTGAATAATATATTTATGTAATAGCTTTCAACTTTTATTGATTCAAAATATTCTGAATAATTTTTCGCTTATGAACTTTCCCAATGGAAGTCTTAGCAAATTCGTCCACAATCTCCACACGTGAAGGTATGTTAAAATGTGCGATTTTTCCCTTTAAAAACGACCGAATATCCTCGACTGTGACATTGGCGTTAGATTCGACGCGAAGTACGGCACACACTTCTTCGCCTAAGCGTTCATGAGGCACGCCCACCACCTGTAATATAAGTCACGCCTTCCAATTAGTTTAAACGATGAGTTTAATTAATATTTTTCACCTGAGCCTGTAGAATGTTCGGATGGATATTTAGCAAGTCTTCGATGGGTTTTGGATAAATATTTTCCCCTCCTCTGATTATTATATCGCTTATTCTTCCCACCATTTTTCCATATCCGTTTTCATATAGAATGAATTCATCACTAATTAATCAATTAATAAAAATCTTGTAAAAGATAAATATTCGCTTACCCGGTATGTAACCATTTGTCTGAGTCAAAGAGCTCGTTTGTTTTTTCGGGATTCTGCCAATATCCTAACGTAGTAGCATAACCTCTGATTAACAATTCGCCACTCATTCCTCTACGTACGATTCTGCCCTACAAGAAAACTCCTTTAAATGGGCGTGGTGCCCAAAAAAAATAATAACACATACTTCACTGTCAACTACTTTCGCTTCCATGTGTTCTGCTAATTTTCCTACCGTTTCTAATACTTGCAATTCATCTTCATCGTCTAGTGAATGAAAAATACCGGAAGTGGTTTCGGTTAAACCGTAAACAGACTAAAAATTGAATACATATTTTGATTTTCTAATATTTCTTCTTTTGGTTTATTGAACCTTGATTTTTTGAACGCCTAAAATTTTTTTCATTTTTTTAAACAATCGCTTGTCGGTGGTAGCACCTCCTGTCACGGCCACGCCCACATTAACTTTCTCTTTGGTTTGTTCCAGTCTGTTGATGAGGTCCACGTACAAGGTGGGAGTGCCATAAATCATTGTACATTTGTTCCCTTTTAAAGCTTCAAGTGTTTTATCCACTTCGAAACTCGCCGATGGTAGAACAATTGTGCCTCCATAATGGAGAGCGGAGCACAAACCAACCACACCTCCAAAAACGTGAAAGAACGGAAGGGGCAAACAGAGCACTTGTTGCTGTTTATCAAATCCAAAGTTTTTCGATAAGAAATAAGAGTTATTGAATTGTTGGAAATGGGTCTGGACTGGTACTTTTGGATTTCCAGTTGAACCCTATATGGGAAGTTTGAGAATTTGTAGATTTAGATCAATTTTTACGCCTTACTGAGGTAGTCTGAAAGTGACACTCTTGCCCTGGATCAATGAATTCTTGATTTTTTCCAATTTCGTTTATTTCGGATGTGGAAGCCATAGAAAATAAATCGTTATATTTGAAAGTACCTTGTAGATTTTCTTCAGAAATTACTATGATGCTTTTCAGAGAAGGAGCGTTAGGACTCTTCAAACCTCCTGGAGGACACTTAGAAAGTTCCGGGCAAATATCCTGTAAATGTTGATAGTAATTTTGACTTTTAAACTTATGTGCGCACACTATCCCTCTTATACCGATAGTATTAATTAAATTCTTTATTTCCTGTCTTTGAAAAGCTGGATTGAGATTGACCTAAAATTTACAATGGTAATTGAAACCAAAAAAAAAATCCAAGGATCTGTCATACCAATATAAACCCACCACGTGCACAGGCTATATGAGTCACATACCATTCGACCATATTCGGGGCCCAAATACCAACTCTGTCCTGTGGTTGCAGACCAATAATTTTAAATGCGGCAGCCAAGGTGTCGGCTTGTTCCAAAACTTGCTGGAAAGTTAAAACTTGCTTTTGGTGTCTCGATATCAAAGCAGGACGATCGGGATATTTATTGGTGGTTTTTTCGAGAAGTTGACCCATGGTAAGAGCTCTTAATGGTTCATTACAGGTATGGTGAAAGTAGCTCAGGTCATTACCACTACAATTTTGGTGTTTTATTTGTATTTTTTTCATTTTGTACCTAATACTTACAAATTACGAGCAAAAAATGGCTGAGTTTTTCTGATTTTTATAATTAATTGACGCATTTTAAAGTTTTTTTGAAAATATTCCTAAATGAAAGGTGCTTTTATAGTCTGTGAGAAGACTTTTTTTTAAGTTTTAATATATAAATATTTGTTTAAAACTATATTCATTGTCTAAGAAAAATAATAAACTTGTAATTCTAAAGTCAAATATTGTATTAACTGTGTCGTCCTAATTCCATTCTCTAGGGTTTTCAGTTGGAGGCCCGGCATCAAAATTTCTTCTGTTATGAATAACGTCATCACTACTGGGTGTTACAAAAATGACATCATGCTTGAATGAAAACGGGATATATAAAAAGGCACGTATCCAGGTGCGTAAATCCGAAAAATGTTTCAACGTTGAAAACTCGAAAATGACCTTGATACGGACCTGCATCGACGCTCGGAAGCGTCGCGACGGTATTTTTAGCCATTGAACGGGCAAAATAATCATGGCGGCGTGATAGCGTTTTAGGCAATTGTTTTATTCAGTGAGCTTTCTTTTTTATTTCGGTTTTTCCATTATTTCCACACAGTTTTCCTCCTATTGAATCGGTATGAAATTGTCATGGAATTGTGGTGATACCATTTACCTCTAACCTTCCACTGAGGGGGTATCATTCACCGTTTGCCTCTTAAACTGCTCATAATTTTTAAAACTAAAAAAAGACGAACAGCAAATTGTTATTTTAGTTTCCATCACGTCATGGCTCTGGTCATGTTACCATCGGATTTACCATGGTGGGACTCTGTTAAAAAACAATTGAAGCATATATCTGCAATCAATAGCCCTTCGGAATTGGTACAGGCCATGCAGAAAATTTATGAGATGTGCAAGTAAGCCGTGATCATTCTAAATGAATATAGGTTTTTTTACATCGAAAAATCAGTATCAGTTTGGATCCGGACGATGACACCAGTGATCCTAACCAGTTCCAGGGACTTTTGGATTTTCTGGAAAACGATACAAGTCCCGAGGAACGAAATAATTTTTTCAATAAAACACTGCCCAACATAGTGAAGAGAGCGTTCATGATTAAAGAGCTCAGGCCCAGGCGGGGATTACATTTCAGTTTACAACAACAAGGTAACAGGAGAATTCGGTGAGGTCAGGTTTAGCCGATTTTATAGGATTTTTCTTGCAGCCGATGTAACAGAAATTAATTATGATTTTGCCGCGGCATTGCTGGCGAACGCTTTTTTTTCCACTTTTCCTAAACGCACGGAAAAAACGCACCCGACCTTGCAAAACTTCAATTTTGCTCATTTTTTTACGGCATTGCCAATGAGCAAAAGTCAAAAAGCCAAATTGAAAAGTGTTCTGTATTATTTCGATTGGTTCGAGGACAATAATAATGCAACTGCCGGAAACTTAAGAATTTTTAGACAGGTGAGTAGTAGTTTTCTTCTTATTTAAATCTGTTTTCCACAAAACTTAATTTTCAGGTAATGCACAGTAAGGAGTGGCTCACCATAGACGACTGGCTGGAGTGCACTCTCGAATTGTGTCCCCTAATTATAAAACATGAAGGGAAACTTGAGCGAAGCGAACAGGAAAATTTGCACGTTTGTTTTTCAAGTCCTAAAATCGGGGGCGACGTCTTAAACAGCGGTAACAACCAGGTTTAGATCTTCTTTGTTTTTTATTTTCTGTCTAAATTAAATAAAAAATTCATATTAGGAGTCGATCTTCTTAACGACCATGCCTGAACTCTTAATTTTGTTGCTCAATGTGGAGTCCTTAGAAGACAATGAAGTTCTTATGGTGGAGAATGCCCGTCAGTTAACTCGCATCAACGATCCAAAACGCAAGGCCTCCTTAGAAAAACTGGACACGGCCAGAGAAGTACTCGTCTTTTTATTTTATTGTTATTTGAACTACTGACCAATATTTTTCAGTTGTCAATTTGTTGCATCGACGCTGACGATTACACGAAACTTCCCATTGGTCAATATGAGGAGGACAATGTGCTAAGAGAGCTCAATAAGTGTTTGGTGGCTTTTCAGCAAAAGAAAGGCCCTTTAGGAGACGATGTGTCCACCACATATACTTACACTCAAAGACATAAAAGATTGAGCCCTATTGGGGAGTCGGTCAGCTCCAATCAGTCGGAAAACAACCTTCCTTTAATCACTCAAGAATCCTGCAGGTAAAATAGCAATTTTCAGATTTCCCACCTATTAAATATTCTTTTCTTTAGTACCTTAGACTCTTTATTATCAGAAAACAGTGGTAATAACAATACAACTAAAAATCGCCTTCAAATATTATCCCCCATCAACACCAAAAGAAATCCGGTTCATAAGGACACCAGTCTCGTGAATAATCGCAGGGGGCGCTTTATAGTCTTGGGCTCTTCAGGAGAATATCTTCCAGTGACTAGAAGACCTTTGAACGAGTCAAGTTCTAGTGAAGAAGACTTCCACAGTGCAAAAAGTAGTCTGGATGAGAGTTCTGAAGAAGAGAACTATCACAAACGATACAGTGTAGATTTGGATACTCAGGAGCGTAGGCACAGCTTTGCCCAGCGTCTTAAAGAGGCCTTGAAACGTGATATGGCAGCCGAAACTGAATCCAGCAATGGAGAAGGAGAGGATGAGGAGTCGAGCTATGCCGTAGGGATTTCAGTGGCCGGATCCAAAGTTGCCGACTGTGATAATATTATTAAGTAGTGCATTTTGGCCTTGAACATAAATGGGTTGTTTTATAAGGTATCGTTCAAGGGTTAAACGTGGAGGTTCAACGGGGTTCGCTTTGAAAGAGGACTCGTTGGATGAAGCTTTTTTGCAAGACTCACTAACTAGGGAGCGCCAATGGATCGATAGGTTCCAAAGTAAACAAGGCACTTTGAGTAAAAAGTCATCGGATTACAGTTTTAGCACAGACTATAGGTAATTTGATGTGTGCTCTATAGTTACATAGATTCTGTCATTTTGATGTCGTATTTCTCTTTTCAGTTCAGAATTGGAAGAAGTCTACGAGCAATTTTCTCATTGGTTGGAAAATCCTATTCTGGAAGTAGAAAATGGTCAAAAGAAGCAATTAGAAGCCCGCGATTTGGCCGTTGTGAAGTTCGCTGGATCATTATTAAAACGCACTCTAAGCGAATCGTTTGCCGGTGAGTTGAAAGACGAAAAATAATAAAAGTTTGACATGTTAAAAAAGGGGGCATGTTGTAGGTGTGCCCGTCCCCCTTACCGAAAGCGCCTGCGATTCGGCGCTCGATCAAAATTTTAGAACGAAAAAGAACAAAATCGTTTTGAATGCGAAATCATTAAGTTTGGAACTAGCCAGACAGAATCACCGATTAGCATCACAGCTGGTAAGTGAGAAGATTTCTCTTGAAACAAATGTGTTAAGAGGGACCATTTTTCTTCCTCCCTGAAGAAGTCCGAAAATAACAAAAATCCACGTGCCGCTTGGTTTATAACTTGCGTTACCGAAGCAATAATTCAAACTTTAGAAGACATAAATGTTACTGTTGCTTTGCCGATGAGTAGTAGTTCAAAGGTAACTGGTTCGCTCATGTATTACTAACTTTCCCCTCTCTAATCTTGAAACTTGATTAAAAATTCCAATTAATATAAATCTATGCAGGTGTCGGCGATCGCCAAACGGCCCACAACGAACGGTCTCAGACCGGTATCAACAGGTAATTGGGGATGTGGCTCATCGCGAAAAGGTGATGCCCAATTGAAAATGGTTGTTCAATGGTTGGCAGCGAGCGTAGCAGGTGTGCCCAAACTCATTTATCACACCCACAACCATCAGCAATTGGTCAAGTTGGATACGGTGTGTCGCATTTTGGTCGATCGCAAATGGACCGTCAAAGATTTGGCCGAAGCCACTTTACGGTACTCGAATCACGTACTGAGAGGTCGTGAACTTAGCGGCACTTTATTCGAGGATTTGATTCGAATTGATTTAACGAAATAAGACTCAATTATGATATAACCATCGTCTTCCTAATTAATTATAAACAAGGACTGTTCGTTATTCAGAGGAAACAAAAATAAATATGAATACATTGTTGCTAAGTTGTTTTTTTAAAAGAAAATTCCACGCATGCGTCTTCCTAAGCTTTGCCTATCATATAAAATGTTGAATTTGTTGACAAATTGATTGAGATCATTGCAACTTTTTGTGAGAGCACCTAGGTAGGTCATTAAGCTCACATCGTTGCATTGCTAAAAAAAATAGCTAAACATTCTGTAGAGACAATAAAAATAAAAACTTACGTTGTAAAAATCTTGTCTGAACCGTGCACTTTGCACCACAGGCAATCGGTGACACAAGGAGTACGCTTCGCGTAAAATTTCATGATTTCTGGGTAATTCGCCATTTTGCACTGCTTTCATGTATTCCAAAATTAGTTTGACACGGGAATGAAGCATTTTTATTGCGCTGTGCTGGGCAGTCAAATGTTCAGCAACCAAGGAACTTTCTCCAGCTTCCGTGGACGACATTCTGGCCACATGGTCAACTCCAATACGTTCAGCTTCTTCAGTAGCCAAAGTATATATCAACGGAACAAATAGCATGGTTGCTTCACCACTGACCAAATCAATAACCGATTCATATAAAGCCACCGGTAAATGCTAAAATTTGGATCCTATTAAATGAGGAAAAATATTTGGAAAAATTTACGTCTATGTTTTTATCGTAGGGATTCAACTTAAGCATTATAGGCGATTCATTGATTTCACATATCTGCTTGTGGAGTTTAATATCTGAACCATTTGGGACGTCTCCTGTTGTGTACCAACCAATGAAATCCATATCGCTAAACACTTGTTTAACTGGAAACAGTTTAAAACTGCAATTTTCAATGAGTTCAAAAAGCAAACACTACTTACACTGTTCTTCTTTCATATTATAATAATCCCTATCTATAACCTTATCGTCACCAATAGTATTTACTACCAACTCAAATGAGTTCATTACTTCAATATTACGCCCTTTTTGTTTGCCTATTAGAGCACCAAAAACTGCAACAATAATCAACTTAGCCTATCTTTTAAACCAGTTCATATGAACCCATTTACCTTGAGGCACTTGGCCTTCGCTCTGAGCCCGCACCCTAGTCCAATGTTCAGAAACGTTCATAATCACTAAAGGGTGTAGAGAACAAGTTACTGAACCCGTCGCTCCTAAGGCCATAACGTTTTTAGTGGGATCACTTGTATCCATCAAATTGTCTTTCAAGGAATCTGAAGCCATCTCATAATTGGCTGCCACGGGCAGGGATTCTGCCGTTTCTGTTTCCATAATTTCTCTGGATTCGCTCATTTTCGTAGAGGTATTACAGCCCGTCTAAAATTTAAACAAGTATTTTTAAATTAAAATTTTCTTTTAGGTTAGTTTGTCCTATTTCTTCTTATAAATTAATAACGGTGCAACCTGTCATCTTTTTCATCTACCAGCGACAGCTATGTCTTTTATAGGAAATTAAAATTGGAATTTAAATTTTTTAAAATTTATTCGTTATCACTTGAACATTCACTTGAAAATTCTTCTAAATGTTCTTCTCCATCCATTTTTAAGGCTTCTAATTTTTTAAGAATCTCTTCTTTGTTCTCGCTTAAGGGTTCCTTTCGTTTTTCGCCATGAATCTTAAAAAAGTCCTTCTCTTCCTTTCTGGCAAAGATTTCAACAATTCTTTAATTTCTGGATCCTGTTGGAGCATAGATTGTTGAACGGTTGAAGCGATAATTAGATCCTTGCGCTGGCCACATTTTGCACAAATTCCTGTTCAAAAATATAACATTTTTAATGCTAAAGACTATGACACACATTAATCTGAACCTGTTTTCTGTCCGCAGGGATCGCAAACGATATGATATGCTTTTTTAACAGTTTTCTCACCACATTTGACACATTTCTTAGGTTGCGTGAGCGGTTTGTATTTCTTGTATTTGATTTTCCACTCGATAATGTCCTTGCAACGTTGACAAACGTTATTTACTTGAATAGCGTTAATCTCTTTAGTTTTTTGACTGGTATCATGTAAGGAATTCTTGAATGCCGTTCTATTTTGATGTTTTTGCGGTCTGGATCGTGACGAGTTGCCTTTTTGCGTACTCATCACTCACTACAATGAAAAGGCAACAGTATTAACATTGAATAAATATATTAAAGAATCCTATTCATATCCAGAAGATATGTGCTTTAAAACCACTTCCATTAGATCCAGTTCTTTTTCTTTGTTTAATTGAAACTCTTTTAACAGTAAGATTTCCAGTTTTTTGTAAGTTTTTAAGATCCGCTCCAATTCAGCATCGGCCAAATGGTTTATAAATGATTCTTCATAAGAGAGAATTCCGCCTATTGTTTTCAATAAAATGATATAAGTGGTCAATTCTTGATTTAGTTCAGTCGCTTGGGTCCTGAATTTGGGCAAGTCTTCAGCTGCTGCATCTCCACTAGATTTGATTAGGATAATTTGATTTTCCAGACATAATCTGTATTCTTTGGAAACATTAATTACTAGATTTTGAAGCTGATTCATCAGGTCCACTATTGCGGGTTCTCCTTGTTCAAGGGCTTTTCGTAAATCGTCTTCCACGCTGATTTTTCCATACGAAATCAAGACACTTGCTATAGAAACATTCAGAATTTTTAATGTTCCTTTTGGATAAATGCAATTTTTAATTGGTTTGCGCCTGAATGTGTCTTTAATATATGGAAATCTTTGTATTAGTTTTCTTAATTTTTCCATTTTTAGCACAATTCTAACATAAGAAAGGAAAATTCCCTTCAAAGCTTGTTGTCTATAAACAATCTCATAACCTTATCTAGTTTGAATCAAACTACGACCTACGTTTATACTCGTCGTCTCTCTTCTACAACTACAAAACACCAGGGACGTACATATGGACTTGTATAAAAACATGTGTTAAAAAGATGACTGATTAAAAGCAAAGACGCCAGAATTTTTAAAAATTTAAACGCGTTTTTTGAAATGGCCCTGTTTAAAACTTACCAAAAACTATTAAAAAACCACTTTATGGTGGTTCAAGCCGTACAGACTGGACTGCTAATGGGTACGGGTGATTTTATTGCTCAAACCGTGATTGAAGGGAAAAAAATTAAGAATTATCAGCTAAAAAGAACTGTTAAATTCACTCTATTGGGAACTTGTTTTGTGGTAAGTAGATATCGATAAAAAAAACTATATATTTTTATTTATGCCTAAAACATTTACCTTGTGTTTTATGAGGTTAGGATGTCGTAAAATTGACAATTACAATTGACATTTGTGACTAAAAGAATGCTTACGTATTTTTAAGATATTACTTAGAGTGACGTAATTTTATTTTTAGGGTCCAACTTTATCTCTTTGGTATAGACTGCTGGCCCGAACATTTGGTACGGAAATATCTACGTCAACTACGTTAAAAAAAGTCGCCTGTGATCAATTAATATTTGCTCCAAGTTTTCTTGCTCTATTTGTCACCAACTTGAACTTGTTGAATGGACGAAACTTTGAGGACATTAAAAAGGACCTCAACACCAATTACGTCGACTTACTGATAGCTAATTGGAAACTCTGGCCCGCCGTTCAATTAGTTAATTTTTACGTGGTGCCCTTAAATTATCAAGTTTTACTCGTACAGGGAGTGGCTGTGGTTTGGAACACGTATCTATCATGGAAAACCCATCTTTAAAGTATTTTCTAGATTAGAATTTAAGCATTTACTTGTTGTATCTGATTACGAGAGTACTTTGCAATGTTAATTCAGATTCCAAAGATTACTGTTACGGTTAGTGAGCACTACGTTATGATAATGTTTCAAAGATTTCTAGCAACATTTAATAAACGTACTTTTCCAAGACCGTTTTCGAGTGTCAGTAACATAAAATCAGTGTATCACAATGTGAAAAAATACCCAAATAAAGCAGCAATCATTGACCAAACTGGCACCTACACGTTTAGTAACATTTTTATTGAAGCTCAAGTACTTTCTGATAAGATAACCCAAAAAGTAAATGGAAAACTTGGTGAAAAAGTACTGTTTCTCTGTCCTAATGACGCCAGTTATGTCATAACTGTATGGGCCATTTGGATGTCAGGACAGATAGGTATATGGCAATTACATACATTTTTTTATTTAAATATAACGCGCATTCACCATTTGGTCCTATAAATGTTTCTTTTAGCTGTACCACTAAGTCCTTTACACCCAGAACCTCTGCTCGAGTATTATATAAATGATACTCGGAGCAAACTAATTATAGCCACAACAGAATACAAAAAAAGTTTGAAAAAGTTGGCTGAAAAGACTCAATCGAATTTTTACGCTCTTGATAAGGACTTATTAGACCGAGCTAGAGAGAATGGAAATTGCCTGTTGAACAATACGGATTCCCTGGTTAAAAGCGAGGAGGCTCTGATTCTCTATACGAGCGGTACCACGGGGAAACCCAAAGGTTCACTCACTTATAAGTGCTTCCTTCTTCTAATACACTGTTTCTAGGAGTGGTTATAACACATAAGAACATCATTACTCAGTTGGATAGTTTAATCCAATCCTGGAAATGGACGTGCAATGATTCAGTTCTGCACACCCTGCCCTTGAACCATGTACATGGTACCATAAGCGCTTTGTTCTGCCCGTTGTACGCCGGCGCATCCGTCGTAATGTTACCAAAGTTCCACGCCCCAACCGTATGCGACTATTTGCTCAATAAATCAATTACGGTATTTCTAGCAGTACCTACGATTTATTCCAAATTGATTGACGAATTCCAAGCAAAATACGATCCCAATAAAGTCCGAGAAGTTTTACGAAAGAACATAAGGTTAATGGTGAGTGGTTCCGCTCCTTTGCCGGACACACTTTTTGTCAAATGGTTGGAGATTTCCGGACATCGATTACTGGAAAGATATGGAATGACTGAAATTGGCATGTGCTTGTCTAACGAATACGACGAAAACGAACGAGAGCCGGGATTTGTGGGCTTACCCTTGCCCTCCGTGTCAGTGGCGTTGTCCGATCAAGAAACTGGTCAGATTTTGTTAACATGTACAAATTTAAATGGAAAAATTGAAGTGGAAGGTGCACAAGGCGACGTCACTGGAGAACTCTTGGTGAAAGGCGACAGTGTTTTTAAGGAATATTACAATAAACCCGAAGAAACTTCAAGGGAATTTACAAAAGATGATAATTGGTTCAAAACCGGCGATATTGCCCAATACGTAGCCGATAAAAATAAGTTTCGATTACTCGGAAGAAAAAAGTGCAGACATAATAAAGTCGCGCGGATACAAAATCAGTGCTTTACAAATCGAAACAATACTTCTGGAGCACGATAACGTAAAAGAATGTGCCGTTTTAGGAGTGAACGATCCAATTTATGGGGAAAAAATCGTTGCCGTCATAGCGCTAGCAAATCCAAATAGTGAATTGGGATTGGAAGAATTGAAGCAATGGGCCAAAGGCAAAATGCCTCACTATTGGATACCACAAACAATAAAAATTGTCGATCAATTGCCTAGGAATTACATGGGAAAGGTGAATAAAAACGAGCTGAAACGTACCCTATGATTAAAAGGAATCAATCATTCTGTGCTGCTGACATTTAATTGTTTATTAATAATCATTCATCTCTTTGTTGTTCTATCTATCTACCTATTCAACTACACCTTTGTACAATTTATAGATTAACTCAAAAAATAAATCCAGTGCCTTCATAAATGATTGGAGACCACGTGATCGAAATCATACACAATCATAGGCAGACTAGCTGGTATTGCAAGAATACAAATGTGTGATGCCTGTAAAGTACAAGTCTCATCAATGAAAGCACTACAAGCGCTTGTTAAACATTTGTTTCCACAGAAACATGTTAGAATTGTATCTTGGCACAAAAATGACAGAAATAAATATTCTAGGTCACGTGGCTGCCAATCACTTATGAATGCACTGTACATGTATTCATTTTCAAAAAACACATTCTTTTAACCTGTAAAAATGTAACGATAAAATGGCGAGCGCCTTTCAGGTTTAAATTCAGGTGCATTTACGTCCATTTAAATAAGGGCATAAAGCAATTTTTACTACTTTAACGGAAAATTCCTATTCGTGACGGTTTTCAAATATGTAATAATACGAAGATTAAGGGCCGTTGTTCCGTTAACGTCAACCACCCTATTTTAATGGTGAATACAAAAACATTAGTTAATTCTTAACAAAATGGCACATTAGCCAATCCATGTTCCAGGACACTCGCCATAATTTAACAAAAATTAAATGGGAAAGTGTACAGTTTATCTTAAACTTTTTTTATCAGGGGGTGTCCGACAATGGCAAAACGCTACATTCTCAAAATTTCATCGTGCAAAGACTTTATTTGGCAAAAAAAGGACGAAAAAGTAGATATTTCGAAACGTTTTTCCGCAATTAAATCTTCCGATTGACGAACAAGCGGCGTGTCGGTAAATAGGCCCGCTTACCAAAGTTCATCAACAACTGGCGGTTGCGGTTGGCACCTTCCTTGGCCTTTTTCCGGGCAATTTCGAGTAGTAGCCGGTTGCGTAGGACATCCAACGAGTTGACAATGGACAGCGAACCGCCAGCGTCTCCGATTCGGGACGATTGTCGTTTTTCTCGTGCGTTTTCATCAAAGTAGCCTATCTACAATCAAAAGAGAAAAGCGCAATTGACTCACAACATATATTTTATTAACAGTGTTGTAGAGGAAAGGGACATAAAGATATTCGACTTGATCGATATTTAACATCAAAATTTATTTTCATATCGCATACATTGAATTTTTCTTTACTACCTACTAACAAGAACAATAAATAAAATACTGACCGGGAAAATGACTAGAACTGAACATTGAAAGTTAACTAAAAACCTATCGATTAAGATGACGTCAGTTGTCTGATCAGTTGCCTATTTTGAAAGGCTCTCTGATTGTAAGTACTTCTGTCATAGAGATTTCTTAGGGCCTGAATGGGGGCCTGCACTGACAAAGTAGGCGTATAATTGTAGCGTTTGCTTCTTATCCGTTTCGGTTTTCGTCCCTGGAAAAAATGAAATAGTAGCGCATCATGTAACTTAATTGATTGCGCAGCCGGATAATCTACTAGAACAGGGACGTGCCAAGGAAATTTTATTAGTCTAAAGTGCAAGGGGTGATAATTATGACATGCAATGCGATTTCCAGAAAATTATGCACTACTTTCTACTACTCATTCCAAAATATCATATTAAATAGTCTTGACTTACTTTCTAACTTTTATCAATGTAAAAAACTCACTCTCAATTTGCACCCGAACTAATAAAATATTCGACACGCTGCCAAGTGTTGCAAAATTTACCTGATTATCGATGTCGTTCGAGCCGATCATTTCGGTCAAAACGTAAAATCTCGGATCGGTAACTGTGCGCCATTCGTTGTTCGGTCGATATTTCGCCGTCAATTTGGGCAACAGATAATTGACGGTCTCCGGATCCGCAGCCACATCGACCGGCTCCAAATCCATGTAATTCTGTTGTTGACCCTGATCGTCACCGTGCGCAGTCCAAGCGAGCACCGCGCACACCAAGTACAGGGGTGCGCGCATTTTCCACTCCTGAAAACAGTTATGTTGATTAAGATTTTAATTAGGTACGTCCTCACGAAGCGACACTGAGTTGGAGCTACGTGCAAGCAACCGGACGTATACGCTCAGGTGTATGTGTATGTGTGTGTGTATGTGAAGATAAACATAAAAAAACGTAAAATCCACCTGGAAAAGTAACACGCGATCGTGATGGGCGAAAAGTGGGAAAAAAGAAGAAAAATCGTGCCGGAGCGGGCAAAGAGATCCGGTGTCTCGTCGAATTTAATTCGAGAAAAGTCTCCGAGATTGGAAGGAAACTTCGTTAGCTTAATATACGGGCGAAAATAAAGGAAAAAAACACGTAAATGTCACTTTAATTTGCACGGGCTTGTACGTGCTACTTTCAAATAGGAATAAATTTTCTTAAGGATTGAAAATTCATTTAAACTCACCCAAATTTCAATACAGTAAAATAACAATGATGAAATAAACAGCGGATTATGATGATGAGAAAGATGATGAAACTAAAACTGATATCTTGCTTAAATTCGTTCACGATCAAATGGCACCTTTTCATTGCCCAATTGAGTAACAATTGAATAACAATGACGCGATGTTCTTCGTGTTATTGTTGTTGTTAGCATCTCTAGTTTTTGACAAAAGGGGCCGCTCGGCTTGCGGTAAATTGAAAATGTATCCCAGTAGCGGCTGACTGAACTCGAAACGATGATGATGACTCGCGGAAATTTCCCGTTTTCGAAATGATAATAATGTTATTTTTAAGAACAAATACCCCGATGTAATCAAACACGGACCACTGTCATTAACCTCGAGACATTTTAAGAATTGCAACACTAATTCATCTGAAAAATCATTGAAAAATCCCCCTGTTTTATATACATGGCGTGTCGGCGGAAAATCCCTTCCAAAAATTCGCGAAATGGCCGGCAAAATAGGCATGATAATGAATATTGTTATACAGTAGCTGCCTTTTCAGGTAGAACAAAAATTGTAGTACGATTATTCATCAACGTTAAACGAAAAATCGTGATTCCATTTATGCGTCTAATTATCACAGGTGTCTATGCCAGTGACGTTTTTCACTACGTCTTTTGTCGAAGTTGTCACCGACATCTCGAGCGAAATACTTAAAAACTACGTCACTATTACATACCGCTTTATATACTGATTATAACCGTTTATCATGCAGTGTTGCGAGACAATGATATTTTTCGTAAAAATTCCAAAATTTTCCTCGCACACTTGAAATGACGGCTTATTTGATAATTTGTCGTATTCAATAGCAGTTTTACGTGTTCAACCAATATTTATTTGCTTTCTGAAACGTGGGCTTTTGTTTAAAAAGAGAGTGCTTCAAATCAAAGTCAGCCCTTTCCCTCAGCGGGATTAATTCGTCTTAAAACTGCCTTTCAAAAGATTCCCTCTTACAAAGTAAAAGCGATTTTTATCATCGGGCACCTGCCGCTCTGTTTACCCTTTTCCTGGAGATTGATTACCCTTAGCGGTGCTGGTGTTTCGACTAATTTTCCCTTTTTGCTGTTCGTTTCTTTATTAAGTCTCGTAATAAAATAATTAATAAATCCACACCCAAAGAAGAGAGAAAAAAGATAGGATTTTTAGGGATGAAAGCAAACAGCCGTCAATGCTGCATATTAATTTCGCACGGACGTCTTTTCCAAATCGTAATCTTAATCTTGACAACGGTCCCGAGCCAATTTCGTGCTCACAAATCCCCTCACCTGGTAAAAAGTTGATTTCAAACCCTCTAATATCTCACTCTCTCTCTTGCACTCTTGACCCCGTCTTTTGACATTTGACATCCTGTGGAGAGGGCGCGAAATCATCATCAAGAGCCTACTATAACTATTGTTGTGGCCGAGCGGGACATAAGGCCATTGTTAGTTACGTCATTAAAACGACGACTGTGTCCGGAAAATAAATTGAAAATAGAGAGAGCGAGCGAAAGGCGACACGGTGATTATTGGAAGTTTTTCCGTTCGAGTGTACGTGTCTAAAATGAGAGAAAAGGTGAAGTTTTATTTAGAAAAAAAGGAAATATTATTGTACGTTTTAATAAGGGATCCTCTCGCATCTACTACTTCTTCTACGGTATCTGGGTCGGAAACATTAAAAATTTTCTCGAGGGAAAACTTTCCTAATAAGCTCTCGCTATTATATACAGAGTGGATATAATTTTAAAATGTCGATTGCGTAATTTTCAACCCAGAAATGAACAAAACTAATGCTAGAATGATATGTGTATGGGTCTGTAACAGTTTTCGAGAACATTTGAATTTAAAGTCGGGTTTAATGGTGTGCATGCGCCATTAATAATTGCATGAAATTTTTATTTTTTTCTCAAGAAAGAACAGTGTATATGTGCAGAAGTGGCCTAAAATAAACCCTTATACTTGTGACACTCTAATCTGTTGGGTAAACACTTTCTAGTAAATATTATTAGGAGCAATGGGAAAGCACACAGGTGTTTGTGTACGTTATCGTAGTCACCGCCAATGACAGTGTTGCCAACCAGCGTACATACATATACACGTACTTCATTTGGAGAAAAGTAATATTTTCTTTTAGCGAAGAGTGCCGCGACGACTTGATTTGTTTTTTTTTATTTTAAGGGCTGTTTCACAGGCAATTTCCATTTTATCTCAAAGGAACGAGCAACAATTTTCATTGCGAATTAGGTTTAATGACATTTTCGATTCATAGATGGTTTGGCTCAAATATTGAAGGAATAATTGTTAATTTATTCATTTCAAAGTCCCGTTTTCGATTAACGAGGTAATTTTCCGCGTTTCCAGAACAATGACCACTTTACAGGATCGAAAATTACTTTTTCTAATTTTCACACAATAAAAACGAGCAACCCGTTAATGTTCTTTTCCATGGATTACTCTGATCCGATGATAAAACAGTCAATTGTTTACTTTTCCTTTTCTTGGACAATAAAATGTTTTATCACTGGACGACTGTTCTAACGGTGTCGTTGTACGTACCACAACCGATTCTTACCTTTAATAAAAGTTAAATTAGTTTGTTTTTAAAACAAAAGAAAACTTGGAGAAATACCCGATCTCTTCTTGTGCTTCAAGCAGGAAAGCCGCTCTCAATGACGATTACTGTCTAGTAGCCCACTCGAAGTAATTTCCCTGGAAAGTTTCTTCTGGAAACTTTTCTCGGTTCAGCATAGTTTCCTTCCATTCTCTCCCCCACTCACCTAACATCATCCTTGGCTCTTTATCAGAAGGAAAAACAATTGACGAAAAAGAGAAAAATGTCCGACGTTATTCAGAGCGTTTCAGGAAAGCGACTGAATTTTCCGACTCGAAGTTTAATAAAAATACTTTTCCTGAATATATAGAGTGACCAGGACAACAACAATGTAGTCATAATGGTTCCATGTCTCGGGGTCAATCGTGTTTCAATGTATCTTGGAAATTTCCATTATACTATAGTATGTATATTACTGTTTAGAGTTTTTCTGAAATTGCTTCAACCACTTTCAATTCATTCACTCTGTAGATGTGATCGTTTGCTAATTGGTAAGTGGGACATGTCATCCATCACAAGAGTAACATGTCGTTTGATCAAGTTTATACGTTAAGCCCATTTACGTAGCTCGTTCGTGGAATTGTCCTATACATATATGTCAGATGGGGGTCTCGCAAAATTTACATTACAAAGGTGAAAGAGCATAACCCCCTCTTACTTTCTCTCTTTGTAGTAAGGTAATGTTGAGGATCCGCTATTATTTACATACATAGTATAAAATCCATTGAAAGTCCGAATAGCATTTTCCCTGTCATGTCATAAAGTGACAGTGCACTTTATTTTTGTTGAATTTATTCAAATAATGAAGTTTGTTTTATTCCAATTGGAACCATGTGCATCGTATGTATTTACTAATCTCTGCTCAAAACAAAAGCGTAATGCTCTGTTGCAACAGACTATTTTGAAAATAATATTTTTTAATAATCTTTCCGTTGAAACAGAATGGATCAACATGGCTGTGTGATTTTGTCAACATAAAAAATAAACATATCGAAAAACCCACAAACGGGGTAATTCCTCTGCATGATAATTCTTGTCATGCCCAAATTAGTTACACATGAATAGCAAGTGGGTCTTATGGCATGATAAATCACCCTGTATATATCTTGGAAATTTACATATTTCCAATGAAAAAACACGCGCCAAATTGGTAGGGAGATTGTCACTATTGTAAATGTAATTTTTCACTGTCACACCGTTAGCCGGGAAAACTTTTCCCCAACAGTTTTCCTTCTGATTACGAGATTTATTATCATTGAATTATTTTAAAATGACGATATTCGCGAATATGGATTCCCGAATGTTTCGAAATCGCGCGAATTACTACGGTTTTTCCCTGCACTCTCACCTATTCCGTCAACAAGATTTCAACTTCAAAGAGCGGACCCCAGAACAAATGGGACGAGTTTTTCCGTCAACACCTGGAAAGGATTTATTTTTTGACAGCTGTCAGTTGTCCTGTGCGATTTTCATATGTTATTTTGCAAACTTTTATTACACGTATGAACATACGTATTATGATTATTCCAAGAAACAAAAAAACATCGCTATAAAATATTCCATGCATTTTTAAAAGTTCTTTCTCTCTCAGACACACACACACACAGAGATATCTATGTTAAATTAAGAAAATAAATGATCCGCTTCGGAGTTTGAGTGGGGAGAAGGTGCGCGTTGTAATATAATATAAAAATTATAATAATGAAATCGGAAAAATTTGTAAGTATTGCACCCGAATTAATGGATGCCCGAATGACTAATGGTCGTCCCAGTGAAATTTTTGACGTTTACGGTTTTAGGGATGATTAATTAGTACGAGTATTTATCTGTAGCGGCTTCGGTCCCTCATCAAACGTCAATTTAATCATAAAAATTCCCTTTCACTGCCTACGCCACTGTTTTCATTACTTTTTAAGCCTCTTATAGGCAGTAGATAATTAAATTAGAAAATTGGGCATTCAATAAGCAACAATGTGACCAAATTCACGTACAACAATTGTAAAAAAACCCTAAATGACGTACTTCAGTTTCCGTAGTCCATTCGATAAACAGCGGGCGGCTTTAATCGTGAAAAAGGGGGGTTTGCAATAAAGCCGAGAAAGTATTATAAAAAGGGATCATACTGCCATAAGTGAACTTTGAGAGTTCGTCGTCATTGTTAATGTAGTGTAAATGTCTTTATGTAATGACTATGGGTATGTATATTAAGGCGGCGGGTTTAAATTCAAATTGGAACTCCCCTATCATCATCGTCTTTGAACGCTAAAAGTTTCGTGAGGAGTTTAATGTGTAGTTTAAACTGCCAGTTTAAACATGTTGTCGTACGGTGCTGATAAGGCATCGTTGCCGTTTCCGTTTGGAAATTGGGACAAATTTTCTCATTCGTAATCAGTTTTGCAAGATTCGCAGAAACAGCAAAAACAAAAAGGTATTTTAATTAAACTGAAAACGGGACTAATTTTGAAGAGCTTCCGGAATTGTTGCCACTTCTTGCTATCATTAATCCTCTGCTGAAATTTATACAGTCTCCTTATAATTGGATGAGTACAAATGTGGCAACAGAGGCGTTTGACACGAATAAGTTATGTCAATAGAAGTGCTACTACATAACTTGTTAATGTACGACACATAGTAGTTTTAGAACAAAAAACTTTTGAAACTCGGTTGAGTTGATGTAGAGGAGTGGAGAAAATTTATGCAAAGACAAGACAAGCAAAAAAAAAAACAAATGAATGTTGAAACGATAATGGAACAAATGGCATCGATATTCGATTGTTTTTTTTCTAAATCCCCTGCCGTCTAGTTTTATATTCAAATGCGATTGTCAAGCGTAATTCCGATGCCGTAGCGATTGATTCTATGAAACAGCGACAGTTTTTTTTTTGTGTTTCGCACTATATCGCTAAACATGCCTTTAATTACCGAACCGAACGGCAAATAATGCCATCACCAAATAAAGGGTTGCTTAATTACTTGTCAATTTTCGTGCAGGGAAAAATAAATATCGGGAGATCCCCCCTTGTTTTATACTGCGGGATTTTGGGGATTAATTTTTACAATTCGATTGATGGATTAATTAGCAGAAGATCCATGTGTATGCGATATTTATGGCGCTCACAATAAATAGCCCTCCCACAGTTTTTAGAACATTTTTCAATTAATTAAAAAAAAAAATAATTACCTGTCTAATTACGAGAAGTGATGCAGTCTATAGAGGAGCAGGACCTCGCGTTTAAAATTCCTGTTGCAGCGAAACAATACCGGATCAACAGGTTGGGTTGGGAACGAGAGGGCGAGGAAAAATCTCTGTGCTCTCCAGTTGAGATCGAAGCGTGCCGTATGAAGATCGCGCTATGATGAGCGTCTTTTATTTCGGTGTTCAGCTCAGGTGGGGACGCGTCGAATTGTGACGTCGCGACGCCACGGGCCCTCGTTTTTATACTGGGGCCGTCGAAGGTGGCGCAGGCCAAGAAATGACTCGGCCAATGGTCCGGTGGGCAGAAAATCGCTTCTTAATCACCGATGTTTAATGTCCCGTGTTTCACCATTATTGTTGTTATTTTCACGTAAAAGGTGCGTGAAAATTGGGGGAAAATTTTCCGGTTATTTTCATTGTGACAAAAAAAATTATACACGATGTTAACGCGTCTCAAAACAAAATGCGATCAAGGCTGAAATTAAAAATATCATTTTTTTGTTATTTTCAAATATGTATTTACCGAGATTAATTGATAATTTCAGGACTGACGTGGAAATAGCCACACAGTTCATTTCCAGCCCAATACGATTGCGCCAATGGTATTTCAAAGCTATTCTGCCGAATCAACTGTTCAAAAGGGGTGTTTGCGACTGTAATTACCTGAAAATTTCCTTTATTTTTCCCAGCATCGAGGAATTTTCTTCTGTATTTCAGAACAAATTACAGTCAAAAGGGGAAAAGTCCGGCTAATAATGTGTATTACTGCATCGTCTTTAGTACAATTACATTTATAGCTCGCATGACACAACCGTTGCTAATGATAAAGATTCACGTATGTACATGGGGTCTCGTTCATCTTCAATCTTAATTTCCGATTAATGCTAGAAAAATAAACTTTCATTGTCTTAAATTTCAATATTTTGGATTCGCAATCTCGTCTTCGTGTATTGCTTTTACGACATTCAATGCTAAAAGAGCTACCATAGTTGAAGCTGCTTTAATTCCCTAGACCGTTTACATTCACTATAAATACCACCCCTTTTGCGTAAGTAAATATAGGGATTTGGATCGGCGTCATTTTATTGGTATTCTAATAAAATGGCCGACAACATGATTGAGCATAATAAAGACCAGAAATTAAGCCATAAACGATGGATTTTTACGTTTTACACGAGTAAAAACTAATATTCAAACATGCGTGGTTTAGATTTTCCAGAAAATAACGTTTTTTTATTTCGACACTTTATCCATGTATTGCTAATACCACCGCTAATGCAGTCTTGCGCTGTTCTCATGGAAAAATATCACCTTAAACTATGTAAAAACAGTAAAAACTCTAGGTTTATTTTTCTGGGGTTCTTTTTTACATGAAACGCCACTTTAACTCCAAAATAACGGACACACGAAAACATTCTGGAAGAGATATTATGGGTAAAATTCCGTGACACGTCATAATTCTACGTGACTTTTCCCCGGACTCCCAAGAGGTACAATTGTAATTAGTCATTGTTTGATTAAAATTAACTGAAGAAATGATAACAAAAAAAAGAGAGCCAACTAGATAAGATTTTTGAACAGTTATTTTGCATTTGATTAATGATACCTTTAAACCAGGAGCATTTTAGGTAAATTTCCGTTTTGTAACATAGTGATTTTTTACTTTTTCCCTGCCTTAAACGGGACCCCTAAAAATCGAAAAAACATGTCCGATTAAATCGACCGTATCATTAACCGTAAGTTTTTTTCGCTCTCATTTCTTGGTCCGTGACAATAAAACCTGACCGGACAAAAATCCGTGTCATTAAACTGCGAGGATATTTTTTTTTCTTTTCGCTGCGACAGAGCCGGCACATTTAGAAAAATTAAATCCCCAAAAACTATTCAAGAACAATAAATTTTGCCACATCGTAGGTGGATGAATTATTTTGGTCACGGAAGTAGGAATGCAGGTCCGACTCTAACCAAAACCACTTGAAAATAACCCTCTTCCAAGATATTCCAGGCGCGTACTTTGTCAACTACCCTTCTCTTTTCATCTTTCATACCCGAAATAGTTAATTAAATCCGCACATTCTTAACGTTAAAGTCTTTTTGTTCGCATGTTCACTGTCCAGTGGCGTACAATTAATTATTCGTCAATTAATTAAATACCCGGCTTAATTTATCTGATGATAGGTTTACGCCACAATTAACGATTATTGTATTATTATTGGACCACGGTTGCCAACGTGACCATTTGACCTTTCCCCGATCCGATCACATTAGTGACGATGACCATTCATCACTAAAATTAAAAACAAAATACGAACGGACAAGGTGGCTGTTCAAACAATTTGAAACACCACTGAACAATTAAGGTTTGCTTGATTGACTTCTTCATGGATACTCTCCTTTTTAGGAGTTAAAAAAAAGTCGAATTCCAGGACTTTTAATATTGAGGTTGGTAATGGATTCCAAATGCGCACACGTTTCTAACACTATCGATTTTGCATTTTTCCACGATCTTCGCAAAAGCGATCACGTATTTAAAGGAAACTCGAAGGATCATTTTTCAATCATTTTTATTTTCATCCTGACTCCAAGAGCATATATATTTAGTCGAAAAGTGAGAATCCCATGTCATCATCTTCCTCTTCGCTTTCTTCTTTTTCTTCTTTTTTCTCCTGCACAGCGGGAGCAGCAGCAGCAGCAGCAGGAGCGGCAGCAACAGCAAATTTGCTTGGGTCCTAAAATAAATATTTTTTTGAAGTGAATCTACATAAATGTGACCTTTAACAAACCTTAATGAACTCCTTGATGGTAGTGGCTTCCTTGAATTCCACATCCGTAACGGCTGCAACGGCCAATAGATTCTTAAATCCATTGGCAATGCTGTGAGGCGCAGAAGCCACTGTTGGATAACCAATAGCTAAACATACTGAAGCTAAATTGGCCACTCCTGCCAAGAATCGTTCCCTTAGGTCTTCAGGTTTGATGTCCAGAATAGCAGGGGCGAAAATGGTGCCAGAATCGTACACTTGCTCTACCACAAGACCATACGAGAACGGAGAAATGTTCAACATGTTCAAAAGTGTGGCTTCTGACGCTCCTACTTTGTCACCCGGCTTCAAGATGTTTACATCGTTAACAATTTCAATTGTACCTGAAAAAAATATTTGTTAGAAAAATTCTCTAAACAAACATATCCTAGGAGTTTTTAATGAAAATTCAGAAAGATTTGTCCACATAACATACGTTGCCAACTGGGGGTTCCCCTATTTCTAGGACCAGAAAGTCAAACGCTTTAAGAGACGAAAAATAAACATCATCATTTCATATTATAAAAAGGTAAATAAAAGAAAAATAAATACTACCTACCCTTAGAAATCTTGGTTGGTATGCTCAGAGCTTGAAAGAAAGCGGTCTTATCGGGAGGCAAACCAGTATTTTGAGCGGGAATTACAACAGACAATGGGGCGAAGGCACCAGCACGAGCTGGAGCCCTAACTTTGTTTTCCAAAAGTTTGTCTCGCACTTCGACCAAATCGCCTCTGGTGAACACAAAGCCTACATTACCCTTAATGTGAGGCAATAGTTTTTCCAGGGCCGGATTCGATTCCAGATGTCCCTTGATGGCTTTTCGCATCATGGTATTTTTTCCCATAAGGACCACTGCGGAGCCACGCAAGGAAATACGAATCTGTTGCATCTGTTTGGAGCCAACATTGTCCGCGCCCACAATGAAGCATTTTGGGTATTCTTCTAAGAGTTGCTGTAGATAATTTTTTTTAGGTTATGTATACTTGGCAATAGTATTAAAAAAAACCTACAATAAGTTTAGTGAAATAGTTGGATTTCCAGGTGGCCTTGTCCTCCCTACCCATCTTGATTCGTGGTTAGGGACTCGTAGCTGAATTTAAGGACTGAAAAATAAAAAAAGTGTGAGATCCGTTTATGGTGAATTTGTAGGTCCATTTTCGCATTGAAGCCAGTGAAATTTAAGAAAAATATATTTGAGCACGTAAAGAGTATTCCACAAATAACTAATTTCTTTCCAGGTTTTCGAAAATTTTATTGAAATATTGAAGATGATTGAAAAAATCTTTTTGGACTTACCTCGGCTAGTTACAAAGGCGCAATGAAAAGAGATTCGGTTGTCAAAACGACAAATGACTTTTCAAATTTAAATGTCAAAAAAATCATCAACATATTAAACGATATGCATTTGAAAAGATTTTCTCGACAAATAACTAAATCCTAGAAAACTAATCGTTATGACCCTTTTATTTGAATTGTAAAATTATCGATTATTTAAATAAACTATTTACATAATTTGTAGTTATTTATAGAATGTATGCAGTCTCGTGTATTCTACTGAGTATATGTGGTTGCATAGGGCCCCTAATCAATTTAAAGAATCGACATATAAAAATGTCAAAACAGTGACAGGCACGCCATATGATTTGATATCATTTATGTATATAGGTACATTATAAATTTCTAAAAAAAATATGTGAAGAGATTAATAGAAAATTTCCGCTCATTAATAGTGTTTAATTGGGTTTATGTGTCGATACTAGTCAAGATTTTAGCAGGAATCTACATCACTATTGACGCGAGTCTCCTTCATAAGGAAATTTCTTTGTTTACATTTTCTGTTCCTTTTTTTTGCGTTCCCTTTGTCTCATATGTGATTTACGTAAATGAACAAATAAGATAAAACCAATAAGCAGCCGAAAAATGCAACGCAACAGTGGCAATATTTGAGTTTGTTCAAATTAGTAGTGAGTGATTAGAAAATGAACTACCAAGTGTGCCCTATATTAAAAGATCCTGAAAAATACAATCCTGACTTGGAGGATCTAATCAATAACGAACGATCCAGGATATACTGGTTAGGAGCATTGGAACAGATGATAGCCAAATTTGTTGACAAAGCTGAAACTTTAAATCCAGACAATCCAAAAGCCAAGGAGAAAGCCAAGCTGTGTCAACAAGCCTTTTTGAAATTAACTGAAGAGCTTAAGAGAAATCCCAGGTGAGGGACATATTCAAGGTTTTTTAGTTTTGCTGTTTTTTTGTTTAATAGGATAGGAATTGGTACAAACACCTTAAGCATTCGGGCATTATTGGATTTTAATGAAGAAAACTTGAGAGCCCATTTTCCGGACGCCTGGCGTACACAAAAAGAACGCGAAACTCGTCAAGCGCTTCAACAATTGACCCATAGGCTGAAAGAAATTGACGCAATTAATAATTTTCATGAAAAGTGGTTGCAGTTGATCAAAGGAGTCCTAGCGGGGAATGTGTTTGATTGGGGCTCCTCTAGCGTAGTGAATCTTTTAGAAAAATCTACGGATTTTGATTTGACCCAAGCAATGGAAACTGTACAGGACCGGCCTTGGTTCATTGACGATGCTGACTTATGGATACGAAGACTAAAAGTACTCCATACTTGTATAAATAAAATGGTGACGTAATCCGTGATATTTTTAGGCAGGCGCTTTCAAAAGCATAGTGGTTTTTGTTGATAATGCAGGAGTGGACTTTGTATTAGGAATTTTACCTTTTATTAGAGAGCTACTATCGCTAGGCGCCAGAATAGTTCTCACTGCAAACACATGTCCCTCCCTTAACGATGTCACCTACAAGGACTTGAATGTGTACTTGTGTAGTGCAGCCCAGCAATGTAATATTTTAACGGATGCCATTAACAAAGGCAAACTGTTAACGGTAGAAAATGGTCAGAAGGGACCGTGTTTGGATCTTAAACGTTTACCTTCAGGTAGAATCGAGTGCAAGTAAATATTTCAAAAGTCAGAGTTTATTTTTCAATTTGTAGAACTCTGTGATGTCATGCTGGAATGCGACTTGGTGGTTATAGAAGGCATGGGCAGGGCTGTACACACGAATTTACACACAGAATTTGTAGTAGACAGCCTGAAAATGGCCGTATTGAAGAATGAGTGGTTGGCGAATCAATTGGGCGCCCACCAATTTGAGGTCGTTTTCAAATACGAACCGAAGGTCTGATATTAATGGAACCGTACCTGATTTTGATGGAAATCGATTGTTATTTTTTAATAATTGAATGGTGTATATGTTAATAAATATTAAAAATAAAAATTTTAGACTATAATGACGCACCCTTATATAATATACACATGTAAATTTAATCTAAATTGAATTTTGAGAATGATCACAATGTCATTCACCAGTTTAAACAGAATATCACCACTACATTTATAGAAAACCAATAGGCCAAAAATGATTAGAAGCCGCCCATTCCTACTTGAATTAAACTTTTCTGTCAAAAGTCAAAACAGTCCTAACGTAACCTGAAGTTTTCAATTTTCGAAATCCATAAACAAAAATATTAAAGTTTTAGAGTTAACTGATAAAAATGGAGGATGCAGAAAATGCCACCGACTACTACAAGGAAACTGCAAAAATTAATTTCAAACCTTCGTTTGTGTTAATAACCATTGACACGCATCCATCTATGTTTGTACCTAAAATAGATGAAGATGATGCTGAAAGCTGTCCGTTTAAAGATATTTTATTGGCTTGTTATGAAGTTGCCGACTCCCTGGTGCTGTCCACTAGTCGAAGCAATTACAATCAATTTGGAATTCTGCTAGGTAAGAATAGGGAACTGTGTATTTTTGAAATAATATTTATTCAATTCCCATTAAGCTGATGAAGATGGCAAAGCAACTCTTGTGAATGTTCAAAACAACTTGCTGGATACTATAAAATTTTTGAAAGAACTCTCGTCTCAATCCATTGATTATCTAAAGACAAAATACCAAAGAGATGCAAACTTGGATTTGGCAGCGCTCTTTTTGCTTTGCAAGAAAAAACTCAGGGAAATCAATTCAGAATATTACAAAAGCACCATTCTATTTATCACCAATCATGACGATCCTACAAAGGACAGTCCTCAAATGAAATATGCAGCGATTAATGAAGTTAAGTCCTTTGCTGCAGATAATATCATTTTCGAATTGGTAACAATGACTGACTCGTTTGATTACACGTTGTTTTATAATGAATTATTTTACGTGTATTCCTCTCAACCACCAGTAGAAGAAATTTACCCAGACAAGTACGGAATTGTTAAAAAACTATCCTCGTTAATCACTTATTCAACTATAAAGAGTCGCCTCAAATTGTTTCCCTTCAGTAATGATCATACCAAATTTTTAAAAGTGATGAAAATGAACCTGGCCAGAAAAGCGAAGCTATTGAACACACATACAGTTTCAATTGATGGAAAAATGGTGATGAAAGTGAAACCAGACCCAGCCGAGCAAGCGATTTATGCAACGGATCTAAATAATGGACAGCGTTTAGAAATTACTTCCGAAGAAAGACTCAGGGTTTTCAGTGACGCGCTTCCAATTGGATTTCATTTGCAATTTGTTGCCGACCGACAAACAGATATTGGAATGATCATTCATAAAACTAGTATTTTAGTATTGGATCCCCATGAAGAACTAGAAGGGTACTTCAATCAGTTTTGGCAATATTGCGTTGACAATTCCAAGGTAAAATTATCGAGTGTTTGATGTTTAAAAACTTATTATTTCGACTTTTGACAGGTCTTAGTTTGTTTGAATAAGGTCCGCCTACAAGAATCCACTTATAAGACTAGATACGTTGAATTAATACCGAAATATGGAAATAATAGTAGATTGTTTTTAATCAAGTATATTCCTTTTTGTGATGAAGTTAAACTACCCAAATCGTTGTTAACCACTCAGCGAATGGTGATGGACAATGTGGATGATGAACAAAAGGAAGCTGTAAAACAGTTGATAAATGATTTGACATGTGATTACGATTCTCAAATGTTCATCAATCCTATGTACGGCAGGAAAAAAGCGTATATAAAGTCGAAACTGTTAGATTTGCCTGCAGAACTTGTGGATGATGTTACTGCCGATTCAGAGGAAAATATCAACGAACAAATAGCCGAAACTGTTACGAAAATTAAAACTTTGTTTAGCATCAGTGATGTTGCACAACAAGGGAAAAAACGCAAGACTATCAATCCTTCTGTTGCTAAAAAAAGTAGGAAATAAGTTATTGTGTTATCTATTTTTTTATATTTCCTTTTCGATTTGATTCTCTCTATTTACGTTATTTCTAATATTTAATAAATAATTCTTTTTTTTTTCGATAATCGAGAGCAGGTTTTCCTTTTTTTTCTCATAGACGTATAGAAATGACAAAGAATGATTTTTATACTTTTATAATTTTGCATGGATTTTGACATTTGACATCAGCCGCCACAAAGAACAATAATGGCGCAATAAAACTGTCGCATTTTGAACGACGATGTTTTTTAAAGAATTTTCGTTACTTAACGATTGTCAACGCGCGAAATTTGTTCTGTAGAATGCAAAATCCCGAAGTGTGGTCGTTTCACGAGCCTCCGCCTACCTTTAAAACTGAGAAATTCCTAGATACACAGCCCACCATAAGGCACGTTGAACAGTTCCACTTCAATCATCTGGTAAGGGTCAATCGAATCATCTTTGTCGACACCGAATTAAGGGATTCTTTTTCAGGTGTCCGTGGTTATTCCTGATTGTCTAAAGACACCCGAACAATTACAGAACGTCCTATCTATTGACTGTGAATATTACAAAGTAGATCAATTGAAATTTTGTGAAATCGCCAGTGTGGAGTTTATAGAAAATTTTATACGAAAAGGTAACTAGAATCTACAACGTAGTTTCATTAACTTTCCTAATGCATAATTCTGTTTTAAAGGAAAACTAAGTTTGTTGTCCATTAACACTCGAATTGATTGTGATAATTGTTATGCTATAACCCCGCATGGGAAATTAATTTTGTCCCTTACGAAAGACACTTACCAAGCCCTAGGACTTGAAGGCAAAGTTTCCCATTTTACCCATCGGAATCGCGATCGATTCAGTAAGTATTCATTTGCAAAAAAAAAACAAACAAAGCTAAACCATTAAAGGCTTTTGAGTGGGAATATCCTTAAAACACTATGGCAACAATATGGCAAATTGTTTCAGACCATCATGCCCAAATTGAAAGAGGTGCCCACATTGAAAGTACTAACCCTGAAAAGTGTTGGAACACTAATCGTCCATTTAACACCGAGAATCATTGTTAAGCTGCAACACGATTTGACAGAGCCTCAAAAAATCGTCGCTAATCTACAAAACATTATCGATACACTAAACGACACTCTCCTTTCACATGTTCCTTATTATCTCTATGAACTGATGGCTGTGGAAGTATTGCAAGCGGTAAAAACGCTTATTGAAAAAACGAAGAAAAACTATTACCCTAACATTTCAATGTCTCATTTTCTTACTGAAATGAATGTCGTTGTGAGCTTAACAGAGGTGGTGCTTAATTCCAGATTGAAATCTGTTGATTTTTCACAGTGGCCGAAAATTATGCGTTACGTTCTGTATAAGAACTTAGAAAAATTGACTGGTCTGGAGAATTTAAACTTAGGCTCATGCACAGGTGGCTGGCGCACCATGGAACACGACAAAAATATTGTAGAGGGTATTAAAACAATGAAAAACCTCCAATCGATTTGCCTTTGTTTCGATTGCAGCGATCTGATCATCCAAACCATTTCCCTGAACTGTCCTCAAATCCAGAGCATTGACGTTACGTCTTCGCGTTCAGTAACTGATCGAAGCGTCCCATATTTGCTCAAATGTCACAATTTAAGAGAGCTACAACTTCATAGAACATCAGTTTCAACTGCAGGCGTGGCTATTTTAATAAGCCGCCTCCCCGAGCTAATTGATATAGGGAGATGTGATGAATTTAAGGAGATCCTTATGCAAGTATTTGAACATCGTGAATACCCACTGAAAAAGATTTATTCGAGGGATTTGAATACGGAGTCATTAAAAATCCTCGTTAAGAGGTTTCCTAGTATCGAGTACGTGTCTTTGTTCAGCGATAATCAGAGATGTAATTTATCCGAGTTAGCTCCGCTGGAACGATTGCAGGAATTGAAACTGCTTTCCTGCTGGTTCTATCAAGATTCTTTAAAGCAACTTTTGACCGTACGTGGCAGGAATTTGACTCATTTGCATTTAGAGCATGTTGAACAAATGGACTTTAACGTGTTGACATCAATTGGAAAATTTTGTCCCCAGATCAAAAGTTTGGTGTTTTACAATTGTGACTTTCGGAATTTCATCAGTGGAACTGTTCAGGTGACTTGCACAAATCCATTTCAGTATTTGGAACGTCTTTTTTGGGTGGTGGATGGCAGCATCAGTCACTTGGAGTTTATACTGAGCCATGCACAGAACATACGTCACATACATTTGGGGTCTTCGACTGGGATCATGCATCAGAATGTTGTGAACATATTGGCTGCAAATCCAATGAAGTTTCTCGAAGAGTTTCGTGTGCTCTACAGCAGCGACATGAATATGCGCACTGTGCAATTGCTTCTGGCGAGTTGTACTAATTTAAAAGTACTTTCCGAGCTGGAAAGTTGGCAGGGAATCGCTTTGGATGAGCTGAAAACATTTAAAGAACACATTATTTTAAATAATTACGATTTGGACATTAGGCCTACATTGTCTTTTTCTTAGTTTGTCTTTGTACATAATATAGTCTTGTTAATATGTGAAGTTTCCTTGTAAACCTAATTTTTCAGTCATAAATGTCGACCTGAAGGACGGAAAATTTTCAAAGCAAAAACTTCAAAAGGCCCTGAAACGCCTACCGGAGGTTGCAGTAATCGTTTCTTGGGAACCCCCCGACAATACCATATGCCCTTCATCCATTGCTAAGTATTTTCATCAATTGGACTACGAAGTTCGCGTGTGTGAGCCGTCCTTTCGTTCTCACGTGGTCTATTCAGTGAAAACACCCATTTTGGAAACGGAGCCTGACTTAGAGGCGTTCACCGAGTGGATGGGTATGGCATGTTTGGATGGAGACTTCAGTGGAAATATGGACAATTACGTAAACTCGTACGAGCCGCCCGAAGGGAGCATCACTCTCGGACAAGTTAGGGTCTTAGTGTGGAGGGGCTTTTATCAGCCTAATCAAGTATTACGTCTGCTACATACTTTGAGGTTGGTCATGTTCCAAATGAATTTATTAATAATTCTTTTTCCCTTTAGGAATATGAATGAAATGTGGTGTGCTGTGTATGTGCAAGGGTTTTCCGACGCTCCAGTAATTGACAGGGAGGAAGAACAAGGATTTTTTACTAACGGCGACAATGGGAACGTGATTATAATGAAAAATAAGGATTTTTGGTTATGTAAACATAGATGTTCGGCAAAACGCTATAAATCTTAAATAAAATTTTTATTTTCGTCTTCGACGGGCTTCATTTGGATTCTTTTTCATCCAATATTTGAATTCTGCACCAGGCCGGATCCCCAATTGGGCTGATTTCGAGTTTACGTCCCGCATAACAAATGGCGAGTAACCTATTTAATCTAAACATCAGATACATTTGAACGCTATTAGTAATAGAACGCTTACCTGCAATATAGTCGTCATTTAAAGGGTTATTTTTTGTCCTAGACAATCTGCTCGGCATATTATGTGCCATAGGCTGGTCCTCAACTAGAATTGGATTGTTTGGATGTTTTCCTCCTTGGATTCTCGGCAAACTGTACTTTGTACCTCGAGTACTCAGTGGTTTTTTAGTATTAATGTAAATCTGCAATTTGCCGTTTTCATCCAAAGATACTGAGACTTTTTTCAACGTTTTATTGCCACATTTCGGACAAAATTCCTTTGTCATTATGCTAGTTGTCTTGAAACATGTAGTACATCTAAGAATGAACGTCCTCAGTTGCGTGATCATACGTCCATCCAGTGAGGAGACGTTCAATTTCATTTGTTTGAGCACATTTTGCATGGCAAAATCCGTAGTCATACAAGCCACTTTAACATGTTTCTCTTCCAGTAAACGGGAATTGACTTGTTTTTTGGCTTGCTGAACATTGCTCGGTGTTATCCACCCTTCATCATTATTACTCTCACAGTCATCAGCGGAAGATGACTCATCTTCACTCTCTACAGCTACTAAAATATCTTCATGATCTTGAATTTCTAAATCTTGATCGCAGTTTAAATTTGCAAACTTCTGTGCCAAATCAAGGTCATCCAATTTTTCAGGCACTTTTTCGCTGGATTCTTCATCGTCTACTATTTTGGGAGCTTCTTTGCCAGGTGCATAAAATCCAGAAATGTCTGGATTCATTTCTGGTTCAGATTCCAAAGTATTAATGGTGGGACGTTGTGCCACAGGTTCTGTTCTTAAATGGTCTACACCGCACATTTCTTTTTCCATTTGATACGTAAGGGCCATAACTTTGAGGTCAGTGGCAGAGAGGCTTTGATAATCACCAGTTTTCAAGGAAAAGTCACGAATAATTTTCACGTTTTCCGGGAAAACATATTTGACTTTTAGGTCATAGGGGAGGGTTACTAGTCGTCTCAATTGTCTTTTACTCGTTATTTCGTCCAAAACTTCTTGGCACGTGACAACATTTTCTGCAATGTCCTTTTGAACAAGAGTTTTAGTTAAAATTAAGTGAATTTTCAACGTATTCAATTATTTACCTGCAAAGGGGCATTTTGAATGAATGCCGTTGTATCTGCGACCAGATATTCCACTTGTTTTTTAGTCATTTTTAACGTTTTTATCAATCAGCTGTTAGCGACTTCAGTCCAACAGAAACATTGTGGCATAAATAGTGAGGTTAAAAAACTAAATTCCTTAGGTATGTGCAAAAATTATATGGAAATAACCTTAGATCTTAGGTCTATTCGTACACAAATCCGAAACCAGTCATCGCCACGTTGATTGGCCAAAAACACTTTCGAACTAGTTTCCAAACTGTTTTTGACCAATTAGCGTGACGATGAGTGGTTCGTATTTGTGTACGAACTATAGACCTATAATATATGTATAGGATGTTCGGAAAAAGTCCTTATCAAGTAGCCTTTTGGATCNGATCTCTATTTACAAATTGATCCAAAGGCTACTTGATAAGGAATTTTCCGAACACCCGATATATAGAATAGTGGTTGAAACAGATAAAGATGACTGTATAGTAATTTTCATAAGATAGAAAGAGACATATTAAAAATAATGTTGATACTTGATGCAAGGTGTTGTATTTTGTGCTGTAATGCTTTTCTTATAAGGTTGAGGTAGCCACGTAATATATGTATAATATACATATATCATATACATTGTATATGATCTAAGGGCCGTATTAATAGTCGAACCACGAAGTGACGCCTTACTCAAGAATCCCTTGATACTCGTAATGTCAATGTAATTGATAGGCCTTAAGTCCTTGACTTGCATCGAACGACTATAAATCACAAATGAATATTTAAGGAATGCTTAAGTGTGGAGGAATCTTTAAGGTGCGACTATTAATACGGCTCTAAGGAAATAACAAAATAATACTTTATTATTTTCGATTTTACATAATAACCTGTTTTTTTATTCATTACTGAATTAAGATAATTTACGTATTCTTTTGTCAACATTGTTTTAATGTTACTTGATATTTTTATAAAAATGCATAAACCGTCGTTTTCAAATAATCGCCCATCACTAATATTCGCCCGGAACATAGACAAGAGATAGGCCCGGAAGGAATTATTTGCCAAATGACATGACAAAAAACTAGTGACATTTTGTTTGTTAAGTTTGTTTTTGATAACTGCCTTTCACTCTATTGACATTTTTGACATTTTCTATGGTGCAAAAAATGGTGGACATTAAATTGAATTAAATTTTTCGTGTTGTTTTCAATAGTATACAACTTGTAAAAACATAGTGAATTGAGTAGTTGTTTTCGTATAAAATTCCAAAACTTTGAATAAATTACAAAGTCAAATTGAATCCTCAAAAAAGATACTTGAAATGAGACGTCACAACCACCAACACGAATAGTGATAATTCACAATAGTATAAAGATAAGGATTTTGAAGGATGTGTTTTTATTGAAGAGAAAATTTATCGTTATTTATTATTATGTGAATTTCTAATAATTAATGTGACACGCATCACGGAATTTGGGTAAGTGTCTTCTTTTCGCAATTAAACATGATTGAAACTCAATTGGAATATTAATCGTTTTAATTCTAAATTATTTATAGGTGAAAAGGCTTAAAATTGTGAGTATGGAACAACTAGCTAATCAGCCTCCCGGGGCAGGATCAGTCCTTCATCAAATTTGTGTAACTGGTAAGTTAGAAATGGAAAAAAACAAAGGGGCCCCCTCTTTAGTAGTAACATGACCTTATCCTTATCACGATTATCAGTTGATTAATTATAATTCTACATTGTAGTGGAATGTGCTCATATCAGAACGGGTTCATTTATAAAGCCTAGTCCCTATGTAGAAATTTCAGTCGATCAATTAGCGGCCAGGAAAACCGAAACAGTGAAAAACACAACTGAACCAAAATGGAATGAGACCTTTAACCTCTCAGTTACGTTACATTCAAAAATTCATTTTGCTGTTCTGGATAGAAACAGTTTCCGAAAAGATACAGTTGTTGGGGAGAAAATTCTAGACTTTTATCAGTTACTGTTACATTCTGAGGGACGGTAACTGACTTCTTACAATCGAGTCTTCGTCCATCTAATTTTGCAATTTATAGTAATATTTTAGATGTAACCCTGGATCTGTTTAACAACAAACAATCAGATTCACCAGTAAAAGTAGGAGAACTGGTTTGCTCATTCAAAGGTTGTCATATTGACGTTTCTACAAATGCGAGCAGAAGAAGGGAAATCTTGGGAAGACGCTCCAGTACAAATTCTATTGCACAGGCTCAACAACAATCGTCTGACACAAATTCACATACAATTCTTAACGGTGACAATCGTTCTTAAAGGTTAAGAGCTCTTTTTAATATTTCCATGTCGACAGGTGTTAGAATCAAACCGAAAACGCAGGGCACTGAAAATTCCGAGCCGGGTACTTCAAATTTGACAGAGCGTCCCAGTCGACCTGCGCCTCCCGTTCCTAATCCAACACTTCAACCATCACCCAGTAATAATAATATTCCAATTGGAAATATTGGACCACCAGCTTCAGTACCAAATGGGACGGTTTTGCAAGATGAACAGAGACAAGATGAACCCTTGCCTCCAGGTTGGGAAATGCGATTTGACACTTACGGCAGGAGATATTATGTGGATCACAATACAAGGTAGGCGAAAACATTGCGATTTCGTGATCTTAACTTGTGTCTCTATTTACTAGATCGACTTCATGGGAACGACCACAACCGTTGCCGCAAGGATGGGACATGAGACGGGATCCCAGAGGGCGTGTTTATTACGTTGATCACAACACCCGGACCACGACGTGGCAACGGCCCAATTTGGAGCGACTGCAGCACTTTCAACAATGGCAAGGACAAAGACAGAATGTCGTCCAGCAAGGCAATCAACGATTTCTTTATCCGCAACATCAAGAAGCTCCCGGAGCATCGGTACCCTCATCTGTTGTCGAGGAAGATGATGGTCTGGGCCCATTACCTGCCGGATGGGAGCGCCGAGTACAACCAGACGGTCGCGCTTATTTCGTTAATCATAAGGTAGGAACAATAGATTATCAATGTTGGACAGCAATTGAAATACTTTTCTACAGAATCGAACCACTCAATGGGAGGATCCACGAACACAGGGCCAAGAGATTGGCGATATTGATGAGATACCCTTGCCTGCCGGGTGGGAAATTAGATACACAGATGACAATAAAAGATACTTTGTGGATCACAATACTAAAACTACAACTTTCGACGATCCAAGGCCAGGAGCTCCGAAAGGACCTAAAGGTGCTTACGGGGTTCCTAGGGCGTACGAGCGCTCATTTAAATGGAAAATCAGTCAGTTTAGGTAAAAAAAATTGGTAATTTTGTAGTGCAAAAATTTTATGTGTTATTTTTCCAGATTTCTCTGTCAAAGCAACGCCCTCCCGAGTCATATAAAGATCCAAGTATCCAGGCAGACTTTATTCGAAGACTCGTTTCACACGATAATGCGTCTTCCCGCTTATGAGCTACGCAGACGCCTGTATATAATGTTCAAAGGCGAGGAGGGTCTGGATTACGGGGGCGTGAGTCGTGAATGGTTCTTTTTAGTGTCGCATGAGGCTCTTAATCCTATGTACTGTCTATTTGAGTACGCGAACAAGAACAACTACAGTCTCCAAATTAATCCTGCTTCGTACGTGAATCCTGAACATTTAACGTACTTTAAGTTTATTGGAAGATTTATTGCGATGGCCCTGTACCATGGACGGTTCATTTATTCCGGATTCACCATGCCCTTCTACAAGAGAATGCTCGGAAAGAAGCTCATAATGAAAGATATCGAAAGCATCGATCCGGAATTTTACAATTCTTTAGTCTGGATTAAAGAAAATGACATTGACGAGTGCGGTCTGGAATTGTTCTTTAGTGTCGACTTTGAGGTCCTCGGTCAAGTGGTGCATCACGAGCTTAAAAAGAGCGGTGACGCTGAAAGAGTAACAGAAGAGAATAAAGAGGAATACTTGAGCTTGATGACCAATTGGCGCATGACCAGAGGCATTGAGCAGCAAACCCAAGCATTTTTGGACGGTTTCAACGAAGTGGTACCCATCGAATGGTTGAAATATTTTGATGAGCGCGAACTAGAACTATTGCTATGCGGCATGCAGGAAATTGACGTGGACGACTGGCAACGACACACAATTTACAGGCATTACACCAGAAACAGTAAACCGGTTGTTTGGTTTTGGCAGGTAAGTTTTTATAGTTAGAATTTTAGAAAGCAATTTTGCTATAATTGAATTGGTTTTGCAGTTTGTAAAACAGTCTGACAATGAGAAACGTGCGAGATTATTGCAATTCGTTACGGGAACCTGTCGGGTACCAGTGGGCGGTTTCGCTGAACTGATGGGTTCTAATGGACCCCAACGATTTTGTATTGAAAAAGTGGGCAAGGACTCGTGGCTGCCCCGCTCGCACACTTGTTTCAATCGACTCGATCTGCCCCCGTACAAGAGCTATGATCAATTGGTCGAGAAGTTGACGTACGCGATCGAAGAAACTGACACTTTCGGGCAAGAATAGATGATACCTTCTACTCCGCCTACTTTCCCCAACCTTTTTTCTGTCAGCGATTTATCTATTGGTGTACCTGAAATCTCAAGTTTTTTGCTATCGATTTTCTAGCCAAATATCGAAGGAGGGGGTATAAAAATATTCTTTCTACTATTAAATATGTATATGTGATAATTAGATGATGACGTTTCACGAAACTTATGTTTCAGTCTACGTATTTTTTCAAGGATATTGTGATAGAACGGTGTCAACAAAAGAACTTGAGGCACCGAAGCAATTGTTTTCTTATATTGAACCCACTGAAACTTGATTCCTTGAAATTACATTCCAACTACATGGTGGTGCCGAACACTGAATCGCTTTTTTTCAACGTCACTGTATGAAACACGATTTACAAAAGGCCTACGTTATTTTCAAACCAAAGTTTATTCTCCTATAGATCGTAAAGGATCATAAGTGGCGTGTTTTGCTCTTAATTAATTGTATAGAAATGAAAATTCGTTCTTGTAGTAGACAACGTTTAAAATTGTAAATATTCCTCTCAATTGTAAATAAAAGATTACTTTATTTATCAGTAAAAGGAAAAAGGGGGTTTTATTCATAACTTTAAGCAGTATCCATCCTTTCCAAGTCAATACTTCTTACAGCTACCTCTTCAATATCCACAACTTTAGTTGTTAAAACAGCCGTAGTCCCTTTAGCATACTTATAACTGTTCTGTTTCTCTCCTTTCTTATTGGCCTCATCATAGGTCCTCTTATAGTCCACACTGCCTTTTCGAATAATACAAACGTCCACGTTGGAGCCCGATCCCAAATCGTTAAAAATTCCAGCAGCAATTGCGTCTCTAACCAATTGAATACCTTCAGCTTCATCCATGTTTTCTTTCCAACGGGATTCAAACACCGCTATTGCAGCTAAAGATCCAGAACCCATGGTACAATACGGTAATTTATCGGTTGATCCATGAGGATGAATTGAATATAAATGGGGCCCAGTTGAATCCACACCACCCAGTACTAGAGCGGCTCCAATGTAGCCTTGATAACGAAAAAGGTATTGTTTAAGGATTTGTTTTGCCGTGGCCACTCGAGCTACGCGATTCGTGTAGAGACGGTGTAGTTCTAATTGAGAGGCTACCATTTGAGTGGTCATTTCGGTGTCTGCAGCAGTGCCAGCTCCACAACAGCTTTAGGCAAATGTTTATGTTAATGTAATGTTAGTTTTTGCATTTCTTTAGTGACTTACTACATGTTTGGAGCTAAATAATGGATTTTTTCGCAGTTCTTGTCTGCCACAGTGGTGTCTTCAGTGGCGCGGGTGTCTGCACCTAAAATCACCCCATCCTTATAAATAATGCCGACTATGGTAGTCCCAGTTTTTTGGGCTTTCGGCATTGCCAAACCCTTAGCTTCAAGCATAGCATTTCTGTAATAAACAAATTTTTTTTGTAAATTGAGGTTATGTCAGCTTGAATGACGAGCAATAAAAGTAAAATAGGTGACATAAATAACAAAAAGTACTTGAAATAAACTAAAAATAATTTTTTTTAAGTTTCAAAAGATATTTTTTCTGAAAAAATGATATACCTGTGACAATTTTCGAAAGAAAATCCAGGAGAAGGAATTTCAGGACACAAAACAGACGACATGTTGCTTTATTTTGACAGAATTGAATGTCATCGTTATGAATTTAGCAATAAAATAAAATTTTGATTTTTGACAGATTAGACTGCTGCTTGGTTAAATTCACAACATAACCCCAACCTTTTTATAAATAATAAGACTATGAAGAGTAAATAAATAAGAAAAATGGAATTTGCTGAATTAATTAGTACCCCGAAACTGGATGGGGTAATTTTACACGCCCCATTTCAAGAACCCATTGATGGCACCTTATGTATAACCGGGCATCACTTAATCGTGTCGACGAGAAAGGAAAACGTTCAGGAGTTATGGGTAAGAAAATTAGTGAAATTATTGGAAAGATTTATATTTTTTTGGAAATTTTAGTTATTAATTCAAGCCATAGACGCTGTAGAAAAGAAACAACACTCATCTTCAAATCAGAACAATGGAATTTCTATGGGAGGCGGCACTATAGTATTGAAATGTAAAGACTTTCGTCAATTGCAATTGGACATTGCTAGTGGCAACGATTTTTTAAATGTGTACAGTTCTATTGAACGTTTAGCGAATCTTGACAAACCCGAATTATCCTACCCATTCTTTTATCGGCCTATGTACAATATTTTAGAGGATGGTCATAGTTTGTTTCCGTTGGAAGCTGAGTTTGCCAAACTTCTAGCCACAGAAGAGTGGCGTATTTCGCATGTGAATCGAAATTATTCAGTCTGCAAGACATATAGTAGCGTTATAATTGCCCCAAAGGCTATAGATGACAATACATTGATAGCATCAGCCAGTTTTCGAGAAGGTGGTAGATTTCCTGTGCTCAGTTATAGACATGAAAACGGTAATGTTGGTTTTAAGTTGAGTTTTTCAACTAAATTTGGTTCCTTTCAGGAGCAATTTTACTGAGAAGTAGTCAACCATTACTTGGAAACAGTAATAAACGTTCCAGAGACGATGAACGAATATTGACGGCAGTTTTAGGGCCTCATAAAAAAGGTTATATAATTGATACAAGAAGCTCGAATCTTGTAAGCCTTTGCAAAGGTAAGGGAGGTGGCACCGAACCGGATGGCCACTATACGCAGTGGAATAAAATATTCAAAAACTTGGACAAATTAGTAAAATGCGATGGAAGCGTTTTGGATCATTTTAACAAGCTTATTGATGGTCAGTTAATTAATCGTAATTTCACTCTTCACTCATTTAGTATTTTAGCCTGTAATGATGTCACAATATCGTCAGACAAATGGCTATCACGCTTAGAAAGCTCTCATTGGTTAACGCATGTTCAAAATGTTTTAAGCACCGCCTGCTTGGTGGCCCAATGTTTGGACAAAGACGGCGCGTCAGTTTTAGTTCACGGAACGTCTGGAATGGATGCCACTTTAGTTGTTACATCTCTGGCTCAAATGATTCTAAATCCGGATTGTCGTACTGCCAGGGGGTTGCAAGCACTGATAGAGAGGGAATGGCTTCAGGCAGGACACCCTTTTCAGTTGAGACACTCGAAATTTTGTTACTCCAATGTCAGGTCTAAAAATCATCAGCCTACGTTTCTACTCTTTTTAGATTGTATACATCAGCTTCACTATCAGTTTCCATATAGTTTTGAGTTTAACACGCAAATGTTGATAGTGATTTTTGAGCATTCCTATTTTAGTAATTTTGGTAAGTTGCTGTAATGAATAGAAAAGACCATTTTATTATTGGCTTGATATTGGTTAGGGACTTTTGTTGGCAACAATGAAAAGGAACGCAAAGATCTTCAATTGGCAGAAGCAACAACCAGTTTCTGGTCGTATCTGAATCGACCTGAGGTAATGACGAACTTTTTGAACCCACTGTACGAACCAAATAAGTCAGCCATTTGGCCCAGTATAGCACCAGTCAGTCTAGTACTATGGGATGATTTGTATTTGAGATGGATCATAGATCAGAAGTATCAGAGGAGTGCTGCCCGTAAAATTCAACAATTAATTCAGAACGATAAGGATCTGAGGACCAAAGCTATTAGAATGAGGAAACAGTTGGTGGATCTGCAAAAGGAATTGCTCAGTTTGAACCTAGAGACCGAGGTCGAATCAGAAGATTAAACTCAGAAATGAACATTCCATTTGTTATATACTAATTTTATTATTGCTCTCTCTCTCTTTCTTTGTAAAGAACGCTTATTTGCACAAGAAAAAGATCTAGTCATTGACTTGCGAAGGGTTCGTGCGTGCACAGCCCACTAAAGAACAATCGTTAGCCCCAAGCAGGGTATGAGAACATGTTAACTGGCCCTAAGTTACACAACCAGAAATACATTTAAATCGAATTTCATATGTTTTTGTTTTCAATTCAATACTATGCTGATGTACAAAACGTTCGTTTTTTATTCTCTATTCAATCAGATTCTTGTCATTGATTTATGAGAAATTTTTGGAATTGTCAGCGAAATTTCACGAAACTCGACTCCGGTAGAGCGATAAGCAACTGAATAAACATCACGATGTCGGCCTTGTAAACAAAGAAGTCATATTCGATTTCCAATGAGAAGCATTTTTCTTTTGTTTTATATTTCGGAAATAAATCTTCCAACGGCAAGGGGCAAAGGGAAGTGAATTTTCTAAGTTGCTGCAGGGCTTTAAACATTTTTTGTCATTCTTTCGAGGTAAAATACCAAACCGAATGACAACGTAGTTTATTAAAAACCAATCTGCGGACCCCGAAACGAAATTCCCTGTCCTGTGCGTGAAATACTATTGTTGTTACTGCCGATCAGAGGCGTGCCGAACCAATTCGTTTCTGTCAAATGGGCAATCGAGCATGTTGCGCCACTGCTCTATATGGTACGTCACGCTTTGGTAAAAATCATAATGGTAAAAAAATGAAGCATCGTCATCAGAGCGCGGGAGAGAGAGGGAGGAAAGGATCACGACCTCTTCCTTCTTGTCAGGTACTTATTTTTTGACCCAAAGGCAAAATTACAAAACACAGGGGCGTAATAAGCAAAAGGTATATTCTTTTATAGTACAGGCCCACATCTCCGCCAATGAAGCCATAGCGTAAACTATATTAAATTGCAAGAAAAAATTAAATTATTAAGAATTTTATGTGTAAACGATCAAAGCCCGACCCTGTGCTTCTCAAACGCCATTTTCTGCTCGTAGGTAAATCGTCTTTCTTCTCTTCTGCTTCTTCTTCTTCCACCTGCCTGAAAATTACAAAGTCAGAGGCGACTCGTTAAAAAAATTGAAAGGCCCTACCATGGAAAATTTTTTCCCCTAGCTAAAGCCTTTCTAACTTACAGAGCCCCCATAGTTGATTTTACATTAAATTAAATTTTTTCCCTGAATTATACGGGTGCCATTTTTCACTTAATGAAATAGTCACGTGGCCCGCATAGAAACCAATTAGGAACCTAGATTTTCCGAAGACATCTTACCCAAAACAGGAAGACAAAAACGAACTTTAGCAGCTGACTAAAGCCACCTATTCTTGGATGAGTGTGGATCTAGTCATGAGTATTTAAATAAAAAACATAATTACATGAACCAAACCCACATCCATCAAAAAACGGGGCTTTCTGCGATTAATTTAACACTTGAAACACTTTTTTGTTAACGACTTATTTTATATCAAACACAAGAGGACTTCCGACAAGAACAACGGTTGAAAAACGATTATTGTTTATTTTTTTGAATCTCGAATGGCGTCCTGAACGACTCACGTGGAGGGGGAATATGGCTTGAACCAATCAACGTTTCTTTTATAATTTTCAATATTCTCCGTCATTGGTGGGAAATTGTCGCTTGCTTGTTGTTCTTTTTTATTTTATTAAGAGTTGGGTATGGCTGGCTTTGTCTGTTGATGAAAGGCGCGTTAAAATTTAATAGAATTCTAAAAGAGGGCGCCACCTGCATGTTTAAAGTTTTATTGGTTTAATTTATATTTTTCCGGTTTAAACTTTTTTTCTTAGATTTTCCGCATATTTTTTTTAAACAGATTTTCTTGTTAACAATACTAAGTGAGTAAAAGAAATCTAAGCGGCAATGTATGATGTATATAGAAAAAAAACTGAAAGTGACATCATAATTTAAACCAGGTTTCGAATGGCCGGTCGTGCATATTCGGTTACACGCTCGAAATTGGCTGAGAACACGCTTCGACCCAAGCGTAGGGTGTGTGAGGTTTCTATATCGACGAAAAACAGTGAAAAAATTCTTCAAAATCGTTTCGATCCGGGTGAGTACCATTTTTATAAAGTTCCTGGGTGGTGTGGGGCCCTCGGAGCTGTAAAAGTATCCACGCAAAACGTCAAACTAACCTGGAAATTGACAATATTGACATGACATTCGTTGACATCTGCCTTAAAAATGTTGTCATCCATCATTTTATTTGAAAATTTTGAAATGTCTTCGATCCATTTAAATTTTCCGCGAATAAATTTATGCAGCCTCTTAAAATGGGGCCCCGATATGAGACGTAACGTCTTGTGGGGCCCCACCCATTTCCATCCTCAATTGTCCGCCATTTTTATTGCGTCGTTCCAATTTAGTTGTTACTACATTAAAAATATAATTTTTCTTCAGCATTATTTTTGGAACAATTAACATGTCTTCGTCACCCCAATATGAAATTCAGGAAACTGGTGAGTTTTAAATAAAGTTTGGTTAGAAAATTAAAAATTTCTGACTAAATATTATGTAGAACAATCCAGATTTGAGACCAGTAGCGCTGATGAAAATGAATCAGTCTCAGATGGAGAGCAACATGTGGGAGAGGAGGTCATGTACGCCCATTACGATCCGAGTTTTGAACCCCAATACGAGTACGAGTATATTCAAAGGACCGTTAAAAGACGCGGACACTTGCCCAAAGACTCTGTTAAGATTCTCAAGCATTGGCTCTACGAACATAGATTCAATGCATATCCTACTGAAATAGAGAAGCACGTCTTATCTCAGGAAACTGGGCTAACGGTGTTGCAAATCAGCAATTGGTTTATTAATGCGAGACGTCGTTATTTACCAGATATGATGCGTCGCGAGGGTTACGACTCCATGCAATACACCATAACAAGACGGAGAAAAGCGTCGAATCGCGGCGATTCAGATGACGCCACCAACGAGGTTAGAACTAAAGACTGCGCTTCGTTTTTTATGTTAATATTTTTTTTGTTAATAACAGGTAGTTTACCAAAAGGTCAATAAGATCATGCGTATTCAACGCGTTCAAGATGATGGAGATGAAGAAAGTCAAGAAGAGGCCTCAAACGAATACATAATTGGGGAAAATGGCATCATTACCTCAAAAAAATTCAATCCATGGAATGCGGACATTCATTATGGTTTAACAGTGAATTCTGCCGAGAAGGGGGGCTCGACTAGTGCGGACACGCCCAAGACGAAAACGCCCGCAAAGGCCGCACCTACTTTCCCATCGAATCTGGTGATGGTGAAAACAGCAAGTGGCAAAAATGTGATCCTTAAAGTGTTGCCGCAAGGTAGCGGAAGTGTAAGTTTAGTTGCCTATTAAATTGTAAATTTTTAAGTGTTTTTTTTTTGCACATCAGATTCCCAAAGCGGTGATATTGAAACCGGCAAAAATTATTAAAAGACCTGTGGTCAAACCTCAAATTGTCCAACAAACCATTGAACTTCCCGCTACAACTGGAGAGGGCACTGTAAGTATATAGAAATGGTTTTAGACTTTCAAATACCCATTTCCTTTCTCATTTTGTTTTCACCGACAATTGTTCTGTGGAAAAGAGATGCAATCTTATCAAATGAGAATTCTCTACTTTCAGCCGAGAAAGACAATTATACTGAAACCAACGAAACTAATGAAGAAATCTATAATCACCAGTCAAATCATCCCCCAACCAACAACTGTTCAAGTGATGGAAGAAGAAATCGGCATAGACGAAAATGAGTTCGCATGCGAATCTCTAAAACAAGAAATTTTTGAAAGAAACGAACAGGCTGATGAAACAGTAGTGGAAGAAGATGATGAAAATGAAATGCCGTCCGAGGGCGTGCTAGAAGAAGAAATCGTTCAGGAAGACGTATTTGTGGAACAAGAAGTCGACCCCGAAGCGGTGTTTGAAGAAGAAGAACTCGTACAAGAAGAAGATGAAGGAATTGCAGAAGAAGAAGTTGTACTGGACGAAGGTACATTTCTGAGCGAGAATATTTTTGATGACGCAGTTAAACGCGAACCAGAAGAAGTGTTCGTTAACGAAGTGACATTAGAGCAAGAGGTCAACGAGGTTACAATTGAAGAAGACTACGATGGAAATATCAATGAGGTCACAGTTGTGGAAGACGACAATTAGATCATAAAAATGGGAGGGTATTTAATGGGATTTATCTCTCATTCTGATGTAATTTAAGGTATTTTAATTAAAACAAAAACTAATAGGACTTCTATTAGTGCTTAGAATACTTTGATTAATTAGACGATGTTTCAAAAAGTAGATTAATTTATTGTTTTTTAGTCGTACTCATGTTGTACATTTTCACTTTAGTTTTATACTTATGAATACGTTAGGTCATCTTTGGATGAACCTATGTAAGGCTTTGAAATTTTCGGTTGTGTTCGTTACATGTGTACAAGACGATTTCGTTATCATTGGCATGTATGTCATTTGGTGATGTACATGCCAATGATTGGTGACATAACGGACAACATGCAAAAAAGAAACTATACATAGTAGACAAGGTGACGTTCTCCTTATTAGTGGTAACATTATAAAAAAACAATAATAAAAAGTAATCAATGCATAAATTCCATTTTATTTACCTCACAGTCACATTTTGTTGAAAAAAAAAAATAACACCATTGTGCCTGTTACGCAACCGGAAATACACTTTTGTAAACTTGGTTGCATATCTATTAAGATGATTAATCAGTGTATTTATTTTAAATTAAATATTTAACTGTACATTATAACATGCGATAATCACAGAATCCAGTCCAGAAATATATATCTATTTTGGACATGGCATATACGATCTAAAACCTAACAACATTGTAATTTGTCCTAATTAAGAGCCACGATGGGTCTGATCCACATTTTAAGCCAGTATTTGAAGTAGATACATAATTCCTGCTGATAATAGGGCCGCAATAGGTACCGTAACAACCCAGGCGTAAATAATATTCCTAAAAAAAAACGAATTAATTTCCATTCGATTAAAAGATAAACCAACCTGAACAAGCTCCAATCAACTCCTTTTCTGGATGAACTAAAATATCCGACAAAGACAACGGAACCGACTTTGCAATGAGTAGTAGAAATGGGAATGCCTATTTTACTGGCCAGTAAAACTGTGAGCGCAGCTCCGATTTCAATAGTAAACCCCCTTTATGAAATCAAATAATAACAATCTAAATGAACTTTAAAAAAATTGATTTTTCTAATCTTACGTTGAAGGAGTGATTGTGGTCAGATCCTCGCCAATTGTTTGAATAACGCGTCGACCCCATAACCATAAACCCACAGAAATCCCCAAACCACCATAGAGAAGGATAAATAATGGGGTTTCGGATTTTTGGGCAACTGTTCCTTCCGAATAAATCAGCCATAACGTTATTAATGGTCCAATTGCATTACTACAATACATTATTTAGAGGAACTAATAGTTGGCAGCCAGAAATACTTGGCTATACGTTTACCTAACATCATTGCCGCCATGCGCAAAGCTTCCAAACATTGCCGTCAACACTTGCAAAACACTGAACAATTTCGAGACGCTTTTGTTTTCCCCTAGTGACTCCAAATCCTGGTGCTGTTGAGACATTTCATTTGCATTACGAATGAGGGGTACGCCACTGGAGCTGGGAGACAGTGCCGGGTCGATTAGGGCAGAACTGTTTTGTTTTAAAGGTGGTCTGCAAAGAATACTTTTAGACCTTTTTTTGAAAATTTACAAATGTAAACTTACTGCGCAGCAACATTGACAGCAGTTTCCGTTTGAGCTTGTATATAGCCGTTTTTATCTTTTGACGGAATGCTAAAAACGTACTTGGCCGTGAACATCTTATCGTCCATGGACTGTAATTCGGTTGTTTCAGCAATGACAGTTAATTGACGTTCGTACAAAGCAGAATTTCGATTGGACCGTTTTGGACTGCCCTCGGGTGATGTTTCAGCCGACTCTCCTATGTTAAAGTTCACTTGTTTGGTTTGCTCCAAATCATTTTCGCTTTTAATTTTCCTTCTTTGCCACGGGACTATCACAAGCCATATGACGACCATTGAAACTAGGGCCAGAGAGCTACTTAAAACCAAGGCAAGCCACAAAGGGATATTGTCCATGTACAGCAGTTTTGGGCCGTCCATTACAATTGAAAATACGTTGATTAGAATTGTAAAACTATAGAACAAAGGTAGGGAATTTAAACCGGCTTCCAGAGGATCAGGTCTCGATAGTATAAAGGCCTTTATGATCCAGAGCAAAAAGACTGAACACAATCCGCTGAGTATTGGTGAAATGAACCAAGAACCCACTGTGCAGAAAGACTTTCGTTTCATTCTAGCCAATTTAAACATTGTACCTACCAATTTTTGCCAAGGTACGCCACTGAACTCCTTGCATTCCTTTATTCACTAGACTATAACCAACCGTGGCTCCTACGATGCTGTGAGTCCCTGAGATAGGTAATTTGAGAAACGTGGCTACCATTAGCCAGATGGCGCTGGAGGCTAACGCTGCCACTGAACCTTCCATCAACTCTTTTTCAGAGTCCTTATAAACATTAATGTCCAGAATACCTTTACGCATGGTGTCCGATACTTTATAGCCTAATTTTGTAATTTGTTCTTATATGTTCCTTTGTGAGATTAAGTTTTTTTCACTTACCAATGAGAATGGCTCCAGCGATTTCGAAAAAAGTCGCCAGACAACAAGCCTGGATAATGGAGAGAACTTTGGAACCGACACTGGTCCCAAACGAATTCGCCACATCATTGGCTCCAATTCCAAAAGCCAAAATAAAGGCGATGATGAAACCGAATATAACGAGCCATAATAGATCCGAGGAGTACGAGTCCATAGTAAATTTCTTAAAATTTCATAATTTGCATGTCTGGAAAATGCGAGTTTCCAGTCAGAGCAACGTGCGTGCCATTTCTAAAATATCGATCACACATCTGCCATCCCTAATATCTACAAGCCGACACAAAAAATTACACATTGTTAACGTGCAAAGTTTACTACGGAAGCCTCTATTTACCATTGAACTGCGGTATTTTTGAGATTTTTATGTTAACAGTGCCTCTTTTTAGAGCTGAAACCCTTTCTTGCGACTTAACGCCATTCTCTTCGGCGCTAAAAAGACCGTCAGGGTTGATGGTAATACATTGACTTCTGTTTATTGTACTAAATAGGCCCTTTTAACTACTCTTTCCAATTATACTAGGTCTTGTACATATATAGCTGTTTTGTCCAATGAATCATCTGGAAATTTTGCCGGTTCCTATACGGCAGGGCGCAGGTCCATGGGTAAATATATCCAGACAAGAGCGCTTATAAAAAAAACTGCAATAAAGCCAGATAAGAAAAATTGAATTTTATCCTGAAAAGCGAGCACCACTATTTTATTGATTGCCTGGTTGCATGCTAATCAACTGATTAAGACTGCAACCACATATACATTGAATTTAAAACGTTCTAACCTTACAAAAAGTATTTCTTCAGGCTACTTAATAATGTTTTTAACAAGAGGTTTTACTTGTAAAGTGGTACCAAGAGTTCCCAGAACACGACATTATGGTAAAACATCATATTTAATGTAAATCAAACAAAAGTGACTTAATTTCTAGCAACAAGAAACAGATTTTATAAAAATACTGGTATTCTGAAGAGTGACGACAAATTCGAAATAACACTGGATCAAAGAAAATTGAAAACTCCTAAAGGGAACTTATTTTTAGTGGAAGCCGAGCCCTTGGCCCTGGCCGTGGCTACTGAATGGCATTCACAAAAGAACAAAATTATACAGAGCAAAATGCATCTTGCAAGTGGCCTGCTTCCTAAACTGTTACTAAATTCTCGTTTTCTATTAAACTCTTTTTTTAGACCACTCTTTGCAACACGGTTCAAGACAATCCCAATAATCTAACAAAATTGGATATTGTTCAGTACATTGTAAATTATCTGGATACGGACACAATACTATTCCAGGGCAACGTACGTAGGCTTCTTTAGTGGGTATTTTAATTATTTCGTATCTCAATAGGAAAATGACGACTTAATGAAGCTTCAAATAACTGAATGGGATCCAGTTATTGCCTGGTTCAATGAAAGATTCAAAGTTCATTTAAAAAAATCAGTGCAAATGGATGTTCCCCCCGTGAGTGAACAGGACAAAGCCACCTTAAGTCGCCATTTGATGTCATACAACTTTGCCGCGGTCAATGGCAAGTGGTCCCGTTGAAAAAAACCATATATTAATAAGTGATATTTTCAGGTTTCATGTATGGTGTGGACACGCTGAAGTCAGTAATATTAACTTTGGCGGCCACGGAACGATATATGAGCCCTGAAAAGGCTGTTTTATTATCCAGACTCGAAGAAGAGTATCAGACTGGTCATTGGGGTCGTGTTGAATGGGCCCATGATTTAAACCAACAAGAATTGCAATCACGATTAGCTGCAGTAGTCCTTTTTGTCTATTTCAATTCGCAATCCTATAAAAGTCAACAGAAAAATAAAGTGTAGTAATTCATAACAGTTGAAGTGTTCCGTTAACTTGCCGCATGGTAATCGTTCTGGCACTTACACGTATTAAGTTGACAGAAATCAAATAAAATGTTAGTCAGCTATTATTCACACTTCGAGCGCTTTTAATCAAGTTATCCACATGTTGCATATATTGTTTCTGGCTCTTAGTTAATATGTACAAACTATCTGGTCGTCTGCCCAATGCGATTAATTGTTTTAATCTAGTTTCAGTTGTTTTGACACTGTGCAATAGAATTTTTGGGATGCGACAGATTTGTAACGATGTGAAACCCTCCTTCAGCAAATAGTCAATAGTGACGTTCATTTTCGATAGGCTTTTATTTTGCAATTGTGGATGTTTCCTGATTAGGCTTTTCGCAATTGTTTCTGAACAATTAAGTCTTTGGCTCAGGTATTCGGCTACGGAGTTTTCTCCTAGGATGTTGCGATTTTCCGATTCCCGTTTTATGTGTCTGTGAATGCGAACAGGAAATAAGTAAAAAATTGAGTGTTGTCATTTCGTAACGAACCTGTATAGGACTTCTTCTGGACAACGGATCATCCAAGTTTTAATATTTTCCACTCCGTTTTCTTTAATGAAACTTAATCTTTTTAAAGTAAAATTTTACTGTATTTTAATACCCATAAGTCGTTTACAATATCCTGTTTGGTAAAATTGTAATCTAAAAAAAAAAGTTTGTAATATTTCTTGGCAATTGTAGACTATTTATTCAATACCTGAATAAATCTGTAACAGTTCCTCAATTTCCTTCAGAGGCTTAGAAAATAGAAAATACTTTTGAGCCAACACTTGAAAAGTCTTTTTGAGGCTAATATTAAATAGGTTTTGAAATTTTCGCAGCTTCTGCACTGTTTCTTCTGGTTTAGCAGTTATAATTCCTAGTTTTTCAACAGCGAGAATTACAAGAGGTGTAGTGTAGTTAAGGGCAATAGGCAATTTACGCAGCAATTGTATTTTTTCACTCAATCGTCGTTCAAACAACAAAAACGGATGACTCATAATTTTCTCTTTGGTCAAATCGTTTGCCAGGCAAATATCTTTGTTTTTTAAAATTAAACTGGTGGATGTATTGTTTAATTTCACATGTTTATGAGACAGGAGCTCCAAAGCCTCAATTTCTTTGAGGTCCAAAGAAGCTTGTAGTTTTTTTCTTAATTCTTTTCCTTTTTCAGATTTGTGTACTAAATGTCGTTGGAATGTTAGCAAAACTGACTCGAAAGTCAAATATTTTCCTAAAACAGGCCTCAGGACTGTACACATAATTAAAATTTTGTATTTGACAACTAATATAACCAAACATTTAACTTTACTAAATTGATGTTGGGAACTTATCACGACTTATTTACAAATTGGGAAAGAAAAAGGAGACATAACCTCAGAAAAACTTCGTCTAATTTTAACAAAAAAATATATATAAACTTTAATAATGCTACATTTTTATTTAAAAAACTGTCCAAGTAATGATTCATAAAACGAAGACTTTGACAATGGAGTATCGCTAAAAAATGACGGTTTGTCTTGTTCGGTCATATTAATCATATTTTCATGAATTTCCTCTTTTCCCTCTTTGTCTCGTTTTTTAATTATTGTATACTCTTTCTCGCCCATTTTACGTGTTACAGTGGTCTCTTCGTTGCCTTCACTGTCTCTGACCGTTCTATGTGTTTCCACGGACTAAAAATGAATTTCCACAATTTATGTAACAAAAACATTAAAAAAATTACTCATACCCCATCTGGCTGTCTCACCGTCCGCACTTGTACCGATTGATTGAAGAATCGATTCTGAAATGGCCCTGGACTGAAATCTCTTTTTGGCATAACATTCTGTTGACCTTTGTTATTTTCGTTGTTGAAAAATTTATCAATATCTGTTATACTTAGTCTGAAAATTGACTTTTTCTATGTTTTCCAACTAATACACAAATGAAAAATCGCCTTCTTACTTTCCGTCAAGATCTCTGTCAATTTTATCCTCATCCTTGGAAGGGTTTTTTAAAAAATATTCTCTGGAATTGGTATCTACATGCTTTTCTTCATCATAGAAATGTTCTTCAATATTAGGAGCCTCTAATGACGCTATAATCAATTACCTGATGACCGAGAAATAATTTAGAACAGGTCTGGAAACTTACGGAAAAAATTGCCAAAGTTAGGGAAACCAAAACTTTTAAAGAAATCATCCATTTGCTGTTCAAAATAACGGTGCATTTCTAACGGATCGGTGAAAACTTGAAAATTTCTGTTTCGATTATCATGGGGTTCATCTTCATATGGAATCGAATCCCGTGGATATCTCCTAAAATTATCCAAAATTGTGCAAGTGTTATGGTTATTTTTACTGTTATTACCTTTGATCATTTTGAGTAGTTTCAGAGTGTTTATCAGAAAAATTGAATATTTTCCTGAAAAAGTCCATGTTTAATGAACAGGAATTTGTGATTTAAAATGATGAAAACTTGTATGGACATTGGGTTAATAAAAGCACTGTTGCCATCTCACAATTTAATGAATTTGACAATGAAGTGCGAAACGTGACAACATTGTTTACAATATATGTCATGTTAAATGTCAACAATTTTTCTATATGACGTAATGTTCAGCTGCGTTCTTGACTCTATTTCAGATTCAAGTATGTAGTTGCCTGTTTCGAAAGAGCCATTATGCTTTCGATTATGATTATTTACACTTATTACTTCTTCATTGTAATTTGGAAAGTGAAAGCTTTCTGTTATGTTCAAGTTCTACACATAAAGGAACGACAATAAACAGTGGTCGACGTTGTCAAATCGAAAATATATTTTTAAAGATCTATACAGAGCCAAACAAAAAACACAATTTTGTTTTCCACAATAGTAATTACAATAGCGGGGAAGGCGGCTGTGGTTGCCGTTTTGTTCAAACACTTCACTATCACTCAATCTTTTTCATTCAACTTGATTTCTACGCGCCTATTTTATACAATGTTGCAAAAAAAACTATCAAATAAATAATATAATTACTTATTTCCTCGTATTTATCAAACTTGGCGAGAATTAGCCATTTTGTATTCTAAACAAAATGGACGGTCAAAGGGAACAGGACACAAGAGAAACGAAACCAATCATAGTAAGAATGTAAGGCAACGAATCAGTAGTTGGTTCTCGACGAAATTTCTGTACAAAGTTCAAAGAACACTAAATTTATTATTATTATTATTTCAACTGTTAAAAATGTCATCGTAACACGCCACTGCACAATTATCTTTGCATCGTACGCCACTGTACTGTTTTTTTTGTCTTTAAGCGACATAAGTGTATACTTTACGATCTTCAGGCGTTCTCGCCAAATATTCACGTTCAATCAGTCCTTCGATGCGTTTTTTAATTATCACGGGAGAAGGCAGGAAACGCATACGCAACTGCTCCGTCACTTCTGTGACCAGGATGTTGTGCGCCATCCGTTTACGCGACTTCATTATTCTTACAATGGCCGCCTCAATTTCGTGTTTTCGATCTTCATCAACCTAAACAACAACAATGATGTATTTCAAAAAAAATTAAGAGAAAAACCCCAAGCTCACCTTATTTCTAGTTTCTCGACGTTCCGGTTCGCTCTCACCTTTGGCGGCTACCGTTTGGATTTTAACTCTATGTAATTTTGAGGTAAACGAATCGTTCACCTGGAACTCGTGCGACGATTCGATTTCTTTAGTTTTAGGAGTCTTAATTAAGATTCTCTGGGTGGCTTTGCCCATTGCCAACGATTGCAACGCCCGAATTAAGTCCCTGAAAATTCAGTGAAATACAGTTGTCAGCAATGTCGCTCTTAATCATTTCCACTGATAAGAAATTACCTTTCGGGAATATCCGATTCGTTTAAAATCTCCTCGTACGTTAACTTTTCATGGTTGTTGAAAAGCATAAGAACGACCATTTGGTACGTGGACACTTGAATGATATGCTTCCTGTGGATGGTCCTTGTGCTGCCAACAACACTTGTTGACGATGAACATGCGCCTTCGGACTCTTCTTTGCGCACTCCATAAAATACCGCATTTAAGTCAGCGTTGCCCAATTGCGGTTGTAACGTCAACTGACGTCCACTGTGTTTTGCCAAATAGAACCTGTTTTAACAAAGAAATCAATAAGATTGTGTATCGTCTCTTTCTAAAGTATTTGATTATCAAACAGGCAAAAATCAGTAATTTGTTTACCTCCTAAAGCATTCGAAGGCAGCCAGTGGAGCGGCTGGAATATGACATTTGGGAGTGGCACTCTGAGTTGGCCAAAAACCGGTGGTTAAAACGCGCATGAATAAATCGACTCCGCCCAAATTCGCCTGAAAATGAGCGTCATCAAATTGGTAGTAATAAGGGGTAAGGAAAACTTACATCAGTTTTCGTCACATGCTCCTTGAACTCTTCCATAATGGTATTGGATACGGTCATATCCTTGAACATACCCTCGAGCTTTGACGTGAATTGACAACCACACTCCGTCTAGAAGACATAACAAAAATGTATCATTGAATGTAGTTATTCGTAACAATGCCTACCTTCAATTTAGAAATCATATTCTTTTCCCAATCATCGCTGACCGACTTATTTAAAAGTAATCTCTTTGCCAAATGTTGCTTGTAATAGCGCTCAAACACATCCTTCTCCTGCAAGAACCGAAACAATACCATGGATTTATCCAAGACCAATTCAATATCCTGTTCCGACATCTGCAATGAAGAAATCGTATGGTAATACAAGAAAAATCAATGGAAAATGTATTATTTTCACATACCCCCTTCACACCCTTTTTAAGCTTGTCATCTATGAACAGAGAGAGGTACTCAGGTGATTTCGGATTCAAATTCAAAAAATGTTCGAAATCGGAAGCGATCATCTGTTTGAAAATCTTATCTTTATTAAACGAATTGTTCAAAAAGTGATCGAAGCCATCCTTGAGATCCAGCAACGATTGTACAAACGTGATGGCATTGGTGCCGGACTGATGGTCCTCCTCCTGGACCAGAGCCTTGCCCTGTTCTCTTAAATAATGGCTCACACAGTCGGCCATTGTTTTTAAACCATCGCTCACTCTTCCAAATATTTTGTACATACAGGCGAGATCTTCGGTTTTTTGGTGTTTGAGCATATGCACCACTCCGGAATTTTCCATTTCTACAATCGTTTTCATGTGTTTCTTGATTAATTCCTCCTCGACAACCTCAACTATACGGGATTCTGTCGATTCATCCAGATAGTGTTTCGCCCTATCAGATTCTTCATTTATTCGTGCCTCGACTTTCTTAATATAGACAGAGGCACTGTTTTCGGCTAGAAATTTTTGACTTTCAACCTAAAAAAAACAACCAACTATTTTGTGACCATCTATATATGACACGGTATGACAAAAGTCATAACATTAAGTTCACAAACAACTTACTTTATAAAATTCGGCGGATTGTTGTAAAAACGGCCTCTCAAAGTCTTCTTCATAAACGGTTCGCGTATTAATGCCCAACACCATTAACATCTGACAAGCGTTCTTAATTGAGATCCTGTCAACTTTTTCCCCCCGTCTTTCGCGCATCACCATCTCCAATAGGGTCTCCCGTAAATGGTCTCTGATACAACCATGTCTGACAACCTGATACGAAAAAGACAATTGTTACCAAAACAATTGAAAAATAACAATCAGAATTTTTACCTGATCTCGAAAAATGATTAAACCTAAATTATATACGTTGTCTACGTCATTTTGTTGTACATAAACCCGATCCATGTACATTAATATATCTCTGATCATTACCATTGACGTTTGATGATCGTTCCACGCTTGATTCAAAGTCATCAGAAAATTGTTGTGCAAGGATTTCAACACGTCTTCTCGCACCTAAAAATTCAACGGTTTTTCTCTTGTCTTTCGCTTGTCAGTTGTTATGATTCTACCTTAAATTCTAAATGATGAGTGACAACTTCCTTAAGCCCAGTATAGAGACGTTCGCCGTGTTTGTGAAGGACCATTGTGTATGCGTTCCTGTAAAGCTCCTCAAAACTCAGGCCCGAATTGTTTTTCTTTTGTATTTCTTGTATGGCATTTTTTAATAGGGTCCATATGCTCTCCACATACTTTTCATCCATGGTCATCTACAAAGATGAGGCATAATTTAAGTAAAAATAAAGGAAAAAGTATGGTTAAGGATCTGCTACATTGTCCCCAGGTGGGCTCCATTTAACTGAATAATCAGAGTATTCGCTCATTGTAATTGTGCAATTAGGCATTCAAATTATGATGCATTTTGTGTGACAAGCAATTTTGACATTAATCGAAATAATTATAACATTCAATGGAAAAATGACAAAGACTTTTTCAGTTCATTGTCAAAAAAGCGTTATTATTAAGTCAATATCACACCTGGCACTCAGAATTTGGAAAGAATATTAGCTTTTACAAGAAAAGCAACTTACGGGAAAGGCCCGAATCCTCATTTTGCCCTCCTTTTTGGCCAGGCCTCCACTTTTCATGTTTGACATAATTCCAAATTCTCTCTCCTTACGATATCGTTAAGTGTCTTATTTGCCTTTGCGCCCCCCTAGTTATTTCATCATCATCCACTTTAAACGAGTCGTCTGCAGATACTCCTTGAAAATTGCATAAAAATCGCTTCATTAACCACTTGGAATCACCTTGTTTTTTTTTGTTCACCATTTGACGATGGACATATTTCCTTCCGCCTGTCACTTTTTCTTCGTTCTTTTTTGACGTTTTTCACACTTTCACCCTTGGATTTTCTGGACTATTTATGACTATTTGGAAAACCGGAGGAAAATAAACTGAAGTTTAAAACGGGAAACGGAATGTAAAAACCGATTTAAACGACAAATTCAAGCTGCAAGACAACTCGTCATCGTTCTCTATCTAAGGGAATACGCCATGTTTGTTTTCGTTAAAAGTCCCTAGATTCTTTAGGGAATTTACATTTTCCTCGGATCATGACTATCAACCAGTGTTGCCAGAATCTGTCAAAAAATCGCCAAACGACAAGGATGAGCATAAGCAATTATCAATGTTGCAAAGAGAAACACGATTACCATCTGGTTATAATGCTATCAACAATGATCAACAACTATCTATAAATTTGTGTTAAAATTTAATAATTACACCATGCGTGTAAATATTAAAAACACAAACTTTCATTCAAAATGTGTGGAAAAATTGTGAAAATACCATAAATAAAACCACCTATTAACAACTTTTTGAAGCTGTCAATTATCAAACTTGTCACTGGAACTTAACCTCAGCATTAGGTGCGTTCAGCGGACGCAACAGTTGAGACCGTTGAGCGTTGACTGATAACAGAGACAACTATGAGACGGATAACGCAATGATAAAAATTTGTTCGCTGAGAGAGACAACTATATAATTATCTCTGTCGCAGAAGGGCTGTTTAAGCTAATAATTGTCTCTCCTGATAAATACTTCGTATAGACGCGCAACGATGTGGGAAAAATGTGCTGCTGAAGTTATTGAAATATAGATGGCGCACAGTCGTAAAGTTATTGAGATTTGAAAATTTTACTTTGTTCAATAAAAATATGAAAATAAGAAACTTTTTATAAGTATTTATCAGTCAACGGTAATAGTATTGTGTTAATATTTATTTTTATTAAAAATGGATGTTCACATACTAGAACATTTTCTTGAAGACAACACAGAACTAGATACTGTTCTGCTTTGCGTCATTGATCGGACAACTCGAAGTAATGGCGAGCAAATATAAATTAAAAATAACCAAGTACATAACGAGGATTACTTTGAACACATTGTTCCTAATTATAATATAGACGAGTTTAAAGACCATTTACGAATGAGTCGTGCAGACATGGAGGAGTTATGTATTTTGGTAGCTCCATATATGAAGAAGCGTCATTTGTATGTTTTACTCGCAAAGAAACTCTCCTTTTTAATATAGATAATTTCAAAACAAGAGAGTTTTTTTATCCATCAGCGACAGATTTGGCCTTAACAAAAGCACTGGACACACCATTTTTTCCACCAAATACAGATACAGTGGTATCGAATAATGCTATTTTGCATAAAATATATTATCATTTATTTTATTTTTCATAATTGCAAAATATAATTTGAGGTTCAGGTGCCTACACACACACACACGAACATCTCTTAAGAAATGCACGTGTGTGTGTAGGCACCTTTAGTAAACAACGTTGACCACTCATAGCAGAATTTTTTTGCGCTGAGTGAGTTGTATAACTGTTTCTAGTAAGCGCAAATGGTTAAGTATCGTTCAGCGAAATACATTACTCAACAGCCTCAACTGTTGCGTTCGCTGAACGCACCCAATGATTTTGACATTTCGAACAAATCGTCAAAACTTTTGACTTAGATAAATAAGACGGCATGTAATGTTGTTGATTTCAAGTCATTTCGCCACTATACTAATTATTAAAATAGAGAAAGAAAGTGTGATTTGATGCAAGAAAATGTAAAACAGATAAATAATACCTGTAAATAGTAAGTGATTAAAGCGATGTTGCCAACTTTACTTTCCTGCAATCGAACTCAGTCGAGTAAATTCGGCTATGGTGAAGTGTCGCATCAGCTAGTAAGACCAAATCCTAACAATGGCTGAAGAATCTCAAAATTCCAATGAGAAATTCGACATTAAAATTGTCCATGACAAATTTCAGGCTTCACTAATAGACGAAGATGATATAGACTTAGAACTTTATCTGGAAAGTTTCCGAGAACTGAGCAAGTAAGGGAAACAATAGCAAGTTTACTTGGTATCCTTATGGAAAATCACAATATTTAATTAATGTTTATTTTCTTTTTAGATTTTTCGCGTTACTTGGTTCAATATTCAAATTTGTCAACGATGACCTTCAAGAGAAAATGGATCATTTGTACAGTTTGCAAACCAGCGAGCAGTACAAACGAGTCAAAACAATGATACAACATGAAAAAGACAAAGGATTGTTGGAACAACGAGATTTCGTGTCAGGCAGTCGGACGTTGCTTCGTATACACAGAGGCCTTGATTTTATTCGCCTATTTTTGAAGAAGCTTTATGAACTTGACCACTCTGAAAACACCTCACCGATTTGCAAAGAGGCCTACAATCAAACATTGGCAAATTATCACGGTTTCTTTATCAGACAGGGCGCCAAATTGGCCATGTCCTTGGCACTACCCACTAAACAGGACCTCTTGATTACTGTATGTGGAAATGAAGAGGACATTCAACGCGCCATTGAACTGCTACCAGACACTTTAAGTGTATCTAATAAGGTGTACGACTTAGTTGAAAATTTATATACAATTCATGATTTACATAGACTACCGTAGTACGTCAGTAGTTTTATTAAAAAATTACAATTTTTACTTTATTGCTAATGACAGTGTATAAAATAAAACTTAAAACATATTAATTATAAGGTAGTGGACGTCACTAAACTTACTCCATGCACAAAAATCGTTGGAGGCAAGTCTCTGGATATGGTCTCTAAATTCGTATAAAACCTTTCATGTTGTGAGCTATTGTTAGGCGGTGTTGGCAAGTAAATGAATGTCACAGCAGTTTCACTGCTTTGTTCTAATATCAATCGGTTGAAGCTGATAACAAAAATATTTGGCCGTATGAAACAAATAATAGGAAGAAAATTAAGTTACGAACCTTATTAAGTACACTTCCATATTGGAAGCATGGTTTTCAATGACATTTCTCCATTGAGACACTGGATAGATTTCGGAAGCGATTCGCAAATCCTTCAGCATCACTTTCAAACGGTCCACGTGACTTTGTCCAGTGGCATTTAATTGAAAATAACCACTTAACGCTTCCGGACAGACGCATATTCGTAATTTCAATTTAGACCAGAGCGGCACCATATTAACTATGCAAGCCAGTTGCATCATGAATAGTGACGTTATATCAAAAGCATCCTGTTCACCTGGATTTAGAAAATTCACCGGCCACACGTCTATATAACGTTTCGTTTGAACTCTACAAGAAAATTCAAAGTAATTTCATGCAATTTTCATAATGTTTTGAATACATTTTAGGCTCCTTGTTGAGTTTTATAAAGTTTCTGCACAGGCAAAGATTCTTTTTCAGTTTTAACACATCCCTCATCATTTGCACATACTCCAAAGGTTCCAAAGAGCTTCGATCAGTCAATGGAAACATCCGTGCATCGTCAAAATTCACACTTCGATAGGAAGATTCTTGACTAAAACAATGAAAAATGTAACAACGTAAGGAACGATAATCTTTAAAAAACTAACCTGCCTAAGAAATCTAAAGATTCCTGTTCTTGATCCAAAAATCCTAAAATAACCGTATTCGGTTTCATTGCGCCCATTCCACTGAGACGTACCAAATGCATAAGACCCTCTCTCACGGATGGCGCAACAGTCAATTCGACAAATGCCTTAACTTTTAAGTGATCAACTAATCCGAGCCAGTGGGCATTCATTTCTAATGTGGGCTCATCCTCGTTTGTTTCAGCTCTTACTACGTGACCCAATACATAGAGTCCCCCTTTTTTCAGATCATTGATGAAATCGATCAAAGGACATGCGGATCGCGGATTATTGATCATTAATAGAACTTGAGGACGCCAAAATTTGACGTGATCCTTACGTGAGTCGAGTAATAAAAGATATTTGCGCACTTGATGAAAAATTAAAGCTTGAGAGATGCTGCCCCAATCAGCTCCTTTAGCAGGAGAAAACAAATGGAGAAATACCACGAGCAGGAGGCACATGAGAAAGCTACAGAGCGCATAAATGAAATTAATTACAAACATCATGATTAAGGTACCCAAAAGACCGATTAGGGCCGTGTACCAGGTAAAATAGTTGAAAGAGGGTCTAAAATTCGGAGCTCCAGCCAATTCCAAGCCTAAGCAGGCCACATTCATGGCCAAATAACTGAGAAGGAAAAGGACGGAGTTTAATTGGGCGATTAAATTTAAAGAACCAATAAGAAGAACGAGCTCCACTAGTAAGGCAGAGAGAAGCACAGCTATTACTGGGTTACTCCTCCATGTACCTTTAGGCACAAAGTCTAATAATATACCAAAAATACGGTCCTTGGCTAAGGCTTCTAGAACCCGGGACCCACCAATCACGTTGCTCAATGCGGCAGACCAAGTGGCAGTAAACAAACCAACAGCAACGCTTGGTGGAAAAACGCTAAAAAGAAAAGCCATACAAGTGGTCAAATTGACTAAATAAAGACACTTACCTGATTCCAGCTAGAAACAAATAATTGTTCTGCATCAACTCCACTGTGCTAGTGGCCGCACATAAAATTGACATTGTCAAGTAGACAATCAAAGTAAATATTACTGCTGATAGGGTACCCCTTGGAATAGATTTAGCAGGATTCTTCAATTCGCCTTTACGGAAATAAGATTTTTTAACAAAAAAAAATATTTCAAGGTATCTTTTGTTACCACTCATATTAGCACCGGCCATTATTCCAGTGACACCCGAAAACAAAACACCAAAAACAGTTGCAAAAGTAACCATTTCACCATAAGTAGTAGTGTAATCTTTGCCATAGTGTTGAAATAAATTACTTTTCAATGTCGTGTAATTCAGGCCTGTATAAGTCAAGTTCGACGCGTTTGAAAAAATTGTGTTTGAAGCGGGTACTGGAACCTAAAAATTAAACTTTTTAAAACTACTATTAGTCTTAAGCAGAAGAATTTCGCCGCACCTGAATGGTACCATCATAGAAAAATGTGAAAATCGTTATGGCCAGGCACAAACTTACAATTCCAAGTACAAACACGGTAGTTTTGGCAAACATTGAAGCTCCAATAAGGCATATGATTAAATTTATCAGGTTTAGGATGCTACAGTAAAGGAATTGCCACCAACGACCGTCATGGACGACGTCCTTCATAAAATAACCTTAAAAAGAAAATTTAAATTAAGATTAACAATGGAAACGTGGAAGAGCTTTTACCTGAGGGCCCAAAATTCTCGACAAGACCTTCGACACAGCCCGAGATACATAGGGCGCTACTAACCATATTAGCCAGAAAAAACAGAGTACCAATTGAACCTCCAAATTCTGGACCTAAAGTCCTACTAATCATAACTAAGTACTATGTTAAGAAAAAAATAGTCCGCGCACATGTAAAGCATTCAGTGGGAAAAAACAAAAGTATACAATAAACTCCACCTCCTTCAACAGCCCCATTTGTTGAAATGGCACAAACAGACGTCACTGTGAATACTAGAATAGCATAAGCGATTCCAAATTGAAACAAAGTAATCAATAGCCCTGCGTTTCCAACAATATAACCTATTTTATTAAAAATAAAACAAATACATAGAAAATTTACAATTTAATCCTATATTACCCATTCGCAAGAAGATTAATGCGCTAAACATGGAGAGCGCTACGGGAGCGAAGACTCCTGCAAATGTACCTAGGGTACGTGTACTGGATTCTTCAGAAAATGCTCCAAATCGTATATAGTTAAAAGTGGATGATGAATCAGTGCCCGCCCCTTGATTCCTGTTGAATATTCCTGAGATTTTTTTAATAATGGAACTCGATCCTGGAGTGTCCACAAGGGGCGTGTCGTCCACATTATTTATTGAATCTCCGATAATCGCCATAACAAATCGACTTTAAACTTACTTTATCTAAACAAAGGCTACAATTGTTCAGACATTGATTAGAAACAAAGGTAAATATAAGTAACACTAATTGTAAATAAATAGAAACATTATAACCTAACAAAATCGAAATGTCACTTAGTGTCCTTTCCTGCTATTAGATAGCAAGATTTATATTTAATTTCCTTTCATTATTGTTAAAAATCAAATCATTTTAAAACTTTCTTGGGCAATTAAATTGACTAGAGAGAAATCCATTCAAGGAAAATTAAATAATTTATAAATAGTACCTATATGCTTGGTTGCCTACATTTATAAATGTTCACTGTCAAACTGATGTCCAGTATATGTAAATATGTAGTTATCTCATATATGAGTTATATGTACTTATCAGGGTTGTTCCTATTAGTACAAATGTACTGAAACCGATACAATTGAGAAAAAAATATTACATTACACATGTGAAAAAAACAGTAAAGGTGGATTCTCATGCATCCGTTATCCGATAGTAAGACGATACGAAAGTGCTTCTATTTATTTTATTTATTTTTTTTTAATTTTTAAATTTTACTGTCATATCGTATCCGTTGTGACGGATACATGTGAAGCAGCATTTTTCAAAAATGAAATTTCATCAAGGTCATCGGATATGGTATACGGAAAACGGATGCATGAGAATCCACCTTAATTTCGATTTTCACTAACCTCAGTACATTTTTTTCACTAAAAATCACTAAGAAAAAAATTTGGCTCAGAACAACCCTGATACTTATATGTATATCAACTTGACATTGTCAAATAAACATAACCCCAAAAAAATTTAAAACTAGAGATATTTAGCTTGTTTTCCTAATAAATGAAGAAAAAATGGAAAATGTCGATAATGATCAAAGTACCTTAAACGATACGTTACTGGAAAAAGTTGATATTGAATACATGCTAGAGTTTGAAACTCAAATATTCTTGGATATAGTGCGTAGCGATGGTTTAATTATTGCTGCTAAGTATATGCTACAGGTTTAACTGCAAAAAGACAGTTTTTAATAAAATACATTTCATTTTTCAGAGGCTTAAGTCTCGACTTAATTATACTGAATATTTTGAAAGTCTATCAGGATCCAGGAAATTTAGTTTTTGTGTTAAATTCAACTGATGCTGAGCAAAAATATTTTGATGAAAAACTCAAGAAAGAGCATATCTATATTGAACATGATACAGGAGATACTAGGTTGAATACTTTAAGTTTGTGGGTCTAATACAGTTAATGTAAAATTTATATTTTAGAATTGAGGAATATTTATGTGGAGGCATCCATTTTGTACCCACAAGAATTCTGGTAGTCGATCTATTAAAGAAACGAATTCCCATTGAAAAAATTACTGGTATCATCATCTTAAGAGCCCATCGAATAATAGAGAGTTGCAATGAAGCTTTTGTCTTGAAGCTATTTAGACAACACAACAAAACCGGCTTTATAAAAGCCTTCTCGAACAGTCCCCAAAGTTTTACAATGGGGTTTTGTCACGTGGAACGCGTTATGCGCTCTTTGTTCGTTAAAGAATTACACATCTGGCCGAGGTTTCATACAATAGTGCGTAGCACTTTGAAACAATATGAGGTACATTCTCGTTTTGTCTAATGTTCAATTAAAATTGTATTTTATTCTAGCCTCAAGTGGTGGAATTGCACTTGCCAATTAGCGATCAGGTAAAGAAATTACAAACTTACATATTGGACATTATGAATGGGACAGTGAAGGAACTGAAACGTCTGAATCCTAGCCTGGAATTGCAAGAAATCACAGTTGAAAATTGTTTGACAAAAAAATTCCATAAACTGCTCCAGGGCCAAATGAATGAGATCTGGCATCAGCTCAGTAGCAAAAGTACTCGACTATTGGCCGAATTAAAAACTTTGAGACATTTATTATTGTAAAAAAAACATTTTTCACTTGATTCGCCACGAAAACTTATTATTTCTTTTAAGATCCTTGTTCTATTCGGACTCTATAACGTTTTATTCAACTCTTCTGGAATACAGAAAGGCGGATTATGCGAGAACAGTTGACTGGGTACTAAGCAGTTCAGCAGACCTCCTATTTAGAGACGCAGGCGCCCTTGTATACTCAGGGGACAAAGTTTTTGATCCTGAGTTTTCTCCAAAGTGGGAAGCTCTTTTGGAGATATTAACAGTGGAAATTCCGGCAGAAATTAAACATGAAAATCTTCAAGGCAATGTCACAGTGTTGATTCTATGTTCGGATCAACGCACTTGTCATCAATTGAACGAGGTACCTTTTAAAGGTAACCTTTGACTTTATAAAAATCTCTTTTGTTCCAGATTCTCACCAGAGGTCCCTATAGATATTTGTTTTTCTTGGCCTTAAAAATGAAGATTTCTTTCAAGTCCTTAAGTGATCGCTTTAAAAATTGCAATGCGCTCAAACAGCAGAATGATTTTGAAAGCGAAGAAGAAGAGGATTTTCAAAGTTCCTATGCACTGACAATGAGCCAGAGCATTTCGGAAGAATCTGAAAAAGAAGCACAAGCAATATTTACTCCAATTGAGTCAGGCCCTTCTTTAAACACACCTACTGTATTAATTCAAACGTTTAAAGGTGGAGACAATTATGTCAATCTACAAAACAACTTGTTAACGTTAAAACCCAACTTCGTAGTCATGTATCATAGTGACGTCACGGCGGTTCGAGAACTTGAAGTAAGAACTATTAAATTTTACATTTTTTCTAGAGTGACATGTGACTTTTATGATAGATGTATGAGGCTCATAGGCAAGGTGACATAAAATTAAAGATTTTCTTTTTGATCCACGCATCTACAGTCGAAGAGCAAGCGTACTTAACGGCACTGAGGCGGGAAAAGGAGGCCTTCGAATATTTGATTGAAACAAAAGCGGTACAGTGCGTATTTCTGTTTTTTGTCTGAAAATGATATTCAGTTTTTGCATTAGAGTATGGTGGTGCCGGAATATCAGGATGGGAAAAGCGACCAGTGTGTAGCTCTTTCACGTGGTGATGGAGGCGTTCCTGAACGAAATACTCGCAAAGGTGGTGGAGAAAATGATAATCCACAACCTCGATTGGTTATTGTCGATATGAGAGAATTTAGAAGCGATTTACCCTCGTTGATTCATAAAAGAGGCCTCGATATTGAACCCCTGACGATTTCTGTAAGCATTAAATTATAATTCAAGGCCTAAATAACAGCATAATTTGAGGTGGGAGACTATATTTTAACTCCGGAAATCTGTGTGGAACGCAAAAGTGTTTCGGACTTAATCAGTAGTCTGAATTCAGGTAGATTATATCAACAATGCTTACAAATGCAAAGGTACTACGCCAAGCCGATGCTTCTTATCGAATTTGACCAAAATAAAGCTTTTGGGTGGAAGGTAATTTGAGAAAAACCAAAAAAATGTCGATGATATCTTGAATTTTTTAAATTCAGAGCCAGTTTATGATCTCCCAGGAGGAGAGCGAAACTAATTTTGGAGTCCAAGAGAAGCTTCTTTTGCTCACAATACATTTTCCCAAACTGAAAATCATTTGGAGTCCTAGTCCGTACGCCACTGCACAATTATTTGAAGAATTAAAGGTCTAAGAACCTCTTACGATTGACTGTTATGTTTGAAAAAATCGTGTTGCAGCAAGGTAAAGATGAGCCTACAATCGAAAGTACGGTCTTGGATGATGACCTGGACAGAATAGAAACGAAATACAATTCGAATATATATGATTTCATTCAAAAATTGCCTGGCGTTACAAGCAAGAACATTGAAACACTTTTGCGGAATGGTGTAAATATACAAAACGTCATCAAATTGACTGAGGTAATTTAATATCGGCTGAACTGATAGGCAGAAACATGGGCTTAATACTAATTGTAGGAGGAGCTTAAGGTGGTGTTAAATGGTAGTTCAAACGAAGCGAAATTACTATATGATACTTTGCACACCGAATGCCAAAGTGAGGATAAAACGAAAAAAGATAAACCTAAAAGTTCAAAAGGTTACCCACGTAAAAGGAAAAATTAATGTCATGTAAGTTGGAAAACCACTTTTTATAACCTTACAATTATAAAATTTTTAACAGAAGTCTTAATTTTATTTATTTCTTTGACTTCTTCTCCTTTCCGGCCTTAGTGACGTCTTCAGGGTTTTCAGCGGCGTCTTTAGCTCGCTTGGCTCGAATTCCTACCAATCGGGCGTCAGAACGGGCTTTCCTACAAGCAAAACGACCTTTTTTAAGAATTCTATCGGGCTTCGTGTTTTGCCTCTGAACCCTTTCCCAAGCCCAAAAATAAACCAACCTAATTACACACACATAAAATAATCTCTCAATATTAAACTTTCGTACATTCCATATTTTCAATTATGAAAAAATCATAATACCTGAAAACGTAGTGAAAATAACGCAAATAAGCAAAGCAAGCATGAAAAAAATGCAATTATTTACCTCAAAGTCACGTAGGCGTTCAATTTCTTAAGGTGGTCTGTGGGGACCTGAGCCTTAAGTTTTAGAGATGCCTGTCGGATAGGCAAGACTTCTCCCTGTAATTGAGTGGCTGTTTTTCTAACTTCTTCAGTGGCCTCTCCAGCCCTCAACTTCTTCTTTCCATGGATGGGGAAAAGAATAAGCTTAGACCTGTAACGAGAATCACGTAAACAAAGATCCCAGATTCTAACCTCAATAATTACTTATATTCCTTGAGCCTTTGAGCGTTTAATTGGATGGACTCAACCGACTTGTTTCGCCTGCGGGGATCCACGGCAATGCCGATGGTCTTGGCAAATCTCGGATTCAAACCGGCTGCTTTCAGTTCTCTTAAAGTAAATCCTCTCCCGGCTCGGACCTAAATCAAATCCAAACTTAATTTTCTCGAAAATCATTTTATTTATCATCACCTTAGTATGGTACCGGACAGTGGGACATCGCACAACGGGTCTGAGAGGTCCTGCTGCTGGTCGAGGAGCAACAGCCCTGGCTTTCTTCACGCGTTTTTCATGTCTTCGGAATTTCCTAGCCGGCTGATTGAACCATGTTTTTACATACCTTTGCCAGTCCTTATGAAAATGCCCATTCGGGATCATATTATTGCCTTTTGGGGCCATTTTTCTTGGATTTTTCGCGTTTTATTCAAAGAAAACACGTGCGTCAGTTCGCAAACGGACACGGAAAAGAATGACAATTGACATTTTATGGAGGTTTTGGGGTATTTCAGATTTTCGATTTGAACAGTTGGTAAGAGATTATTTTCATGTTTTGTTATATTTTTCATTATACATACTGGGCTTTTCAAATAAAATCGAAAGTTAAATCAATAGAACAAGTATTTTTAAATTTTAGTAATTAAGAGTGTATTAAAGTATATTAAACTTTTAATTTGATATTTAAATATATTGAATTTTCGAACGCACATTTCATGACGTGTCAATAAAAATTATGGCCAATGGTGGCGTTCCGATTACTTTTAATTCTCTTCAAATATAAAATTACCGTAAGACAATTTTATTTATAATTTATATTCTTTCAAATAACTTCTGATTCAATAAACCATTAAATCTTTCAAAGCAGTTCTAATAAATTCTAATGATTCTTTATTTCGGAACGTACTCTATTAGTTGTCAAATCTTTTGACTTTTAAGGAAAATCCTAAGTTTTCCGAATTTTCCTGTATAGTTTTCATGTTATTATGCCAAGTTCCTTACTATTTGGCATCAATAATGAGGGCAGAGTATACACATTATCCACCGGGGGCACAATGTGGCGCGAATTGCCCTATAACGGGCAGGAATTCAAAAAATTGTCGGCTGTACCCCATTTTCTGTGGGGCCTAGGCGGTGATCATCAAATTTATGTTTACGTTCATGGTTTGGACATTCCTATTAGAATTAGAGAGGAGTCTTATGAAAATGAAGTGAATTCTTAATATAAATTATTCACGTGCTTTGTGTTATCAGTAATTATGTTTTGTTTCAGAGATGGCTTCCAATAGAAGGATTCAGCTCTAGATTATTGCCGACTGACCGATTTCATTTTTCCAATGCTGACGGTACAGTTGATAGATCAACGGATAGAATTAGATTACCATCAATGTGCTGGCAATGGGAAGGTACCTTTATTGTCATTCGAAAAACTTAATTAAAATTGAGTTTTTTTAAAGGTGATTGGCAGCTGGAACTCACTTTAGATGGTCAACCGTTGGACCATAACGGTTGGACTTACGCAGTGGACTTTCCTGCTCAGTACCATGCTAAAAAACAATGGTCCAGTTGCGTGAGACGTCGTTTATGGGTTAGAACGGCCAAATACTGTGCAATGAATTCCTGGTGTGCAATCGCTCCCTTGCACAAAGATGCCACAACAGTAAAGCTGCTATTTTTACATTCGTCTCCAAGCGAGAAATGAAATTCTTGTTTTAGGAACCATTCATAGATATTTCGATTGGTGGTCAAAATGTAGCTGGCACCCATCCGGGTACTATGCTCGTCTGGGCCGTTACGTCGCATAATCGGGTCATGTTTCGAAGCGGGGTCAGTACAAAGTCTCCGGAAGGCGCCAGATGGAATCATATCCCAGTTCCGCTTGGATGTGAAGTGAATCAAGTCAGCGTTGGTTCGATGGGATTAGTGTGGGCCAGTCTTTTGGATGGGCGTGCTCTAGTTCGATTAGGAGTGACCCGAGATAATTTACAAGGTTTTATTTACATAAAATATGATTAGTTTTTGAGAAAATATTTTTCGTTTGATAATAATAGGAGAGTCTTGGCTAGAAGTACGCAGTCCTGGAGACAATTTACGTATAATTCAACTGTCAGTAGGCAATTGTAGCGTCTGGGCAGTTACTCATGACAAACAAGTCTGGTTTAGGTAGGTTTTTGGTATTTATCATGTACGTCATTGCATAAATTACATTTTTAAGAAAAGGAGTTAAGTCTGAGGGTGCAGGTGTTAGCGAGGAACTGGCTGCTGGTTCTGGATGGCTTCAAATGGTGGGCAGGATGCTACAGATCTCCACAACATCTAATGATCAATTGTTCGCTGTGGGTGTCGACGATAGAGTGATTTACCATAGATATGGAATTTGTCCTGAGGATCTCACCGGAAAACGATGGAGAATTTTACGAGCTCCACTGCAAGTGAGCAGAGCTAGCAGTAACGCTAGTTTAAGCAGGGACAAGTTCCATAGAAGTTTAATTCATTTGGGGGTAAGAAGCAACACTGTTTATTAGTTTTAACCATTTCCTGACTACATCAATGAAGTAAGTGGCAACATAGTAAAGTCAATCATACAAATTTCTCTGCCTCCTCTTTTTAACCCTAAAGTAGTAATCGATAATCTCCATCATGGCCCCATTGGTCCATCCGAAGCCCGATTGGATAAGATACTCTCCACCACCCCCAAAAGCTCCAACTGCTTCCGCATTATACTTTTCAAACATAGCATTGTTTTCGTAGTAAGACTTCATATTGCTGTGCACCCATTTTAAGGCTAGAATTCGGGCTGTTTCTTGGGCCTCCTCGTCGCCGGAACGTTCCAATCCAAAAATAATCATGTTTTGATAGGGAGACCATGCGTTTGGAAAGTCCCATTGCAAACCGGAATTTAACAACGTAGAGGGGATCCCATGAAAGTCTAATATACCGTGTTTTTTTAAGTATTGCACAGCGCTGTTGCCGCGTGCCTGTTTAACGTCGTCATCCATCGCTTCAGCCCACAGGGGTGCGAAATTGCTGGCGGCAAAACTTTTGCGATGTTTATTTAATTTTGAATCGTAATCAAACCAAATGCCATCTTGTGGTGAATAGAGAATCTTTTCGATGTTGTATCTCCATAATTCTGCCAAATCCTGCCAGTATTTAGCATCTTGCAACTGTCTGAGTATAACATAGAATTGTTGCATGTGCCGAAACGACTTATATAGGAAAGCATTCAGATCAACAGGTATATTTCTTCGTGTTTTTATGTAAGCCAAATCAGTGCCGGGATCGCCTTCGTTATTAAAAATCCAACGACTGGAAAAATCCCATCCGCTTTCCGCGCCGCTTTTCAAATCTGTGTAGCATTCGTGTTGTGCTTCAGTAGTGTTGTATATACTGCACGTTTCTAGGTCTTCTAAATACGATTCGGGCCTTGGAGTATCACTTTCCGAATCGAAATGCGCTAACTGATAAATTTCTCCGTTTTTTTCGATGTTGCTTATGCGTTTGTTGAGCCAGAATTGCAATTCTTTTTCTACAATTCCAATGTTCTTTCTCAAAAACTCAAAGTCCTTGGTGTACTTAATGTAGTCCTTCATCATTAAAGTGAGTACGGGCGGCTGAGAGCGGTTCAAATAGTAAATTCTACCTCCATTTGGTATGAATCCGTAGGTGTTCACCATATAAAGAAAATTTTCGATAATGCCTTTGGCAGTTTCCTTCATGTCTGCCAATAAGAGCCCTTTCAGAATCCAATAAGAGTCCCAATAATAGAACTCTTTGAAACGTCCCCCAGGAACAATGAACGCATTTTGAACGGGGATCAGGGAAAACGTGTCCGGTCGATCAAAAACGTGCTGAGAAATTTTTCGAGTCAATTGCGGCCAAATGGCGATTAGTGTTTTCAAAAAGTGTCTAATGGCAGGATCTTCGATTTCCTTAACAATCTTCGGTTCGGGTCTCCAATCTCGTGGATGGAAATCCTCCATTTCGCCAGTCATCTGAAAATTTTCAAGGACAAACTCTTGGATTTGCACTCTGCTTGGATTGTAATCAGTTTTTCTCATAAAAACATCGAAATTTTCCAAGGTTTGATTTACTGGATATTTCATTGACATGTCGACGAAAGTTTTCGAATCGTTGAAGATTTTTGCTGTCTGGACTAAGTGTAGGAGATCGCCTTCACAATAGATCGGACTGGAACAGGAGCGTTTTCGACTTTTGACGAGCCACAACATCAATAACAGGCATAGGAAAGTTGCGAGACGCATTGTGATACATTGTTCGAACACAAAAATTTAGATTTCATACATTTTGATTATTTTAGATACAATTTATCTCAAAAAATGTCCAAAAATTTGTCATTAAAAGTCGGGGCTGGTCCTCCATTTTGTTAAAAGAAATTTTCAGTGTTGCCAACACTTTTACTCATTTATATTAATGACATTTGTATTAACATATTTTATGTCATTTCTTTTTTAGGATCGTATTAATAGTCGTACCTTAAGTATTCTTCCACACTTAAGCATTCCTTGAGTGTTTGTTTGTGTTTAATAATCGTTCGATTTCAGTCAAGGGAGACTTGAGGCTATTAGTCTGGTTAACAAAACTGAAGCATGCGTCATAATAATGGAAAAATATTATGCATACGTCATACATATAAAAAGGCGTGCGATCCTGCATGTGCACACATACCTTAAAAAGCAGGAAAAAGGCACAGTCTAAAGCTACCTTTAAAGTGAATAAACATAATTTCTAATATGTGAACGTAGCGGCTAAATTATCAAACGTCACGTCCGGATGTCAGCCGCGAACTTCGAAACGAAATTCAACTTTTATTTTATTGAATTTGAGAAATTTCGTTACCACTGAAATGAATATGACACTTAAATGTTACTCGGCTTGACAGGATGGTTGGTTTTGAGGCTGCCAAAAAACAAATGGGTGAAACTACATCCAAAATGGAATAAAATCTCGTCAACCGCAACCTTCTACCTCAATCAGTTACAGAGACATAATAAAGTGAAAAAAACAATAAAAGATCACTGGCTTTATAGGAAATTTAACTCTGACTTTAAAACTGTGATTAAAAATTGCGAAAAATTGAGCTGAAATGAATAAATATGAGTTTTACGGCACAAAACATGATTTTCTCAAAAGAACTTTGAAAAAATTATCTGTAACGGATTGAAATAGAGAGTTGCGGTTAATGAGATTTTATTCCATTTTGGACGCACTTAGTTTCACCCATTTTGTTTTGTCAAATATAAAACCCACCACTTTGTATTCAAATATATTGAATTTTTTGTGCAATGGCACCAAGTGACATTATGCAAACTAAAAATTACTTTTTAACGTAATTTCAGTCGCGTCCCAGTAGTATGTTCGAACAATCGAACTTGGACAGCTTTGAGGAACAATCTCATTCGGCTCCCCTTGCTCCAATTTCCCTTCCCGCAGGCGATGGATATGCCAAATACGAAATTCAAGGGAAAAGTCACAAGGCTTGGAATCCGGTTCATTCAGTGGGTTCTGTGGTCGGCACAGAGGTACACCCTGAAACAGATGAAAGTGTATGGAGTGAATCGAGTCGAGAATCCTGCATTTTCGCTGAAGAAGACGACGAATTGGGATGGGCGGAATACGATGCGCCATGGTCACGAGTAGAGGCGGGTGCTTGTCTTTTGGATACCACTCAACTTCCCAAATGGTTTTCTGACGGAGGTGGTAATGAAGCAGTGCTTGAAGAGTTTGAGCAAACGTGGCGTACTAAGATTTTGGAAGATTTACGCATGCGTTTACCGAATAAAGAGGCATTTGATATGTACGAACGAGCGATAGACACGACTTCATGGGTTCATAAAGCCGAGGCACGTGTAAATTTAGTATTAGGCTCGAATAATTTCGTCGACTGCATGCTACAGTTGGAATGGGTGCAAACGTCTGGCACTTTAACAATTTTAAATTCAGATGGCGCCACTGCCATGGTAAAAATGACATGTTTCCTATTGAAAATATCTTAGTTTTGTAATTTTCAATAGCATTCTTTTCCTTTGAGTGATGTGACTTGTGTGCAACTAAGCAGCGAACCTGGAAGTCCCAGATTATCGATTCACACGCCCAGGAACACGCCTCCGATGATCATATTACAGTTCACCAGTGACGTTCTCTTGGAGGAGTGGCAAACGAACTTGACGACCACCTGCAGTCAGTTACGCGATGTTAAAGGTGGGACGGTCTTATAATGACATTGTCAACTATACATGATAACCTTGCTATTAACTCGCAGAAAGGCCTAGTGATGAAAGTATTTGGGCGACAACGAATCTTGGAGACGTGTTCGTGTGGGATCCCGCCCACATGGAAGGCAATCAGCTGCGCGAAGACGAATTTTATGTACAAAAATTCGATTTGAGCGGCAAAGAATGTCCAATTAAAGTACATTTGCATGTGGGTTGTGTTCCCGGAACAATTTTAACGCTCACCGGTTGTGTGGCAGATGAGGCCGATCGATTAGGAATCAATCTGGAGGCCCCTATGACATACAAAAGTAAACACAAGTCATTTATTGAAGAGGAGAGCTTATGTTTGCATTTCAATCCTCGATTTTCTGATGGTATTATTGTAAGGAATTCAATGAACGAGGGAAAATGGGGCCAAGAGGAACGCGACGGAGGTAATCCTATAATCAAGGGACAAGAGTTTAAGCTACAAATCGAAAGTACAGAGGATGCTTTTCGAATAACTATCAACGAAGCGAAATTTTGCAATTTCAGACATCGTATGCCACCAGAATCCGCTTGCATTTTACATCTTTGGGGCCGAATGCGGCCCTGGCGACTTCTCATCAAAAGTCCAATGATTGTGGTTGATCCTCTGGAACTTTATTGGAGACAGTTGGGCGGTCATATGCGTCGTGTAGAAAGTTGCGCATCTGGAGTTACTTGGGGCATCGGTAAAGTTGCCTACAACATTGTTTCTTAATTCTATTTTGAACCGAAATCCCAGGTTATGATCACACCGCCTGGGTATACACGGGTGGGTGGGGCGGTGGTTTTTTAAGCAATCTCGACAGTCAGAATGTTCATCCTATGACTGATTCTCAAGATTATAGAGTGTATGAGAACCAACGATGGAATCCAGTCAGCGGATATACATCCTCAGGTAGAATAGTAAGAGCAGCTTGTGGTTAGGAATTACATATATCATTTCAGGTCTTCCCACTGACCGGCCCATGTGGAGCGACGCTACTGGACGCCAGAAGCGGGCAAAAGATCAAGTCAAACTGCTGTCCTCGCGCTGGCAATGGATTAGCGATTGGATGGTGGACTTTCATGTGCCAGGAGGTGTGGACAAAGAAGGTTGGCAATACGCAGTCGATTTTCCCGCTTCCTATCATCCTCACAAACAGTTCACGGACTTGGTACGACGCAGGCGATGGTATCGAAGATGCGCAATTGCAACTACCGGTCCTTGGCAGGAATTAGGTCACACAAAACTACACGATGTATCTCTGGAAGTTGTTGGTGAAGATCCGGAAGGACTGATCGTCGTATGGGCTTTGGCTTCCGATGGTCAGGCCATGTTTCGGATAGGGGTTTCTCGAGCCGCGCCCCACGTAAACGATTATTAAGACAAGATCCTTTTCATCATTTTATTATTATTCGATATTTTTAGGGTCAAAATTGGGAACATGTAGCAACGGATCAGGCTTTAACGAGTATCAGTTGTGGTCCATATAATCGAGTTTGGGCCACTGGTAAAAAAGGATGTGCTTATTTGAGGTTGGGAATCAACCAGGACCGATTAGAAGGGGAAAGATGGATCTGCGTGGAACCGCCCATGGGTGGGCAATTGAAACAAATTAGTGTTAACGCGGCTGGTGTTTGGGCGGTGGACACTTTGGATCGTTTGAATGTGCGCATGGAAGTAAGCGAGAAATTTCCCGAGGGCACTCATTGGCTTACTATCGTGGCCGATCCACCTATTATAAGTATGAACTTTATTCCTCCCTCACTTATTAAAGAGCGTAAATTAACTATATTAAAACTTTCAGATTCAGCACCGTATACAAAAAAGGGATTCCGACAAGTAAGCGTTGGACGAACGGATGTTTGGGCAGTGACTGTGGGAGGCGTAATTGCAAGACGTTTAGGACTCGGTGGTCGGAACGAAGCAGGCTCCGGATGGGATATTGGAATTGCTGTAAGTTTCAAGATCTATTGTTTTCCAGTGGTGTTGTCAAAAAGCGATTTTCAGGGAAACTTTCAACAGATTAGTGTCAAGGCATTCCGATGAGAAATGTGATCTACTCAATAGTATTTGACAACAGTATATGTTCCTTTTAAATTTTAGTCTTTTTTTGTGCCTGTCTGTTTATTTTAAACTCATTTTTAAGATATATTTTTTATTTCATAAACATCCATAATACATATTTTAAGAAAATAATAATAAACCCAACACAAACAATACAAAAAACAAGGTAATAATAAAATTGGCGCTCAAAATTTTCATTTTTTCAACAAACAAACAAAAAGGGGCGGTTTGGGGGCGGTGCAAACATCTGTACACAACGTGGTGAAAAACGTCATTTTCTATGTTAGTACACTGTATTTTTCAGGCTTAAAATATTAATTCAATGTAAGACTAGTAGTAGTAGAATAATGTTATTCAAGTTCCTCCCATTCGCTCGTTCGGACACGCACGAATCAGTTCTGAAATAGTGACATTAGTTATGAGAAATTAAGAATAATAAAGGGGGGAGTGACTTACCTGCACGGGTGAGAGCTGCGGGTTCCGTTCGAGCTGCAAAATGTGCTGTTGGGCATGGGCCAATTGCCGCGTGGCGCTGCCTAATTGCTCTTCCAAAGCGGCCGCTTCCAACGATTTCACCGACAACCGTTCGGAAAGATCGAAGACTTCNGTTCCGTCTCTGTTGCACAGGCACAAATTTGCATGTAATCATACCTTAATATACAGGAGAATTTCAGTTCACATTCTCAACGTTCAGGGACGTACCTAGTATACTCGTAACGATCCTAGTAGTCATTGTCTTTTTTTTATTCTTCTTTGAAATCCACTCACAGTGGCGCAGTCACAACAATTTCTTTTCTAATTTGTAATTAATATCGGACGTCCTAATTTTTTAATGACACGCCACTGAATAAATGGTAAAACGTAATTCCCACATTTGCAAAAAGTTAAAGGAGAAGAATTGTTATTACTAATATAATTATTATTGTATATTAAACATGGAAATGAGTAAATAAGGATAATTAACATACAGGGGCGTACTAAAAGTAGGTCAGAATTTTTCATAAAATAATCGATATTGAAACATCGATAATACAGGCTCAATCCTAATTTTATAAGGCGACTTCTTTACGTCGGCCCGCATCATCATCGTCATAATTCCAAGGGCAAATCGTCCTTTTATTCTTGTTTTTATCTCATTTCTTCACTAAATGCTACGACCCGATCCACAAATGTATGGTTTTCAAGAAAAATCAACGGGTAAAACGCTTAAGATTGAAATCGAATAGGTTTTTTGCAGTGTTAATTCGGACATTTAAAACAGTTGCACCACTCAGGGGGAAGGGATTGAAGGTCGTTCAAAGTTTGGGCAAAGGCGGCCACGCCCCGGCTCGAATGGAAATAACAAAAACGAATCGGGTGAGCGGCTAATTAAAATTACAAAAAAAAATTACCGCCAAACGTCAGGGGCGGCCGTGTGTGTGTGAGTGTGTTGTTTTTTTAATTAGATTCGGAGCCCCATCCCATACGAAGGTCGAAAACAATTGAACGAGTCAATCTTCCATTGCCCACTCGAATCTGGGAGGAGGGCGTGTGTAGTGAAGCACGCTGGCAACGCCGCATGCGTTAAATAATAGTCAAAGAAAACATTTGTTTTTTTCTAAGCAATATTTAATTAAATTTATTGGCGTGAAATTGATTTTTTCCTTAAACGCTGCATTGCCAAATATCCTTTTTTTTTTCGGCGACCAGTAATAATTTTAATGCAGTTGTCCCCGATTTGTGACGTATCTGATTTCACGGCCAACTATTAAAGACGCTTTTTTTCCTTGTATGCGTGTACGTGCCGTCGTAAAGTCAAAATCAATAGCCTCTTTTTAATAAAATTGATTATGTTTTGTCATCGACCATCTTTAAAAAACCTTAACGAATTGAAAAAACAATTGAATTAGTATCAGTCGTTTGTTACAAAACAGAGAGAGAGAGGGCAATTATCGCAAACATTCTGACAGTAAATTTTTTTCTTCGGTTGAAATCCTAATTGGATTGGTCAACACAATTGTGACGCCACAAATATTTAATAACAACTTACCTTCGTTCTGTTTAAGGGCACAGAAAAGTCCCAATCGGGGGCCACAAATAAATAGCCGCTCCTGGCGATCGATCTACTGGCCTAAGAAAAAAAAAAAGAAATAAACGTTAATTTACGGTTTTTAAGATGTTCGACGAATAATCAGAAAACATAATGTGTAGTTAACAGGAATATAGGGTGTAGAAAAAACAAAAGCTTTTTTTCAAAATGACTAAACTCTCAATATGTTGTAGGAATGAGTAAATGAGGAAGTTCTCGTGATGGCCCATCTCTACTATAGTCGTCTCTTAAAATAATTCTTTGGTTTTTTTCCTGAAAATCTAAATTTAACTGTTGTTGTCCGTAGAAAGAGTGACCGGCGCAGATGTCTTGTGTGAAATTTCCCAAAAAGCTATTTTTACTTCAAAATGAGCTCGCCCTCTTCCGTGTGATGTCATACGCGGGAGGGCTAATATACTATATATTTCGTTGGGTTTTGTTTCTTGCGATAAGTAAATAAAATCAAGTAAAAGATGGTAGGCCGTGGCTCGCTGGTCGACAGGCGCATTCCTAACTGTTCACTCACGTCTCGGCGCGCGCGGAGCCCGTTTTCTTGCGGATGCCCGATGATAAAATACGGCCCAAAGGCCGTACGGTGGCCCCCACGTACAAAATACCCATTCGAACCTTTCCACATATCTTTCTTACGCGTGTTTTCCTTATCGACACTCTTCGTCCCTCAATAAAATGAAAAAAAAATTCCACAGTTTGACAGACTGCATAAACATTTGACAATCAAATGATTATAAACATTTCGGATTTCCTTAATCTATGACAATTTTATGAGCCGTTCCAGTTGGCTGTTTCTTAAGACACATGTTACATTTGAATTCTGAATATGAATTATGCATTAAAATTTCAATAACTTTTTTAATATTTGTCAGAAGATAGTACAATTAATATAGAATGACACAACTCTGTTGACAATTTTTTAATTTTGGATAATAAAAGCGGATTTGGCGGCGCCCACTGGGAAGCTGTAACGAGATAACAAAAACAAACTTTTTTTTTGTTGACTTCCAGATACATGTAGGATTTTAGGTTGCACTGAAGGTTAAGTAAATAATCTTCCAGATAAGGAGCGGCTTAATAAAATTTAATAGCGCAACTAGGAAGAGTCAGAGAGAGCTTTTTGTCAGTGTGAAACGTACTTTAACTTGTTCTAATCCGACTGAACAATTTTAATACGCACATAAGTAGGCACCTAAATATAGTCGTTTGTTCCTCTTTAAGTATTATCATATAATTTCAATACAATATAACCCGATACACACCTTTAAAAAGTCAATAGTAATGAAGTTTTAAGTACCGCGACCGTAATCACATAGTATACTATGACTCGTTTCAATTGTTTCCTACTCCAGCCATATTGAATCCCTTCAACTGTTTGCCAAGGCCCGACCCGATCATTTATTAGTAAATCGCTGCCATTCCATAGATGTATGCAATAAATAGCCTAAAACCGAATTTAAATGGCAACTTTCGACAAGAAAACGGTTTGTTCACCTCCCGAGGGCAACGAACGTACCTACTTTTAATCGTATTGAGTGTGTGTGTGTGTATATATGTTGTGTGAAAGAGAGAGAAAGACACTCACACATAGATGTCTATTTATTATTATTATTGGCTTTAATATAAAGTCGTTATTTATTCGGTTCAATAATAAAACAAATGACAATCATCTTGGTTTTTCTCTACTTTAAATCGCTCTGGTAAAACTGTGTCAAGGCTCAACGGGTCCCATCCACTTCGAGAGTAGTTTTTTTTTCATTTTTAATCCGAATTTTCGATCGGTCAGGTGCATTTTTTATTGCATTTTCAAGCACTTGTCAATCCCTTGTCAAGGAGGCAGGTAGACGACGTGATGTTGTTTTTTTCCTTGCCTTCTAACGTGCAGTGTTGCCACTGAAAAAATTTTCTAAGACAACTTACCCGATTACATTCCAATGCTTCCGCGGTGTGTTCTTCCTTCTGTCGAAAGCAATTCGAGCATTTCGATTTGTGGAAAATATTCGGAACGAATTTTTTACACTGCGACATTGACTTTTTCCTTCTATTTCCTCCTTTTTCTTCGTTTGTCGAATGAGAAACGAATGAAAAAAACTAATCACCAGCAACAACAACGATACACGAACTAAAATCTCGGCCGGCCATGGCGTATGTACCCCGTGTGCTTCTTTTTTTTCTCGATTATTATGCAAGAGGAAAAAAACCAAATCTAAACGCACAGATACACACATACACACATACACTGGAACACTTGGAAAAATCGTGTCAACGCCAAACCGCAGCCAAAAATAAAATAAATATTTAGTTTCACGTCTGTTTGGTAGGTGAAATACGACGACTTCAAGATTTTACACAAGTACGACCCACTACACACGAACGCCAATCTCGAACTGAAAAAAATTTTCAATTGAAGAAGGTATGTGAGTGAATGCAGTCAAATTACGACGTCAAAAAATTATTAAAACTTTGATCGGTCTACGGTAGGTGGCGCCTGTAGCTACACTGTAAAGTAATAAAACAAAAAATGTACTAAATAAAGTACAATTAATATCGTCTTGTAATTATAAAATGCTTTAATTGTAGCTCTTTACAATAACGAATAGAGTTCGAAATTTTAAGATTTATAATTAATTATGTTTCCTTTCTTTAGGGCGGTGCATAAAATATTGTCTTTGGACTTTACATAATGCGTTTATGGAAAGTGCTTAATTTATTATATAGAAAAAGGCAACGTTATAATCAGCAGTTCTAAATTGATTATCTTGGTTGTATTAAAAATTTTTTATTTGACTAGATCCTTTCCGTTCTTCAGTTTCATCAAAGAATAATTCTTTTTTTTAATAACAGTAAAAAAAGGTAAACGTATTTCATAAAATGATTTGACATTTAAAGTTTTGACTGTTAAATTACTTTTTTTAGTGTCAAAATATATGAAATATATTTTTACTTTTCTCTAACATAAAAGTTTGATATTATTTTCGTTTTCTTATTTTCCTCTAGATGAAATTTCTTCTAATTAAGTGCTAATTTTCGTGAACACAAAGCTGCTTTTGTTTTTCTTTTCAAATTGATGAGGTTTAACTTTTGAGGCACGAATAATCATTAAAAATTGAAACTGTACGTGAGCTTTTCTAAACGGTTATAATTATAGCAATTTGCACCTGCCAATACTCCGCTATTGCTAATTAAGTAAAAAATTTTCAACACCATGCAGTACAATAAGATGACCCTTAGCTATGAACGTCAATGTCAATCCTGTCTTAACTGTTAACAATTTTACCTATTACAAAAAAAAATATTCTTTAAATGTTTCTATCTCTTATTTGCTCGTTTACAATTTATGAACGCAAGCAAGGCAATTGACTTTAAAATTAAAAGTCCTGGAATCTGATTTGCATGGTAATTTTGAAATTAAAAAAATAAGGTTATGAAATTGGAGTTCAAAGTTACTACCCTTTAAGCCCAGAAAGTATATGAAGTTTAGTAAATATTGTTTATTATTTATAATACAGGCTAAGCCATTGTAGGTTTTGTCATAAGGGTTTGTTCAATTATTACTGCCAATTCTTTGAGTTCGAAAACGAAGCAAAATCATGGACGGAGGTGGTGATAGACCTGAAAGGTACGTTCTGAATTTATTAACGTTTCAGTCAGTTAATGGCTAATCTTAATCAAGGGTATTGCACGCTGGTAACATAGCAATAATACGGGAAATCTATGATGGGCCTGACTCACAAGACTTCTTTGCAATAGAATTGGAAAAAGCATTGGACAGTTGTTGTTCGATNTCTCCAATTCCATTCTTAAACTCATCAATAACTGTTGCTTCAATTGCAACTCCCTTAATAGATATTCATATTTTTCTTCGAAACTCCTAGACGCTTCCTCAGATTCTAATAATCTCCTTTGTAACGCTTTCTGTTCTTTGAGGAATTTCAATTCGAGTTGCGCATTTCTTTGGTTCGACTCCTTTTCCAGACTGGCAAGCAGATCCTTGGTTTTCTTCTCGCGTGCGGTCGTTTCACCATGAAGCTTTTTCAGTCTGGCAATTTCCTCTTCCAGATTGCTTACCTCTTGAACCGATCTGGCCAATTGTGTTTGCAAATCTTCAATTACGTGCGCGTGGCTCTCAGAAACTATTTCCAGATCTTTGGCCGAATCTAATTCGTCCGTCGACGTGCTATCCAGAGTACTTTGTCGCGATTGACATCTTGGCAGGCGTGGTCTTTGTCTCGCTCTATCTTTCACACGAAGCGCCAACCGTTGATTGAAAGGTGGAGAGGGTGGCAATTCGCTCCAGTCACCCGATTCTCTGCGGCCACCCTCTGAGGCGGTTCTATATTCTTCATCGCTGGACAATAATGTACTTTTTGAAACTGGGGGCGTATCTGGAATTGGAGCTGCCTTTTTTAATGCTTGCATCCAATTGGATCTGAAAATCAAATATAAGAAAATTGTATTGTTTAGATTCACAAATCACAGTAGTACCTGATTCCTTGAGTAACAGCGCTGAGTGTTAATGTTGGTCCCGCCCATTGAATTTCGAATCCATATTTCGAGTCAGTAGGGATTTCCATATAGGCGGTAACCGTGGCCAACTCGACTGACACCTCAGGAACTCCATGTTCGTCCTGATCCTCGTAGACGTTTAAAGTGGGGCCACATAGAACAATCCATCGCCGTACCCATTCGTTTTCCATTGTTTTCAGCCATAACCATCCCTGTGAATTTAAAGATATATTAACCCAAATAGTAGTCCGTATGGAAACGTACCTTTTTCAGGTGGAGAAGACCCTCGGCGGGTAAAGCTAAACTTGATTCGGGCGATCGATCAGTCAAAGCCGTCGCGATATCTCGAAGACGTTCGTTGCGCCAATCACGGCGTGCCTTCGCCTTATCGTCGCAACGTAACTTGTCTCTAGTAGGCGGCGATCCCGAGCTCACCATATAATCTAGAATAGTGTCAAAAACCAAATGATTAAAATTTAAAAGCAGTGTTGTCAAATGTGTCCATAATTTGAAATAATTAACGCGTGTTTTAAGCTTGAAACGAGTTCTGATGTCGTTTTGAATGCCCCGAGCGTATTTTCCCTGGTATGCTCTAGTTGCAAGCGAAATTGTTTGGATTTCTTTGGGATGGATTGATTTTTTTTTTGCGAATTCCTCTCGTAAAAGTGTCACAGAACCGACACGCAACCAACCATATGCGTATACGTATTTTTAGTTGTCAAACCTAATCGTTAGTTATTTATGATGGCGATTTATTTAGATGGAAGAAAAATGAGAGACACCTATTTGAATGTGAAAATAATATTAGATCGTGTCGATATGAATGAAACAAATGTCGATTTTTCCTGCCCATTCTTACCCGAACTGAACAGGCCGAGCGAACAGAACAAAAAAAAAACAAACACTATCGTCTCCGGTTTTCCAAATNAACTTGTTCTAATCCGACTGAACAATTTTAATACGCACATAAGTAGGCACCTAAATATAGTCGTTTGTTCCTCTTTAAGTATTATCATATAATTTCAATACAATATAACCCGATACACACCTTTAAAAAGTCAATAGTAATGAAGTTTTAAGTACCGCGACCGTAATCACATAGTATACTATGACTCGTTTCAATTGTTTCCTACTCCAGCCATATTGAATCCCTTCAACTGTTTGCCAAGGCCCGACCCGATCATTTATTAGTAAATCGCTGCCATTCCATAGATGTATGCAATAAATAGCCTAAAACCGAATTTAAATGGCAACTTTCGACAAGAAAACGGTTTGTTCACCTCCCGAGGGCAACGAACGTACCTACTTTTAATCGTATTGAGTGTGTGTGTGTGTATATATGTTGTGTGAAAGAGAGAGAAAGACACTCACACATAGATGTCTATTTATTATTATTATTGGCTTTAATATAAAGTCGTTATTTATTCGGTTCAATAATAAAACAAATGACAATCATCTTGGTTTTTCTCTACTTTAAATCGCTCTGGTAAAACTGTGTCAAGGCTCAACGGGTCCCATCCACTTCGAGAGTAGTTTTTTTTTTCATTTTTAATCCGAATTTTCGATCGGTCAGGTGCATTTTTTATTGCATTTTCAAGCACTTGTCAATCCCTTGTCAAGGAGGCAGGTAGACGACGTGATGTTGTTTTTTTTTCCTTGCCTTCTAACGTGCAGTGTTGCCACTGAAAAAATTTTCTAAGACAACTTACCCGATTACATTCCAATGCTTCCGCGGTGTGTTCTTCCTTCTGTCGAAAGCAATTCGAGCATTTCGATTTGTGGAAAATATTCGGAACGAATTTTTTACACTGCGACATTGACTTTTTCCTTCTATTTCCTCCTTTTTCTTCGTTTGTCGAATGAGAAACGAATGAAAAAAACTAATCACCAGCAACAACAACGATACACGAACTAAAATCTCGGCCGGCCATGGCGTATGTACCCCGTGTGCTTCTTTTTTTTCTCGATTATTATGCAAGAGGAAAAAAACCAAATCTAAACGCACAGATACACACATACACACATACACTGGAACACTTGGAAAAATCGTGTCAACGCCAAACCGCAGCCAAAAATAAAATAAATATTTAGTTTCACGTCTGTTTGGTAGGTGAAATACGACGACTTCAAGATTTTACACAAGTACGACCCACTACACACGAACGCCAATCTCGAACTGAAAAAAATTTTCAATTGAAGAAGGTATGTGAGTGAATGCAGTCAAATTACGACGTCAAAAAATTATTAAAACTTTGATCGGTCTACGGTAGGTGGCGCCTGTAGCTACACTGTAAAGTAATAAAACAAAAAATGTACTAAATAAAGTACAATTAATATCGTCTTGTAATTATAAAATGCTTTAATTGTAGCTCTTTACAATAACGAATAGAGTTCGAAATTTTAAGATTTATAATTAATTATGTTTCCTTTCTTTAGGGCGGTGCATAAAATATTGTCTTTGGACTTTACATAATGCGTTTATGGAAAGTGCTTAATTTATTATATAGAAAAAGGCAACGTTATAATCAGCAGTTCTAAATTGATTATCTTGGTTGTATTAAAAATTTTTTATTTGACTAGATCCTTTCCGTTCTTCAGTTTCATCAAAGAATAATTCTTTTTTTTTAATAACAGTAAAAAAAGGTAAACGTATTTCATAAAATGATTTGACATTTAAAGTTTTGACTGTTAAATTACTTTTTTTTAGTGTCAAAATATATGAAATATATTTTTACTTTTCTCTAACATAAAAGTTTGATATTATTTTCGTTTTCTTATTTTCCTCTAGATGAAATTTCTTCTAATTAAGTGCTAATTTTCGTGAACACAAAGCTGCTTTTGTTTTTCTTTTCAAATTGATGAGGTTTAACTTTTGAGGCACGAATAATCATTAAAAATTGAAACTGTACGTGAGCTTTTCTAAACGGTTATAATTATAGCAATTTGCACCTGCCAATACTCCGCTATTGCTAATTAAGTAAAAAATTTTCAACACCATGCAGTACAATAAGATGACCCTTAGCTATGAACGTCAATGTCAATCCTGTCTTAACTGTTAACAATTTTACCTATTACAAAAAAAAAATATTCTTTAAATGTTTCTATCTCTTATTTGCTCGTTTACAATTTATGAACGCAAGCAAGGCAATTGACTTTAAAATTAAAAGTCCTGGAATCTGATTTGCATGGTAATTTTGAAATTAAAAAAATAAGGTTATGAAATTGGAGTTCAAAGTTACTACCCTTTAAGCCCAGAAAGTATATGAAGTTTAGTAAATATTGTTTATTATTTATAATACAGGCTAAGCCATTGTAGGTTTTGTCATAAGGGTTTGTTCAATTATTACTGCCAATTCTTTGAGTTCGAAAACGAAGCAAAATCATGGACGGAGGTGGTGATAGACCTGAAAGGTACGTTCTGAATTTATTAACGTTTCAGTCAGTTAATGGCTAATCTTAATCAAGGGTATTGCACGCTGGTAACATAGCAATAATACGGGAAATCTATGATGGGCCTGACTCACAAGACTTCTTTGCAATAGAATTGGAAAAAGCATTGGACAGTTGTTGTTCGATAATCGTTATTGAACCTACTGAACTTGGTGAGGAAACTGCCCGATGGATTTCTGTTGGCAATACTTTGCACAAATTGGCAGTGGTATCTGGAGTCTCTAGTCTAGTGACAGGTAATTTAAAATGTGTTTCTTCCATAAATCGTTGAAAAAATCCCCTGTTAAAAGGCTGCCTTTGGCCTCAGTTGTTTGCACCTCAAGCCCCATTAGGAATATTCTCAGTATTATGTACGGGCCTGTACACTGCTTCATGGCAATTCGATCATTGTGTTAAATATCAGGTATGTATAGTGGTGTCGAGTATGAAATCATTAGCATTAAGTTTTTTATTTGTAGGTGGAGCGTGATCAGAAAAAATTGGCTCGGCTTCCAATTTTAAACGCTTTAGCTTCAACGTCGCCGATTGTTTTAGTGAGAAAAGACGATACTCGTAGAAAAATCCTCCATTGCACAGTTTCCTTAGTGGCAGCCGCAATGTGCATGTACAGACTATACATTTCTCCCAAATAACAAGTTATCCTGTGTGATTTGTAGAAGGAATGTAGTTGCAATTTTTATTGATCTTTGACTTTTCTTATGTGTCTATAACGAGTTCCCATTTTTAATAAGAAAGTCCCTTGATTTTAAGTTTTTTTTTCTTTTCATCTCAAACAAATAATTAATTTAGCATTTAATGTTGTACATTTATATGTTTTATTGTTATGAACATCACATATGATTAGGAATAATTTAAAATACCAAGAAAATCATTGTAAATTTCAAATTTTAATTTACAAAAATAAAGGCTGGATTAGAAAAATATAGTTTTTGCAAATAATGATAGATGGCGCTTTTATATATAAGATTGAAAAACGAGTTGTTTTATTTCTTAAATGGCATTGAACAAAGATCAGAACGATGATATACTAATTGCAAGGAAATACAGCTAATTATATAATATATGATATTATCATCTAATGAACGTCATTATACGACTCTTATTTACCATTCAAACGTCATTAATTGACAGATGTCATATTGCAGTAAACAAACAACATAATTTTAAATAATAAAAAGTGCAGATAAAAACATCAATATTACATTAAGTACACAGTGAAGTTACGTAATGTTGTAATCATTTGAATAAAGGTTTTTCATGTTTATGTTCAAACTGTTTGTGAAAAATAGAATGAGCTCGTTTAAGAATTTACTGGCCGATTTTCATATCGTGGGCCCCATTGGGCTTGCAGTCACCATTCCATGGATCATGTATAGAATGTTCAGCGCTGCCTGGCTCAGGAAATCATACAACGATCTTATTGGCAAGGTGAAACTTCGTCTTAAAATCTATTGCTTCCATTTAACTTTTCCTTTTAGGTTGTGGTGATAACTGGGGCCAGTTCGGGTTTGGGTGAAGCCTTGGCTCATGAATTCTATCAATATGGGGCTCAGGTTGTATTGTGCGCACGACGTAGACAAGAATTGGAACGTGTCCGTACTGATTTATTACATTCCCAATGCAAAAGCACCACATACCCCCCAATTATCGTTCCTTTAGACTTGAGCGAGCCGAATTTTCAAAATCACGTTGACAAGGTATTGTCTATAACGGGAAAGATTGACATACTGGTGAACAATGGAGGAATATCTTATAGGGGTTTGGTGAAAGACACCAGAATTGATGTAGATCAAAGAATCATGGCTGTGAACTACTTCGGCACAGTAGCGTTAACCAAAGGTAAGCTAGAGTTGGATTTTGAGTGGAATAATGACGTTTACCTTTTAGCTGTATTAACGGACATGTTAAAACAGAAACAAGGACATATAATTTTCATCAGTTCGGTACAAGGTTTAGTCGCATTGCCTGAAAGATCTGCTTATAGTGCCTCAAAACATGCCCTTCAAGCTTTTGCCGATAGCCTCAGAGCGGAGGTGGCTCAATACAACATTCCAGTAACTATAGTGAGTCCTGGCTACATAAAAACGCAGCTCTCTATCAACGCCTTGACCAGCACAGGAAAGGTTTACAATCAAATGGACGCCACAACTGAGGCAGGCTATGAACCGCAATATGCAGCCCAAGAAATTGTCAAGGGAGTGTTGAAAAAGAAAAAGGAAATGGTTTTGTGTGGATTATTGCCGAGAATAGCAATTTTCCTAAGAAGATACTTGCCGTTTGTCTATTTTTTTGTCATGGAACGCCGTGCTAGAAAAAGTCGATTGAGGGACTCGGCCGTGGGAAAGGAAAAGTAATTTTATTTTTTTAAATGTTATTCTTATATGGGTATAGTAATAGTATTCTTTTGTTTTCTTCTTAATGTTTCCGTTAGATTGTAATGGCTGTGGAATGTAATAAGATAAATAAAACACTTTCAATGTTTTTAGACTTCGATGATTGTGTTATATCCTTTTTTGATACCTAGTATATGTCAATTGTCAATTTCTTTAAAAAATTCAAAATGTCACTTCAAGTGAATATTTTTTATGGCCCCTATTTGTGTCATGGCATCATAAATCATAGACCGCAGAGAATTGCTGGACTAAAAAGCAAGAAAAACAAATGTTAAACATTTATTTTTAAAAAATATCACGTAAATTTAAGGAGCCCTAATTAATTTGGGATACACGACCGAAACCATTCCAATAAACGAATACAATCGTGTATCAATTCAAATGTTTCAAAGCGAGATATTCAGATGCGACATACGGAATTTGATGTTTAACATGCCAGCTGAAGATGACCCTGTATGTCAGAGAGCCTTGGCGGCGATTGAAGATGCGAAATTGCGCATGGGTGTAATGGAGAAAGTTCCCAGTGAAAATAATAGTGGATAAAAATAACGTTTAAAAAGGAATGGAAATTGTCCCTTGAAATATCCATTTCACAAATGTTAAAATCTCTGATTTGTTTGTGAAATTTGTAAAATACCTACATATTCTGGGGGAACTTATTAAATAAAAATTTTGAATTTTAACAGATTTATTCACCGTTGGAACAGTAAAAATCACTATTCATAGAGGACTTTACTAAATCCCTTACCTAAAAAGGAACATTCCAATAAAGTAAAACCCTTCAACCCATAATCGAATCTCCCGATTGATGTCGATAGCAGTAGTCGCGTCCAGGAAGTGAAGTCAACTTACAAGGAGTCCCCGCCCGTGTTGTAGCTCTACACGCGGCTTTTAAACTAGTGTTTAATCTGAGTGGAGTATTACTTCGCGATCTAGAAAGCAAATAATGTCCGTTTCTAGACAACGGGGGTGTCAACGATTGAAAAGTATCAGTTTCCTCTTCCAATTCTCGTTCCTTGTATAGTTTTGCATCATCAACGGAAGAAGATGACTTGGTAGGCGTAGCTTGAATAGCGGGTTTGTCACGTCCTCGAAAGCGCAACGCCCAAATTGTGATGTGTTGTCCACTTAGAATTAACATTAAACACATAATTAAACTAGAAAAATCCAAAGAGGCGTTCCCATATATGGCGAAGACTAAGTTTAATATGGGTAAAGTTACGGTCGCCAATCGAGTACTTGGTAGGGCTGATAGAAAAACGCTCGAGAGCATTGATATTAAAATGAAGCCTAAATGCCAGGAAACTAAATAAAGACGTTCTACGGCCTTATCGGTGCCTCCGAGAACGTCCGTGATCCACGACAATCGTTCTTCTAAAGCCTTTTTAGTACCACCTACTAAATTTACCAGATTATGAACGGTATTATTGACTTCCTTTAGGTTTCTTATGGTGGATTCGTACTGTATTTTAAAATCCTCGTTTTGTTGTAAAAGGATTTCTGAATAAACATCTGAAAAGAGATATTGATTGTTATTGTAATAGTGAAGTTTTTTGTGACACCCTGTATAATCAATTTTAAAATATCAAATTGTTAGGTAGACAACCAACTATCCATTTATTCCGGCGCTTCCGCCAAAATTTTTATATCGGTTAAATTTAAGAATAATATACTCTCCTTTACTTAAAAATGTTCTAGACAACAAACAAAAAATAATCTGGATAAAATTACCAATTTTTGCGAACAGGTCGTTAGCTTTTTCTTGTATCCTATTGATGTCTTCCAGCAGTTCTTTGTGGTTCAATTTATTCTCAGAAGTCTGATGTACGATCATTTGAGCTGAACTTTCCAATTTATGTTGAACCTCTTGAGTCATTTGCAATAGTTTTGAATGGGTTTCATGTATTAATCGTTTTTCGTCTGCAAGCCTCATTATGTTGTTCTCCAATACGAGTTGACCATACAATTGAGCTTGTCTCATATCTTGCTGTTGTTCGGACAATTGATTCTGTGCTTTGGACAGTGATTCGTACGTATTCTCTGACAATTCCAGAATATTTTCCTGGTTTAAAGTTATTTGATTCAAAGAGCGAAGCTGATCTTTGGATGCTTCCATTAGACGGTTTACTGTGTGCTCAGCCATGCCTCTGAATTGGGTTTGACGTACCATATAGCAAACTGCTCTGGCTCTAAATTTTAATTAAAATATTTTGATTAATGTTGAGGAATGTACTTGTGTCTTTTACATGCCTGTTGCTCATTAAGTGATAACTGGTCCACGTATCTGAATCCATAGCAGAAGTACATTGTTTAATGGTCATTTCTTCTGAGCAAGGATATATCTTTCTTCCTTCAACATAGGATTGACAATTTAATAAATGTACTGCCATTTTAGCTAGTTGTTCATCGTTCATTTTATTGCAGTCGCTTCTCAGTTTTAGAACAACCTTAAAACACATTCACTATCATAGGTTTTATGTGAAAAAATATATAGAAAGGGCACTTACCCTTTGCTGACACGAGTCCAGTTCTGAAATGGCAACTCCTGTAAGTTTTATGGCTTCGGATATGAATTTTTCATCTAGAGTCGAAACTTCGTAAGGAACAGAATGTGGAAATTCTATAGTATTGTCTTCAACAATAGGTACAAGGCCTAAATAACTTTTTACACTATTTATGTAATCTTGTAAAGCTCCATTTACACAGCTTCCTATTAAAATCAGACTAAATATGACTAGCATGCGTTTTACTTTTTAAAAATTAGACATTTTGGATGCGAAAAATGTACGTTAAATAAAGATAGATAAGTGTTTTGAATGTTAGTAAATAATGAGAACTAAAAACCGTTGGAACAGCTGTTCAGTTGAACACCTGCTTTTTTAAATGTGACAATTAAACTTATGCAACCAAACAATCTTACATGGTTTATTACAAACTTCAAGAACTACATGGCTCTGTAGGAAATTTAAAGTTCTATGTTCTATACCGTTTTATATACTGGAGATTTCATAATTTTTTTTGTGACGAATACGTTTTAATTTAAAATTTAAACATTTATAAAAGCAATAAAAATATTGACTTCAAATTTCTATTGTTTTTAATCGAAAAGTGACGTTTGATAATTAAATGACTTTTGACATTAGAATTTCGGATATTGGCAGATAATTAGTTTCTCGATTAATTATTAAATTTTCTCAATATAAAATCAATTAAGGTGATTTAACAACTAATTCAGTTACATTAAAGGGTCAAGCTGACATGCTATATTTGTTCTGACATATAAAACGTCAAAAGTATGACAAATTATAACTTTTGACTGGCATTTCAATGTCATATTTGTCAGCTATTAAATGTGAATTTTAACAAAAATTGAACGCTTACCACAAGAAGTTAAGTGAAGAAAGAAATTTAAAAAAAACCCAAATTCATTCGTTTCTCGGTAAAAGTAAAAGTCACAGGTGAAGGCAACAACCTTTCAGCAATCGGACCAGAAAAAGTGACAAGCAACAGGCCTAAGAATGGATCCGATTGATTTACTGGAAAAACGTATCGAAGCCCTGGAATTGCAAGTGTTTCCCAAAGAAGCATCCTTGGAAAATAGGGCCCAAGCCATTACGGACCTGTTACTACAAACGCAAACAATGATTTCGTCTGCATTGAGCTGTCGCGAGGCCATTACATCCATTCTACAACATATGACAACAATCAATGAATATTTGGACCCTTGCAATGGAGAAAACATCTTGGAAGTGGAAGCAAAACGTTATTATTTATTGGAGTTATATCCAGAGGTGAGATGATTAAATAATGATTTTTAAAATGGTTACATACAATAACTGCTACATTTTTCAGTTAAAAGATACCGTCCAATTGATTGGCACGTTCCAGAATCTGATTCCATATACCAATTCGGATAACATTAATAAAGTGACTGAGCTCTCGGACAAATTAGAACAATTGGCCTGCACTAATTTATCAGTGTACGAAGAGAGTAGAGGAGTAACTCAAGATATTTTAAGAAGTTTGCAACAATATAATGATATAACCAGTTCAATTCAAGTGTTGTTCGCTCAGTTGGATAGAGCTATAACTGATTTAGAGGCTGCCCTACAGCCCCGATTTATCCCAGAAGAGTAAGATAAGCTAGTTTTAATGTAAAATAAACTAATTTTATCTAAGATTAATAAGATTTTTTATTTATTACACTAACAGGTAGGCTATTACTACTAAAAATTAGTATTATTGGTTTCTATATTCATAAGAATTGCACGTTGGCACACACACGAAAAAGACGAGTTATTTTATTTTTTTTGACTAGCAACAACCTTTTGTCCAAATTATATACAATTTTCCATTGATAGGAACTGAGGGAAATTTTGTTCAAGCTAAATTGAGCCATTTCTAATGCCACCTCGCTTTTGAGCTTTGAGAAAATGTACAATAGGTTTATCACAGCAAAAACAAATCACGTCATGGCCCGTTTAATCAACGCCTGACCGATCGTCTCTGTGATCCATCGTTTAATTTTGCCATTTATACTGGAATAAATGGCCGGGTGTCGGCCTAAACCGCAATTCTCGTGATGACTGAGGATCCCTTGTAGTTCCCAACGAGTCTCCGGTTCCGAATAGCACATTAATGGTGCCCCCTCGTCATTCTACAAATTAAAACGCTTAGTTTAGAAAACAGTGTAAAGTGTACGAAATCACTCACATAACAAGGCGTCATATCCGAATCCGTGTATCCAGCGCATATTTTGCCTTGATGCAAAAGTCCATTGTAATGTTTGGTAGAATTACATATAGAACTTTCAATTAATGGTACTGGAAGATAGTGCAAATACTGTTCCTTGTTTGAATCTGTAACAAAATAATATTAAAAGTGTCAATATTTCGTAATATATCAATTCGCACCTCCAGGATTGTTAATGCCCCATCCAGATAGGACACACAACTGTCTGGGTTCAATCTCCTTATCAGGAAGACAAATGGTACTAACATTCCGTCCCAGAACAAAAGGTTGATTTACCCGTACTAAAACAACGTCATTCTCGTATTCATACGTTGTATATTTCGCTTGAGGATGCACAACCATGTCTGCGACATCTCTCAATTGAGTACTGGAGTTGTCTCCTGCAAATATGTTGGTGCTGCCCGCATAAACCATCCAATCGGAACCGTTGATTTGGGGAACCACGCACGAGTAACTGGCAATAAGCCATAAGGGTGCTACTATTGTAGAGGTGCATTGAACATTTGTGTTTTTGTTGTACAACAATGCTAAACTTGGCCACTGAGTGGTAGCTGCCTTGTTACCTCCTATTTTTCTTGCCTGCGGTGCTCCAGCTTCGTTGCCACCCCCACAAGCTGGAAAACTTCATAATTAGTTATGAAAATTATTAAAATGAAAACACGCACCAAATTCTTGGCAATACAAAGTGGCAACTTTGGTACAAGAGTTACGTTTGCGCAGTTGACCGAAAAATGTGGCGCCTTCTTGCGTTTGAAGCTCGTAAAACTCCATTGTTGAATTATCATACAGCTTTTCCACCGGTTTCACTTGTATCGAGCCTGAATACCCTAAAATCTGGCAGGCCGTATCGGCATCACTGGTATTCCAATTGTTCTCGTCCAGACACACCATAGTCCAACTGTCATTAGTATTACGCACTTTTAAAATGTTGTCTGTAGAGTTTAGGCTAAGACACGCCCATTCATCAGAACGATCTGGACATTGAGCCACTCCGTCGCATCTCATTGGCCAGTCTAAACAGACGCCTCCCATATGGCATTTAAATTTATCATCAGGGCATTCTGTTAAAATTTTCTTCTTTAGGTCAATTAAATTCTAATATAATTTTCTACATTACCACAATTGGATTCGTCCTCGCCGCTTGAGCAATCTATTTGGCCGTCGCAACGCCGCGTGTCAGCAATACAAGTCTGTTGTTCAGAACAGTAGAACGAATGGGTGGGACATAAGGCGGAACTTTGACAACCGCGTTCGTCGTCTCCATTAGCACACTGTAACTTGCCATCGCATTTCCAAGACAATGGCAGACATCGAGAAGCGTTGCCGCAGGAAAACTCTTCATTCACACACGCCCACGTATCTAAGATATTGAAATTTGAATGGCAGTAGAAATTTAATATTTACACATACCGCAATTGGTTTCGTCACTTGCGTCATTACAATTCGCAATTCCATCGCATACTCTATTCCTCTTCAAACACTTGCCGTCGTTGCACTGTTACCAGATTAATTCATTTGGGTTTAAAATAAAACATATTTTTTTGCAAGAATTTACCTTAAAATTATTCACACAGCCATCGGCACAGCCAACTTCATCTGAGCCGTCGCTGCATTGGATCACAGAATCGCATCGGTCTTCAGCCGGTACACAATAGCGGCCATCCTGAATGGATGTACCATTGGTACATTGAAATTCGCCAATGGCGCACCGCGCGAAACTAAATAACCTGAAATCCTCCGTAACCGGTTTAATGGTCTCCGAGCTGGTTAGGGGCGTGGTTACGTTAGCAACCGTGCTAAATAAATCTTTGTTATCAATTTTCTCGTAGGGAGCAATAGTGGGGTGAAATTTGTCCATGACACTTTGCTCTTCCACGGAAATGCTGTTGAAACTATCCAATGGCATCACTGATAGATCTTCCTCTTTTTCATTTACAGAAGGTCTTTTAGTTAGAAAAAGCCGTTCGGTTGTTGTGACATCAGCTTCCGATGGCTCTTTGACTTCATATTCTGGTAAATCTGTTGTAGTTGTGGCAATAACGGTGGTTACTTCATCAGTGGTAGTGACTTCTGTTGGCTCCATAGTGGTAGTAGTAGTAGAAGTTGTAGAAGTAGTAGTAGTAGTAGTAGTAGTTGTAACGTTTGGTGGCTGATCGTGCACTTCTAACGCCTGCTCAAAATAAATGTTGCTATGTACGTTGTTAAAAACTTCAGGTGGTAGGGTCATGGATAGTTCTACTTCTTCCCTGGACGTAGCATTTGATTCCTTATTGACACTTCCACTGCTGACAGAATCTTCTTGCGAGGTAGTTGATTCTGTATTAGCCTCACTTTCTGTCGTACTTTCCGAAATGGTAGTATTATCACTATTTGGCTCACTACTAGATTCACTGTTATTTAGACTACTGCTACTAGATTCACTCGTACTACTACTATCAGTTGTATCATAGCTTCGACTCTCACTAACAGATTCCTCATTAATTTCATTATCTTCGTTCAAAGGCAATACTCCTAATGAGGTAACGTCAGTGGGATGGGGATCAAAAGGATTGGTATGATTCAATTGGTCGTTAATGAGAGTAGGCGGAGCTTTGGTCTCATTTTGATCCGCATCTTGGTTGTGGTCAACAAAATGTTCATCCGAATGCAAGATATTCACTAAAGTGTCATTTTCGATTTCCGGTAGAAATGGAGACATATTGTGTTCGACAGTTTGATGTGGAGGTTCCGTGGAGGTACTTGTTGAAGTAAGAATAAAAATTTCTGCCTCCGGTGTCACCACTTTGATTGAGTCCATTTCTTTTAACCTCTCTTTTGTTAACAAATTTGAACTTGTCGCTTGAATCATTGTAGTCATTTCCAATTCTGAGTCGTTGTACGTTTTTAAGCTCATTTCGACTAAACGTTCCGTTTTATGTTCCGTCATTTTTTCCGTACTAGGTTCCAAATAAGTCGCTTCCTCGTTAACAAAATGATACTCATCGTCATGGTCCTCCACAGGTTCAGTTTCATTCCGAAAATATGGAACAAAGTTACTTTCACTGGATTCTTCAGTTTGGGTACCATGGTTCAACAGTCTAGATTCTTGTCTTTCCACTGGAGGTTCAGTAATCAGTTGTGTGGTAGTTTCTGATCCAGATTGTAGAACCACTGGCATCGAATCATTGGGTGCTCCAGAAGCCGACTGTGCAATATTTGATGATGGTTTTGATTCAGTAGTAGGTTCCGGTTCTGAAATTACAGCCGACTTTGGAGATGAAGATGGCTCAGCTGCTGGTTGAGGTAATGGAGCTGGTTCTGCTGTTGGTTCAGGTAATGCAGATGGCTCTGGAGACGGAGATGGCTCAGCTGTTGGTTCAGGTAGTGCAACTGGTTCTGCAGTTGGTTCCGGTATTGAAACTGATTCTGGAGATGATGATGGTTCTGCTGTTGGTTCAGGTAATGGGGCGGATTCTGCTGTTGGTTCAGGTAATGGGGCGGGTTCTGCTGTTGGTTCAGGTAATGCAACTGGTTCTGGAGACGGAGACGGTTCAGCTGTTGATTCAGGTAATGGAGCGGGTTCTGCTGTTGGTTCAGGTAATGAGCCTGGTTCTGGAGACGGTAACGGTTCTGCTGTTGGCTCAGGTAATGGGACTGGCTCGGCTGATGGAGAAGGTTTATTAGATGACTCTTGAAGTGGTGAAACTTCTGAAGATGACTGTTCTTCATCAGGTTCCACATCTTTTTCAATACAACTCTTTCCATTATCGGCCAAAATTTTTCCCACTGGACATTGACATACAAAATCCAGTTTATTCATATAATCAAACAAACACTTGTACTGGCATCCATTATTTTGGATCTGACATAAATCCATAATTTTCTTAGTGTCCATGCTGCGATCTGCCAAACGGTAACTTTCCATTATACCATGGTTCCTGTGTAAAACATTGTTAATTCTTCGATCGAGAACGTCTTTGTTGATTGGATCTCTAGCATTATGTATGCCTTCCTTGAACCTCCAAGCGACTCTATATTTTACAATTACACTGCCCGGCCTAAGTATATGCAATTAGTTATTCAACAAGATAGTAAGCAACAGAACCAACACTTACAAAAATTCCATCACCTTAACTTCAATGTCTGAAGACCCGTAATTAAGCATATCGTTAGTGAATAGCGTCTTTTTCAATTGATTCTCAATAGACTGGGCTAGAGTTTGATATTCTGAGCTTGAGCTGTTTCTTAAAGGTTCAGAAAATTCCATATTGTCAATAGTTATTTCAGATTCCAGGGCTCGTGGTACTAGAAATGTCAAATAAACTACCCTATATTGGAAAAATTATGACAGAGTACCTTCAATCATCGAAGTATCAGTGTGAGGAGGAATATTGGCCAGTGTACTACTAGGAGGTCCTGGCGACGTTGTCTCATCATCAGGATTTGATCCAAACACCGCAGCCCCTTTAACGAGTGTTTCCTGTCCGCTAAAGTGTCTTGCAGTGATCTCCTTGGGGGCCATTGGAGATTGATTTCCAATGACTCCTACTACAGGTTAAAAAAAATTTGCTGGTTAAATGGGCAAATTAGAATAATTAATTGGAATCAAGGTAAACCGGAGCCCCCGTTTAATGTTATTTAGTGGGCTGTGTACAAGGAAAAAATTGTCCATTATGTGACTCGAGACACGAGTATGTTTGAAAACAAATGAATATTTTTAAATAGGTTTTTTAAAAATTTAAACAGAGTTGGCGTCCAAACTGACGTGTGTCATATGTGGAATATTTCACATTTCAGAAAAAAATTTCAAAATTGTCAGACAAATGAAAAATGTCTCTTTCTAATTTGAACTGTGGTTTGAATGTCAATTTACTGACTAAAGGCGTGCCATTTTTGCGGTTCATAATTAGGAAATAAATTTTGATTATTATTTATTAGGTAACCAATGGATTTAGCGTAAAACCGTAATGGCGCTGAGTAATTTTTCGAATTGTGACCGAGGCGACCTTGTTTTAATTACATCGAACCGAGAACAATATGGCGTTTCCGTCATTGAGTGACGTCACACAACACTTACCGGCCGCCAAAATGCCAATGATCAAAGCCGCTGATACGATGCACAGGCAAACGGTCCAACACAGACATTTGCCTCTTGTCGTTTTCTGGTTCCGTTTATCCATGGTGACATAGAGTTTCTCACCTCTGAAAAAAGAGAAAAATAACGTTTAACACCCCTTAAGAACCATCACCGGACACCCAGCTCCCAAGATATGTGCCTCCATTCTTGAGCGGACATTTTCGAACAAAAGTGTGTCGATTAGTAAGCCATGAACAAGCCGCTAGTATTTTGTTTATTTTAAAATGAAATTTGAAATTTAAAATAGGATTTGACGATACCGTGGCCGCCGATGGTCGGGCGTCATCATCCACCTGGGCAGCTCCAGATTAGCCGATTGGTCCTCTCTTACCACGACTCTACTGTGGGAAATCATTTTGATTTTTTTATTATTAGAAAAAACAAAAGAATATTGTTTATTAGGGTAAAATTAATTAGAGGAAGCCTTGACATGAGATTTAACGGTTTGATGAAGACCTTATGAGCTTAAATGGCTTGCAGTGTTCCGATTAAAATTGTATATAATCAAGAAAAAGTTGGCAACATGATTGAATTTTTAACTCTAAATGGTGGTAAGATTTTTGGCAATCATTAGCTTTGTTCCAATATTTTTTTGGAACGTTATGAATGGTTACGGTGATTGAAAAAACAAAAATACCCGGAACTACTGTATGAACTGTGATCATATCACGGTTCAAAATCACTGTACTCATTCATAGCGTGACCCAAAAATTATGATATAGTTCATCACTAATAAAAAAACCAGTTCAAGAATGGTTCTGTGACTCTGTTGGAACAAAGGTTTTGTTTAACATTAGGCCAGTGACGGCGCGATTGTTTTTTCCTGCTCTTGTTTAAATAATGCCTTGAATGTGAGTCAGAGCCTTAACAAACGGCCCCATATTACCTTAATAATAGGTGCGTGATTTCATCTGAGTGCTATTTAACGTTCTTCGTTAACAACTGTGAGCGCTTTTGAATAGTTTTAAGAGACCTACTATGGGAATTGTTACCTGATATATTTACGATGCTCGTTAACCGGAACGAAATATTCATCATAGGGGCTGGTGCCCATCTCCGGATCTTCATCTTTCTTCACTGGGATCCCATTACAAACGTTCTCGTACGGTCCCGCAACATCCTTGCCGGGTTTCAAATTGATCAGTTCCAAATTCACCGCTTCCGTCATTGCTAATTCATCTTCTTTTCCGTTATTCTTGGTTAATTCCCTGGCCATTTCACCATTATATGGTTTTTTCTCGTCAAAAGTACTACTTTTCGGTCGTTCTCCATCGTCATCGAATGCGGGATTTTCAATACCAACGTCCTTTTTTACATCAGCACCGTCCGCCGCATTCAAATAACTCGTACTCCTGTAGTTCTTGCTCATCTCCTCCAAATTGCTGTGATTTTCCAAACTTTGTTTTATGTTCAAATTGATCGAGGACATGTAGTGGGGCTCCTTTGACTTCCGGAAATCTACTTCGTCGCCGGTTATGGGCAACGTAACCTCGTTTTTGTGATAGTACTGATTAGTGGGTGTGTCCTCCTTAGTGGGGGGAGTGGTCTGATGATTCATTTGATCGGTATGTGAGTCGGGCGCTGTGTCACTGCCTCCATAACTACTGTCCGCATCCATTTTCACACCTAAACATAAAAAAACATGTTTTAGTTTTCACTACTATTGCTAATTTTAAGCAATGGAGTTTGAGAATTAAGATTTTTTATAAAAACCACTATTTTGTAAATGTGAATGGTGATGTTTCGTTATGATCTCATCATGGACATATATCTTATATGTCTATGGTTTTTTGTAATGTCGAAATTTGAACCTCACTTATTTCATATGGCGGGGTTTTATTCAATTTCAATGTCTGGGAAACAAGGAAAAAGGTTTGTATGTAAAGTGAAAGGACCCTGATTGACAACTTGGTGGCTCTTCACTTTCTTCGAATGCATTTCTTTCTCTGTCTCTCTTTCTCTCTCTCTCTATTGATCGAAACTGGTCACGTCTAAATTGAATGAATAGCATGTAAACAGGACTAGAAGTTGTTAAGCGCAACAGTAAACTCGTTAAGTTAATTAGCAGGAAAAAGGTCGCAGCAGGCAAATGCAAAATCTATTTAATAATGGACTATTATTCATTTTTTTTGGTTTCTTGAACAACGGTTCAGACAAATGTTCCATTGATTGAGTTAAAGAACAGAAACAATTGAAAGTATATCTGGTAAAGGTATTACACACAAAGCCGCCCACGACGTACTGGGTTTAACAATAAATAATAATATTTCTAGGCATTGACTTGGCTCGGACGTCTGCCCCCAGGTCGTAGCCGAGGTGAACGATCAAGCAGAAGACCGAAAGGCACGTCTTTTTACTGCTGTTTCTACTGCTGCTGCCGCAGCTCAGACAAAACCATTTTGCCTTTTGTTTTTATTGTTGTAATTCGATCATGGTGGACTTTTGTTCAATTCCTGTTAGCATGGGAAACCGGCAGTTAATCTAAACCCTGAACCACCCAGAGCCGTCTTTTGTTTCAATTAACGTCAAACGTCATATTCAAGGTTAACGGGGTTTTGTGCCGAAACGGTCAGGTAAAACGGCCTATATTTTCTGAATTTATCTCGACTTTCGATGTTGCCAAATCTTATTATCAACGAGTTGAAAGTGAAAACTTTTTAAAACAACACCAACCATTTACGTATGTGGGTATCACGGAAGATAAATGGACTTGTTTCACGTATGTGTCGTTTCTCTTTTTTTGTTTTTCTTTTCGCTTAACGTGAAAGCGACCATAAAGGGTTTGCGAAACAACCAAACTTGTCCCTTGTCATAATTGTCATAACGCGGTCTTTTGTTTTCTAAGCGTTGCCATTTGATTAATTTTTCTTAAATTGCCGGCATTCTTGTCTTCGCACACCCATTATGCGCGACAACTGTATATCTATACATGTATGTGCCGTACCCTGAACCAGTGTCGTTCGTTTCGAATAACAAATATGTTAATTATTAATCGTTATTAATGTTTGAACGAGTGAAAATAAGTGAGAGCTCAATAATACCTACATATGTTTAGGGTTTTATTGAAATTTCCAAACGATAGAAAGTCATTTTAATGCAAAATGTTTTTTCGGTTATGCAATAGCGGTTCCGGTACCCAGACCGACTCGTTGATGCATAAATAGCCTCTTCTTCTTATTTAACATTTTTTGATCGTTAAATGAGTCATTGGACCTGTGCGTGCGGAAGACATTACTAGCTTAACTTAAACTTGACAACATCGCCAATAATTGATCATCGAACATTCGATTGATCGATATTTCAGAATTTTTCCAATATTTAACGGACCGATGCGAAAATGTAGGTATTTTTTAATCGACCCAGTTCGAAAAGAAGGCGTTGAAATGCGGCGTTGCAATACAAAAAATATTTATTGCTCAACCGCCCCAACTGCGAACGGGTTTTTGAATTATTTTAACGAATTCCTTTACGTCGAGGCCACGCTCCATCTCTCTCATTTGCTCGTTCGTTCCTTGTGCAACCCTTTGTCTTAACTTGAACCAGACATACTACGTCATCACCCCTTTCTTTTTTATCTCTTTTTAACAACGCAATAAATATGTCATCCTCGATTTTGATTTACTCTGTGCGTTGTTTAATGTCACTCACATCCAGTCATATTGAGGTTAATTTTCATTTGTTCCTCTTGAGTTTTTTGCCTTGTTTTGCTACATTTAAGTTGCCTTTTACTCGTCACTATTTTTTTAATTGGACTCGATCTGAGTGATTTTTTTTTTCAATTCACACGCCCACTAGATGCTACATTTCATTTATTTCCTTAAAATCCGCTACATTACCATTGAAATTGGAATTGTAATCTCATGCCATCTTGATCTTGTTTGAATTCACACGTTATTAATAGAGAAACATAAATGCGACGTTGTCGCACTATGCAGTATTGAATAACGTTATATTTTTTTTTCTACTTAATGATGTTGTCTTTTGTATAGCAAGAGGAACAAGGACGCATAGACCTTTCGAATAAAATTGCAAAAGGTTAGTAGGTGTAGAAGAGAGCATTGAATATATTATTGTCGCTAGTCCAGCAAGCTTTTATGACCCTTCTTCTGTTTTTTTTCCGTTTTGCGGTTTAATTATTTGTAGGAAGAGGGTTTTATTTGAAGATGGTCATTTGTTATGGAAGAAAATGGCCGGCTAAAACCGTTGCGTCGAATGACGTGTGTGAGAATAGAAAAAATATGTTTATTTATGAATGGAGGCTGTGTAAAAGCCTAGCTCGAAGGACGTCCACTCGCTTTGTAACATACCACTTTCCATAGTCGGCCAACGGAATAACAAAAATTATTTTTTATAAAAAGAATGGAACAACGAAACAAATGAAACATGGAATGTTGGTAACAGTGTTTTTCTACCTAAATTTTCGTTTTTTGCGCACGTTTTTAGAAATATTTTGAAAATTCTTAATGATTCAATCACCAATAGTCATATCCTTGTTCCGCTTTGCATTATCGGACACTTTTTCTCTCGATTTAACCTTCGGTCAAGCGGTGTTGGGCTTCGGTCAGTCGCCGAGATTTTTAACGCTTTCGAAAACCCAATGAGGAAATCGCTTAAATTCCGTAACCACAAATGCAAATATTATCTTAAGAAATTCACACACACACACAAACTTCAATCGTTGTCAACGTCGAGTGAGCTATGGACGGTTTCGTTGACGTAATACAATGGCTAACGTCGCTATGGTTTCTTACCTGTTTCGACAATCAAATGGCCAACTCGATAATGATTAAATATTTGCCATTTATTCAATTGTTCCTGCAGAAAGTCAAGTTATCTGAAACAATAAAAAAAGGAAAATAGTTTTGATTGTTGTTCGAATTATACCACCCCATGTTCTCGGTCGAACCGGAAGTCGCTTTGTTTTAATCTTAAAAACCAGGTAGAAAGTTTTGATAACGAAAAAACAAAAGACAAGAATTTTCGCTTTGGCTTAGATAAAACAAAAATAAGAAAAAAAAATTAAGAATTTTTTTGTTTTTTTGCGCAATAAAAATGGTCACGTATGCCGGGTTGCATAAACGACAAAAAGGGCACCGGTCAAAAAAAATTGCTAGTATTACCAAACGGTTTAAAGCGTTCTTTTACGGTTTATTTATTGGGTCATTTATCAGACAAGATATACAGGGTGTTTAATTCAAACTGTTGGTGACCTTAGAGACTAAGAAAATCGATATAAATCGCAGATAAGACATGGGCGGTGGTACCTTGGACCAAACGACCTTACTTTTACCATCATTTTTCATATATAAGTTGATGACTTATATAAAGTAAGATTTGGTACTAAACTCACCTGAAAATACCTCAATTTTTTTCTGAAATTTCTGGGCAATAATCCAAAAATAACTACACTGGTCGCGTCACACAATAAAAATGAGTCTTTCACTTTTCGAACGTTCACTTCTTCTACGCGGCGGTTCGCGAACTGTGTGGTACCGCAGGTAAACCGGGTTCACCTGCTTAAAATCGTGTATGAGTATGTTGGAGGTGGGGCGAAGCCGAAAGGTGCGCTACGTCAGGTACCGCCATAAGGAACCACTCTTTCAGTATTGAAAAGGTGCTGTTCGACTAAAATTTTAGTTCGTTACTAGACTGTCTGCACCACGTTTTAAAATATAGTAAAAAATACATCAACCTTTTTAGGAGGTGGGTGTTACCCAATTATTTCCCGCCCTTTTATTTATTATTTGGACAAAGCACAATTGTTTTGGACTCGATTATAACTGAATTCTATTTAAAATTAATTTATAATAGACAAAAATCAAAATATTTAAAAAAAACACTAGACTTATATAACAAAAAATCTGTCATAAAAAATTTAAAATCTATCGAAAGTCTTTACAACGCCTTGAAGATGAAGAGTCAATACTCGGAAACTGTTATGCTCCTCCTCTTCATCATTTTAAGCCACGCCTTGTAAATACGATGTGGGCCCGTTTCGATTGTTTACCGCTCCGTAACTGTGACTGTATTGACCCATTACCAGATTGATTGAATCTCTCTCTGGCCACGCCTTACTTTTGTAGCTATTGCACGCAATTAAACTATTCATGGCTGGTGGTCGGCTCTTTTCTATGGATATACCATTGCCAATAGATCTTATGCTAGAAATCGGGAAAAATAGAAATTTCTTCTAACTTTTATCAATAGCATACGTACCTTTTCTCTAAAGAATGTTGAGTGTGTTGCTGCTGTTGCAGTTGTTGCGTCCCTTCTAAATCGACTTTCTCGTCTTTGATCTCCACATAAACGGGGGGTTGACGACCAAACCACAAGAAAATCAATGTGGCTACGCCTACTACCAAGTGACTTATCACGATGAACAAGGAGGCATTTCTAAATCCAATTGTGTCGTATAAGATTCCGGCAATCGAGGGCCCGATGAAAGCTCCCAAAGCGAAAGTACTGGTCCAGAGACCGGACACCAGGGCGTACGTTTCTAAATCGTTGGGAAATCCATAAGCGCTAAATGAAAATGTTGGTAAAAAATTTGTAAATAATATGACTTGAAACTTACACTGCAGTTTTAAGGGCGTCACCAAACGACGCCACTAATTGTGCGCCCATTCCTAATCCATGTAATACCAATCCAGCAATGGACATCCATAAAATTCTATAAATGAATCTAAATAAAAATCTGAGACATATAAAATGAGATACTTACGTGGGCAGTGGTATAAAGGGAACAGGGCCGATTAAACAAAATCCAAAAGCAACTAAGATGGTACCAATCAGAGTGACTAATTTAGGAGCGGCCAAATTGTCACTCAGCCAGCCCCAAAGAGGCGTAGTCACTGCATAAACGCCACCATTAATGACAAACATCAAACCAAGGAGAACCGGCGCTAATTGGAATATCCTTAAGTGAGGTTCAAGAGTAGCTTGCAGGAAACTGATTGATGTGCTTGTGACTATAATACTCGCACTAGCCAGTAGTACTCCAGGAATTTTTAAAATTTTAAATACCGAAGCTAAATACGATTAGTAATGAAAAGTACTGTTTAAAAATAAATTGTTCATTTGTTTTGCTTACGTCCTCGTTCTTTGTCCGTTCCTGATTCGTGTTTAGGCAAGACAATTGCTGTTAGAATAGCGGAAGCAAAAAGCGCGGAGCCCATCACGGCAAACGGAAGGGTGTATCCGCCTACTTGAAATAAGGCCCCGCCTACTGTGGGACCAACAGTCAAACCTAATCCAAAGAACGTTTCCAGCGAAGCCTACAACAGAGAGCTGATGGTCAAGGAGACGTTTATGGAAAAAAAATGTTACGTACAAAAGTCGTAGCCACTTTATCTGGAAACTCTTTAGCAATAATGGCAAAACTGGCTGTTAAAAAGGCGGCGTTGCCCATAGCTTCTACGATTCTTATAACAAAACTAAGAATAATGAATGGCAAATGGCCTTCAACTTTATCAAGCAGCCTAGGAAGAGATGATGAAGTTTAATTTGAGACGTCTTTTGTTTTCTCGAAATGATTACCCGAACAATATGGCGCATATTCCAGTGGTGTAGATGCCATAATTAAATGTGATTTTCGGACCAATTTTGTTTAGATGTTGTCCATAAAGGGGACTGACTATGAACACCACGAATTCGAATATTCCAAACACCAAGCCGAATTCAGTAGCGGTGCATCCTTTTTTTTCTGCCTAAAGAAAAAAGATTGATGAACAATTAATTGATTTTTATATGAAACTGATCGCACTTGTTCTTTTGTCTTTTTAATCATTTTACCTCTTTGGGGTAAATGGGAGCTTGCAAAGAGTACACCATGCCGTTACAAAAATCGGCTAATCCCATGGCTGCTAAAGTGTACACTTGACTTCTCGTCATTTTTCTATTAAACTTCACCATTTTTTTCTTCGTTTACCTTCACATGAAAGTACCACTTTGCACGTAAAAATACGACAATTCCTTCAATATTAAATAGTTCAAGTAGAGATATTTTCGTACTACCATACCGTGGTACCGGGCCGAAGAGAAAAAAACAAATGAAAAACAAACTTTTTCTATATGTGTATTGTTATTGTTATCGTTGTCCAGCTGGCCATGGTTAAACATTTGAAAATTCATTATTAATGACTGTCGGTACCAAAGGTCCTTTGAGACCAAGTAGGTATCTTATCGTGGTCAAATATTTGTATTCGAAAATCGATTAGTTGAAACTGGATCTAGCTTACCTCTTGTGGATAAAATGGTGCTTGAAGTGATACGCAAATGGCGTTACAAAAATCGGCTATTCCAATCACAATCAACGTGAGCCACTGTCTTTTTGTGAAATTCGCCATTATTCATGGCAAATTTGATTTTTTGTCGTTTGTTTAGAATAACGATGGTGATGATTTGAGCATCGTAGTCAAAATAACGAGAACAGATTTTTTTTCCGTTTTGATATCGAGACGGACACAGCAAACGTCAAAACGACTCTTTGGGGCCAAAGGTTGTCAGTTTATTCTAAGGCCTCTTGATAATAATAATCAATTTATATACATATTTTGAACGTGATTTACGAACAATAATAAAACGCATATTTTATTAATATGTATTTCGAAATGGGTCCTTTATTAGTGAACCTAAAAAAATCAATTAGGTCTAGAATTTTGCTTAAAAAAAACAAGTGATCTTTGGAATTAATCCTAATAAAAAAAATAAATTAATGTTACGCGTCGGGCAGCCAAATTTTCAAAGGTAGGTTCATAAAGGCGCTGTTTAAGAACCCTTTAAAGTGTTTCGCCAACGATAATCGGGCTGCCGGTTTCATCTCTTTAATAATTTCCTCCGAATTATTATTTAAAAAGTTATTCATAGCCTCTCCTAAAAGGAAAAAAAATAATAAAAGTAATGTCTAGGGCCATCTAGCGGTCAAATCGTCAAATAACAATTCAGACGCTCACTGCTAGGTGGTGCTAAAAAATTCGTAAAATTTTACCTATAACGTTGCCGTTATTAATCAGGTCCCTAATGCGGAAACGGCTTTTTTTCAATCGAAAATCAACCAACATTTTATCAATTTTCATATATCGGACACCATCTTTAAGAAATTCTTTGCCATAAATTTTTGTGGCTGCATCAATATCCACTAAAAAATCCATACTTAGTCCTCTTAACATAACTAGAGTTTTACGTCATTAAACTAGGAAGAAATACATATAACACTGTAGAACAAAGCAAAAAAAATCCTAATATTTTAAAATTTTCGTAACTATTCTTTCTCACTCTAATGTTGTGTCGTATTACTACAAAAGCCTACTTACAAAAAATAGCCCAAAAGTCTCCCTTCGACCTTACAGGAAACAAAAGCACATTACCGTTGACGTCATATTTGCCTCTAATATCCATCCTGGGAAATTTAAACCCTACCTCTATCACATAATTATCGACATTCGCTCTAAAAATATAAAGAATCGGTAATGACAGGAATCGGAAGGAACGAATGTGTTTCTCAACTCTATTCGCTCCACTGTGTAGTTTTGCGCTCCTGTCGCTGTGACGTTATAAAAAGCGGCTTTTACTTTGAGTGGTCCCTGGCCATTTTCGATAATAATTCGTTCAAGTTTAAATGGATCGATGCTGGGTACGTCCAGATCGGTCAGTCCGTTGACCAAATAGGGACGCAAATGATTAAAGGTCCTCTGCAAGCATTTGTTTATTGCAGGATCAGCTTTGTAGCAGGGCAATATGTATTCGGCTAGAAAAAAAAAACAAATGAATGCGGAAGGTTATTATGTAACATGACCAGTCAAAATTGAGGACAGTGGGTGGGGACGAGCGCGTGTATAACACGTTACGTTCAAAGTGAAGAAAGGCGGCCAATTTTTTTGCGTGTAATAAATGAGGAAAACGTACGTAATTCTAGGTCATTGTCGACTGAGATTAAGAAAGTGACTTAAGCAATAACGTAATAACAAAAGACAAATGAAACACAACAAAAAAAAACAAAAGTACTTACGAGTTTTGAAGTTTTGTTCTGGCTTAGTGTTGTTGGTTTCTTGTGCGCGGACCTGGAATATTGCCCCAATAACTAAAATTATAGAAAACTCCATCGCTCTCATGATTTTGTGAGTATTATTTTGGAAAAACCTAAATCGACTTGATGGAAGAAACGTCCGCGTGCAAATAATACATAATTTTGCCCACACTGACAGAATTTTAAGAGAGAAAGCCTTGTTTTTACGGGCTGGGGAGGGAGCCCCACTATAATAAATCATAGTCGCTATTCTGGACCGCCCTGTATATTTCGTAATAAGGAAGATTGTGTGTGTGTAATATTTTCTTTACGTAATTGATTGAATCGATACGTACATACTAGACTTTATTAGAAATACATAAATACAAAATTATCACAATTTTTCCTTGTTCTGATCCAGGAATGTTTTGTACTCATTGTCAGTCTGGGTTAGATACCATAGGTCCAGAGGAATTTTCCCGAAAACATTGTTCATTAGTTTTGTGAAGATTTCGGCTAGACTATCCGCAATATTTTGTTCCAACTCGCTCACAATTTCCAGGCCGTTTTGATTAATAAACGTATTTACAGTGTGGCCTAGAAAAACGTAAACACATTAGTTTGCAATTCCTTATATACGTATATATGGAATAGCGTTGCAATAACTAATTTCCAAAAAATACTTTTGCAGGTACAATTAGGAAAACTGTAAGTCTGACAACATTGTATATTCATTAAAATTATTACGCTTTTTTTATTGAAACACCCTGTAATCAATTTTCCTACCTAAAATCCGATTTCCATTGAACAAATTGTCGAATTTCACTTTTAAACCGCCAACTTTAAACTTAACCTTCATACTGTTGATGTGCAAGATCTCCCGTCCTTCCACTGGGACAAATGTGATGTTTGTTCGAATGTTCGTTCTGATACCGTAGAGTTTCAATTCGCAATCACCATGTCCTAAAAGGGGTAGTACCAATATTTGTCCTTTCAAATTATATTTGGTCTTAATGTCCAATAGCGGTATGTCCATATTGAAATTCCAGTGTCCTTTCTGCTCATTGCGTATGAATCTGTTGCATAAAAGTGTCCAGAAATGGTTTTTAATGAACCACAATCTTTATAAACATTACTCGGTGTCCTTTGGAGTTGAATTTGATGGTCCAGCAATGGTTAAATTGTAAAATTTACCGGTAAGGACAATGGGACCGTTGCCTTTGGAAAGGGACACGTTGTCCAAGAACAATGGCTCGAAATGCTCGACATTAATTTCCGGAATTCCTTTAAAGTAATGCCTAATTTATTAAAAAAAAACATTGACATGATCACTTGTCTAATTACCTTTGGCCAAATAAGGAAACATTTGAAAAAACATATCGTTTATGCAATCGTTAATGTTCGGATCGTCCTTTCGACATGTTTTCAACCAATCAGCTGCAAAGGATTTTTTATAATCATCTTGAAATTGCAAACAATCACTCGAATATACTCACGTCGTTTAATTAGGAGGGGAGCATCCTGAACAACATATCCATCAATTACGGTACTGACAACTGTCAATAAAATCGCAGTCAATTGATGTCGAGACGTAGTCATTTTTCTGACGACATGCGAATCTGAAGTGCTAGTATCAAAAGAAAACCTAATCTATTTCACTGACTTCAGATTTTATCCCACCATGCTGTATACTCCGACTTACGTTCCGTAGATGGTAAGATGTATCAAACAAAGATAGATATAGGTAGTCTTAGACGAATAACAAGAAAAGTGAAAGTCGTGAGACCCCCTTTCTTCATTGCAACAGGTATTTCTTCACAAATATTTATTTAAACGCAGCAGATAATGACAATAACGCCAAGAAAAAACTATATCGTAAAACATTCGTTTGTTATATAATATCTTAGTTTGAATTGTACAGGGTTTCATGTCCACATAGTGTGTGCTAAGGTCAGCGCCACTGTCATCTTTTCGCCTTTCTATATAAATAACGTTTACTTTTTTCTTGAATACAATAACGTAATTTATAATTTCTCCCTAAAAACTTAGATTTTGATCAATGGCAACATCGCAGCTTCACGGTTTTTTGCTTAAATGCTTTTTTTGCATGTTATTTTCATTTGAAATCTTATTTACAATGTAGCAATATTACATTTGTAATGCACTAACGAACCGATTTTTGACAGAAATCGAAAAATGCAATTTTATGCCGGAAATAAATTCTACTTTCTCGGAAACTATTTGGAACTGCTTGTTAAAATCTCTGCAGGTTTCGATGAGCTGAGTCAACCAGTAATGAATCTAAGGTTTTATTTATTATAATTTTCGAGAAAATTGGAATTGACATTTTAAAACGTCAATTTTTTGGGTATTTATTTGGTAAAAAACAAACTTTTGAAATACAGAGTTTGGGTAGATGTATTTTAGTCTCCTGAACGTAACACCATAGTCATATTCAATTTCAACAAAAACTAACTAAAATGCTTTGTAAATAATGGCAACGTGGAAAGATCTCTTATACCATAGTGTTCAACCAAATGTTTTCAATGAGCCATCTCTTATTCTAACAAGAATCAAAACTTTGAAAGCATGGAAAAAAACCGTTTCTAGGCTTAGTTTCGAGAATAAACAAGAGAGTGTTGGCTCTTAATTACTTTTTTTAAATACCCCGTACATTACTTTTATCTCAGGGGAACGTCATTTATAACTGATAAAATTATAATTTATTTGTGGACAAAATGACGAATGAAATAAATGTAAATTAAATGGCGAGAACGCCAGTAAAATACTGATAACAACGTATTAGAAACAATAAATATCTCGGTAGACCTGTTTTTTCAAGTAATGCACAAATTGAATGAAGTTTCTAAAAATTTTCTTGAGAATATTAAGTTTATTTTAAAAAGCGCTTTTCTTATACATATATTGTTATACACAAAAAACCTTATTTATATAAGAACGAGTGAAAAAAATTGATTGATAGTAGCAAATTAATTATTCTCATTTGCGTCAAAACGCAATGTTGCCGCACCGATCTTAAATTATTTAATTTTCAAGGAATTCAGTGAGAAAACAGAAGAGCGCGCGCGCGCGCTCGCTCATCCTCGACATCATGATCATCATCTGTTCTGAAATCGCGCGAGCCGGGCAGTTGGTTCTTGGCTGTGTTCTGTTGTTGTCGATCGATCTTCGCTCCCGCCCATCCGCGATCTCCTCGATCCATTTGTTTGTTCGATCGTGCCGACGTGCGCGCAATCAATTTTTTTCTCCTCTCCAACAATCATTTGTTTTTCTGTTCCTTAAAAATGCTCATCAAACAATTGACGATTCTTATTCTGATAAATTGTGTTTGGTGTGTGGTGGGCAAAAATACTCGATACAAAAGACAGCAGCAGGACGACGTTTCGATTACCAGTAGCAGTGGTAATAGTAATAAGAGACATCATCAGCAACAGCAAGGTTCTTGTGGCAGTGTAATCCCGTTTTTTATGGCCAGAAATATCAGTATAGATGCTGAGGAAATAGACAACAATCAAGGTAGGCTTTTAGTAAGGAGATGAAACAGTTGCCACAATATAATGTTGTGTTGTCAGCTGATATGAGATTTGAGGTCAAGTATGTCTGCGGGAAGACGATGATGATGGGCTTACAACAAAGATTTTAGTTTTACGATCTGTTAAAAGACCTTTTTTTCTAGTGTCAAAAATAGTGGAAACAATTGAAGTCAGTAAAAAACGTTTGAATTGATATAGAACTCAAGGCCTACTATTACAATTGAGTTATAAAAGACCTTTTTTTTCAAAACTAAGTTTTGTGATTGGAATAACTGTATTTTTCTATTCATCAGTTTTCAAAAAAAAACAAATGTCGGAATTTTAGCGTCACACAACAATAAAATGAAAAAAAAAAGCTCGTAAAAATTCTCATCCCTTGTCATATTTTTCAAGAATAAACCTGTTGTGGTCTTTTATAGTGCCGCCTCCTTAACATAGGCTTAACCGAAGGGGCCCAATCATCGTTCAGGTAAAATATTTCCCATCCAAAATTCATTCATCGTCAATGAAACAAATGCATGAGCACACACACGCCACTGCATGCAGCCAGTGTCGTTCCTCTCGACCTATTAAATATAATTATTTTTTACGATATGTAAATTCGCGTACATATTTGTTTTCACTGGACTACAATGCGATCTTGAACCTTTGCCAAGAATTTTTCAGTTTTTCAGGATATTCGTACATTTGACAACATTGTATATAAAAATAAAAGAAAATCGTGAGATTTCTTTGCGTTTTTACGAAAAATTATCGATAAAAATTCTAATTAGGGAAAGGGGGGAGTTGGACTCTTTCTCTTGACCGCATAGCGCGAGTAGGTGTCAAATGATTGATGACTATGACCGTAAAAGGAGCCGAGTTTTACTGTTTTCAATATAATGTTGCGGCTTTTTAACAGTTTCAAGTAATGGACGTTCAAGAATAATTAAATATTTTTACGATCTTCCTGTAAGAGAACCTGATGCGACATTAGGCAACCCGCATGTTGATTGAAAAAACAACATTTTTTCCTTTGTTTCCTGGACACCCCTTTTGATAATAATAAAGAAAAAGCCCTGACGTCATTGTTCGAATATAATAAATAGACATTCCTTAGGTCCAGGGTACCACCACCTTATTCTCGCTCTTTCTCACTTGCGCCCCATCATCGTCCTTTTCTACCTGTGATACCGTTTTTGTTCTTTTCCACCTACATAAATTCCTTTCGTTCTTTTTCAAATAGTTCTTCTTCATCTTCTTTGCCCCCTTCTTCACGTTCCAAGCTCGTTGTCCACCCGAGACGCAAAACAAATTAATTAGAATGCCGTAACCAAACATACCTTGCACATGAACGACGAAAATGTTGAAGTTTTGATTTTTGAATGAATACATATTTAAAAAATCAAAAGAAAGAACCTAAATTGAGAACGTAGTGTTTCGATTACAATTTTAATAAATTAACAACGGCAATCATTTGAAACAATACAAGAACTTAATCGAAACAGGCCATGGAACAAAAGCACTGTAAAACAAGTGCTATCGTAACTGTTGACAGTTACGAGGTGGAGATGGAAGTTATTTTCGAAATATGTGGTCAGTTGGTTTTCTGTGTGACAAAAGGTTGAGCCTCAACCATCAAATTGTGTATTTGACAGTTACGCCGACTGTCAATTTGAGAATCTCGCAGATGGCTACACTTTATGAATGGATCTTAACGCGGTGATCATCTGTGGTGGTACCCAAGTAGCGGTGTTGCGAAAATAAAGCATATTTTTAAACCGGTCTTTTTCCTTATTATTTTCGTATGTTTTTCCAGGACCGGACTCGTTGAACTTTCGATTTAATGTCACTATAAACAGAGAGGATTTCAAAAAATGTTAAATGCGTCCCTGTATTGCACCGGGGCAAATGCATAAATGCAACAACGCTTTCGGTCGTTCGAAGAGCCGGGCGAATTCTTTGGCGCTCCGAATTTTTTCTTCTTCTTCTTCTTTTTATTTCGCTTCTCGAACAAGGTCTCAAAGACCTCCGCCGCCGGGGTGCAGGAGGTGAAAGCGGAGGCAACGATGACCACTCAGGAATGCCGCCGCTGATCACGTCGACATACTTTGGCGTACGTCAAGTTTCAGTTTTTGACCAAAAAACAAAACATCTAGTTTGTCACGCCCATGAAAATAGACCACGCCCATATTTTAACGGTTGAACTTTATCCGTACCTTTTCCGCTCTACCTTGACCCTGATTGAAACGTAAATTTAATAATTTCGTTGTCGTGAATCCCCAAAATCAAATTGTCATTACAGTACAGTGGCGTATCTCGTAAGGGTCGATTAAGTAGTTTTCCGTTAACGGCAAGTTAAAAATGTCAGCGTCATAGCAGAATTGCTTACTTACATAAAAATACATTTTCAGCGATGTCGATAATTTGCATAATTGCGCATTTCGTTGATCGCAGTTGGCGCAATAAAAACAAATTCGCATTCTTTCGGACTGGAGAGCTGCGCGAGTCATTTGTTTTCCCTTTGACGTTGCGATAATCGCACTTACCAGGCCACATAGAGACAAAATAATAATAAAAAATGGCGAATGTAATCGGCATCATCGAGCAAGGCCCACTCTATAAACACTTCAATTTATTATTTATTTGTTTTAACATACATACATAAATATATGTATGTGCATATCTCGTCTAGGGTCGGGAGTTATCTATACACGACCGATGCAGAAAGTATAGTACTTTGGCGGTAATTGATCGAGATAAAATTCAAGGTGAGACAGTTGCGATGGAACATTTGAACATGTATTTTAAATTGCCTAAATTAATGAGAAAAAACAGCCGAAATGGTTAGGGAAACACGCCCACCATTAGGGGCGTGTTCTGTCATAAAACACATCTTTTACCACTTAAGACAAAACGACGCAAGAATTTTAACGGTATTAAATTGCTTACATTAATAGTCAATGAATTTTAATAAATGCGAGTTATAACAGCATCCGCACTCTAGATGTGCTCCTAATAACCGCAATTATTATTGACACACTTGCACAGTTATGGAACCTGATTGAATACTTGCTTTAAATCTGGTTATATTACTGACAGCTGTCATTTTTGTTTCAGGCCCGATTTGTGGGGGTAAATGTTGCAACACCGCTACCGAGTCCCAATTGAAACATCACAGCGAACGGGATTTCGCCAATCTGCTCGGACACAATTCGAAAAGCCTCCTAGGACCATTGAGCCGCACGTCCGCCATGTTACAAAGTAATAATTCGTTTGTTTTTTTTGCATATTCGTATATTACGTCATCGTCGTGCGCATCGCTGTCTACTGCGATTACATATATTATTTTTGATTTTAATTCGGTGCGCGCGTACAAATTTTTGCCATGAAATCGAAATGTCGATGACCGCAACAGGGACATTTTTGATGACGAAGGTTTCGCATAAGTTAACGCGAGATAGAGAGCGAGAGAGAGAAAGAGAGACGGTAATGGCGAGAAACGCGTTTATTTATATAGCGAGCGAATCTAGAGTGCCATGTCGCGTGCTATTTTCAGGACAAACACGTGAAATTCAATTTTTTAAGCAAAAAATTTACCTCTTGTAAGGGCACACCCTCAAGGGGCGTGGTCTTAATGTTGCATTAACCCCCAAAGTGTGGCCAGATAATGCAGTTTGAAAGCCCCCATTGAAAAGTTTGTTTGAGAGAACATTTTCATTCTGTTTTCTCGCATTTCGCTGAAATTAAATTTATCGAGTGACGCTTTTCGAATAAAATACTGATTCCCCTTCCTTTCTCGCAAACATTCGATTCTAAAAAAAAAAGAAAAAAAACCGGGGACCAGGAGAAAAATGGAGAATTTCTGGCCCGCATCCAAAGAAAAACTGGATGATAATCGCATTCACACATCGAGAAACGTGTATTGCGCCATTAAGACACGCCCAATTACAAGGTATATAAAAAACGACCATACACGGCTAGTTTAATGCGACGACACGCGACGTCCGTTTCTTTCTCTTTGGGACGCATTTTTCCATGGCCAGCACAGATCTTCTGAAGACATACACATACACGGCTTGACCCAATTCACGTTCGTCACGCTTCATTCTTTTGTTTTTTTCTCTTTTCGCTTTCATATAGGTCGCCATCTGCGAATATTATTTCATTTAACACGTGTGCATTTATTTTTCACGGAATATTATAATAATATTTTGACATTACAAATGACGTAATCATAGGCCGAAACAGGATGAAGAAGTCGCTTTTTTTGTTTTTTGACAGAAAAGGTATTTCTGGTCGGTTCAAGTAAGTGGGTTTATTTATAATGGCGACCCGAGCAACACACATACATACATGGAACGCGGCAGGTGATAAATGAACGAGGAAATTACCAAGAGTGAAATAAGCGTTTCAGCGTTTTTCTCTTTCTTAGTCCGTACCGAATGGGTCCTGAAAATTTTGATGTGTGCATGTTAAGATGGCGGGCCTCATGGGAAGACAAACATCCAGAATGAGAGTGAAAGAGATAAAAAAAATGTAAATGACTATAACTAGGCTCGTTTATGAGGAGGAAAGGCAAATATTTGTTTTTCCATTCGGTATTATAATAACTCATCGCCGGTACCATTTGGTTACGACCAGTTACGACGCATTTTTCTCGGCTGACTTGTTCCTACAATATTTGTACTGGGGTTTGACAGAAAGACAAGTACGGTACAGAAAAGATAGAGAGAGAGAAAGAGAGATACAGAGAGAGAGAATGTGTGTGAGCGACAGAGAGAGCGAGACAGAAGAAGAATGCGAATAAATGAATTGGCCTTCTAGGTCTACTGTGAACGAGTCGAAACAAGCGAGCAGTGAATTCCTTCGCGTTCCGAAAAACAAGTGGTCAAGAAACAAAATAATAACCCCGCCCTGTGCGTTATACCTTTCCTTCTACACTACCTATACATGGACAATCAAAAAATATACATATATGTACATATATGTACATATATGTGGAATCGATAGTTTTTTGTTTGAAAGTTTTCAATAGGCAATGTTGCCAAAAATTGTACATTATTACAAAAAGAAAACCCGACCTACGCACAAATGAGCGCTTAGCAGGATACATAATAGTTTTCGGATCGACAACAAGGTATAATTCGCGTAACAATGTTGTCAAATGTTTTGGAATCAACCCAAAATTTATATATTTCATTAAAAAAGTACCATTTTGGGGCGGTGGATCTGAATCACCTTGACACTAACCCATATTATCGAATGGAATCTGGTCGCGGCGGTGGCGGCGGCCGCCCAGGCGACTCTTTCGAAAGTTCAGCCGTGGGAAAAATTCGAGCGATCGCGAGAAAGAGGGTGGATGGCCTCTCAGACGAAGATGAAGAAGAAGAAGAATGGGAGAAGATAATTCGAGCATTCCTTTCAGGTTATCGATTCCTAATTATCGATATCGATATCGTAGCCCGCACCGTTCCGGGGAGTCTCATTGTCTACGTAGCGCCGCCGTTTTTTCTCCTCTTATTTTTTCAAAGGTACCTGGTATTATTGGTGCCGCAGTTATCGCTCTCTTCATTTGACTCGCGCGCCCCCTCTTCGTCTAGACATTCCACCAGACTCTCGTCTCGTTCCGAAGCGAAAAACCAGTGAGTCTACGCGTATTTGTAATAATCTGAATAATTGTCCGGTTGCATTAGATATAAGGGAGAAATAAACGATATGGCAACCCCATCTAAACAATAACCCAGTCATTCAATATACTTGTTTTATTTTTCAAGCAGGAAACAGGAAAAATCCATACAAAATTTGCTTCCTGTCGATGAGAACTATTTTTTCTACGGCTTTCCCTATGCAGGAAGCCGAAGGGTTGTTTTTCTAGCGGAGCTTAATATTTGTTCGTTCTTATTGCAGATCACGTGTGGGACTTGGCTGACCAATCGCAAAATAAAACTTTGCATTTGTTTGCGCAGGTCTACCAAGGCATGGCCGGTCTTGCGCAGCCTTCAATCGACACCTTATATCGTGATGTGCGCGAGTATGTTCGCGCCGACGACGTCACAACCGTAACCAGAACTCCCGACGACATCCAAAAGTCGGTAGATCGGTTTTTCACTGAACTATTTCCATTGGCATACCACCACCAAAGTGGACTAACATCGGATAACTTTTTTACCACCAAATACAAACAATGTCTTAAAGACAATATCCAGATAATTTCGCCGTTTGGTGACTTTCCTAAAGAGGTCTCAGATACATTGGCTAAGAGCCTGGAAAATACCAGGAGACTCTTAGAAGCGCTCCAAGTGGGAATCGCGGTGTTGAATGCCACAAATCACTTGATTTTACAGGAACAGGGTTCGGCGTCAACAGAATGTCACCTGGCTCTAATGCGGATGACGTATTGTTCAAAATGTCAAGGTTTCAAAAGTACCAGACCGTGCTCCGGTTACTGTTTGAACGTCTTGAGAGGCTGCACAAGCAAATACGTAAACGAACTAGATTTGCCATGGAATGGATACGTTGAGGGGATCGAGAGTTTAGTCATGGCACTCAGGAAATCTAATGTCGCGACTGCGAGTTCTTCGGCCTCAAACAATGGTGCTACGAGTTCCGGTGTGGATTCGGCTCTGAGGAATTTGGATACGCAAATCTCCTCGGCCATCATGTATTTCATGGTGAAAATTGGAGATATTGATAGAAAAGTAAGTGTTTTGTTTCGATATGTACATATTTCGAGTTGGCTCTAAACGTGCAATGTTGCCATTTGTCGTTTCACTCGGGGACTCATTTATATGCATTCCAAAATCGCGCAAATCGATCCTCTTCTACCTGTACGATTGCCGTTGAGAAACGCGACCAAACGAAAAAACAAGAAGAAGAAGAATTCCATTCGATTGATCGTTATCGGGGCCCCCGATCAGGGGGCGAGGTGTTAAATTTATAGCGCCATCTTATCCACGGGAATACGTAGGCGGCCGCGGCGGCGAAATAAAACAAAAGAGCGAAATAGTTTTTGAAAAACAAAAAAAGAATAATAATTAAATCGTTCTTCGATAAGGACGCGGTATATGTATGTATATGGAGTGGTATGGTTAGTCATCCGTCGCTTATTTATTTTTCTTTTTGGGAAGTCGAGCGGTCTCGAGTTTGGCCAAATGGACGGCCGTCTTGCCCGGCCGGATCGCTCCGTCCGAAATGAACTGAACTAAATTGAAGGTCAGACGGTTGACTAATCATTCAAATTTATGACTTTTTAACTGGGAGACACTTTTCATCATCTCAAACACTTGTGTAAACTATATGTATATTTGAAAATATGAAGATTATAACGTAAGAAATTTTACACATTCTCCATGTCAAATAGAACAGAAGACATTTTCTGAAATGAGTGACGTTTGAAATGAGGAAGACCTGTCAAAAATATTATCTCTATAGATCTCAGTCTCTTCCTGATTAAAATTGATCATTACATCACATGTCAATTTTTCAACTGTTTTAATTTGTTTCTGGGCAAGCCATGAGTTTACATGAGTGGCATTGCCCCCGGACCGCCGCACCTTTATACTCAAAGCGTTCAAAGGCCCATCTCTAGACGAGACAGTCTCATAGGGAAGTCGCCGTACACTCGGAAAATCATTTCCTTCTCCTACCAGCATCATGTCGATGGGACTTTTTCAAAAATAATATAAAAATGGCGGTGGCTCCGTTAATGCGGCGCCCAGACGAGACCTAATCTAATATTTACGTGAACGCATACCGCAGGTGAGAAAGACGTTCTTTTTCTAATCGTCATTGAGCGTCTTCGTGACGTTACGGAAGCGTTATATATTAATTAAGATCGCGTTTAAGCTTCCTCTGGGAAAGGGGCCTTTTTTGTTCGAGACTAATTTATTTATGTCGATTTATCTTTTATTCGTGTGAAGGATTTTCACGCGAGAAGACGTTACAAAAGGCATTTTTATGTGAAAAATTCCATTCAGTTCGAATGATGAATAATGCTTCTGTGGTGATACTGAAGGAAAAACCTCATTAGGCTTTTCTTCCGCACACATATAAAGGCATTATTCTCGTATAGATTGATTCCATATTTACTTTACCTTGCAGTCCAGTGAATTTTTTCACACTGAGTTAGTTTCTTATGCCTGTTTTTCAATGCGTGTAATAGATTTCCTTTTTTTCATTTGTGATTTTCAACTCAACCGCCATTATAACAACAATTTTTTTATTCTACTGTCAAAAACTTATTGTCATTACCAAATGAAATGTCAAAGTTGCCATCGGAAGATATTCCTATATTCCTAATAAATACATACATTCAAATTAACTTTGAATGTTCATTTTTATTATTAGTGTAGGTTTTTCCAACAAATATTCCCTGGTTTTTACTGATTTTCACAATTCGTTAATCTTATAAATTTTTGGATCTACTGTCAAACTGCAATTGTCATTTGCTAATTAATCCAACAGCGTTTTCCACTGATATCACATTTTGGCACTGATAATGAGTGGAAATCTTACATTCTATTAGAATATCTAACGCGCGCTTTTTTGGTGTCGTTCGTTCACTGAATGCCCTAACCTCGTTCAATGAGATTAAATAACAATTAATTTAATTAAATTTTTATTATTAATATTAATTTGAATGAAATTAAATGTTTTTGACATTCGTGACATTCTTGACAGTTCACTAAAAGTGCGAGTCCCAATTGAGTTCAAATACACCTGCGTTGCCAGAATCTGTAAAAAAACCATATACATAAAAGTATACTGCTAAAGTGAAACAATAATAACTCTAATCTGAAGAGTTTCTCGGAATTGGGTTCTAATAATAAGCTAAGGATAAACTAATCGTAAATTTAGAAATTCAAATCAATTTTCAATGTTTCTTACCTGAAAGATCACTATTATACACAAATACACAAACGAGTAGTTTTCGATTTCCACAAAACATTAAAAAATGTTTCAAAATAATGCCCTGGTAGTACTTAAAATATACACACTTCTAATTAATGAATTAATTAAAAATTGTATGGCTTTTTTGGTTTTATATCACAAACATGCTCGTTAATTTCGAGTAAAAACTTGAAAATCCGCCAAAACGGCTTCTAGCTGAAGTTAGCTGACAGAAAGTTTGACATTACAGTACATAAAAATGGCGGATCTGGCATCTCTTTTCATTTACCCATTTTCAAGTAAGCGGAGATAGTCTATCGGCAGTATATTATTTTTATGTATATGAAAAAAACCACCAAAAGACAAGGATGAGCATATGCAATTATCGATGTTGGAAAAAGAAAAACAATCACTATCTGGTAACCCTGAAATACACCATAGTAGCGTTTTTCACTATGATACCCTTCATGCAAACTAATTTATTGTTATAACAGTAAATTAATTTGTGTGCAGGGTGTCCTTTGACGTATCTGTCATAGTTTAAGAGTAAATTGCTAAAAATGTTTACTGAAGAAGCGCCCTAAATTGAATCGTATACGATTTTATTTAGGATTTCGACGATTAGGAATATTCGATTACGTAAGCAGACTACAAACATTTGAAGCTTTCAAAAGTGTGTTATTTCAGAAGATGTAAGAATTATAGTGACTTTCGATATTGTTGAAAAATGAGGTTGACAGTGATTTGTTATTATTTATTGTTTGTTCTGAAAGTAAACGTCATTTAATATAATATTCTATTTCATTTGGAGAGTTCAGTAAAAATTCTTAAGTAATTTTTAACAGTATGTGCATTTATTATTTGGAAATTTTGAGTAATTAATCCAATAAAAATACTTATCTTGATGATTAGTTAGTTACTTTATAATTAATAAGATTTTCTCTAACATTTATTTAGAGATAAAATCATCGCTTACTGATAGAATAAACAATAATTAATCACAAACTGCAGCCAACCTAGTTTTTCAATAATTGGCAAATTAATCGTTAACACACTTTTCAGCTGTGGCAGTTACATTATAGGACATCCTGTATACTAGATACATTTTGTCAAAAACAAATTAGCTTTATCTAATTCAATGTGAAAGGTGGGATTAAAAATTGCAAATTATTTAGAAGATCGTTATTAGTAACCTTACTTTTAGCGGCTTAATTTTCATGATCGAGAAAAATAAGTATTCTGTGTTTTTTATAAATTAATTCAGGTGTAATGATATCGCTCATATATACTGTGTTTATCTTGTGTATGAATGTTTGCCTAAAAATACCTGTTTTACGATTTTCGGAATTTTTATTTTAATTTATGGAAGGTAAACAATTCTAGGAAAGCTTTAAAATCTGCTTTTCTTAATCCTATTATACGTCGACCTGTAGCGGCATTATCACGACGCCGCTAGGATTGTAATCTAAAGAAAAATGGTTATATACACCCCATCACTTATAAGAGGAGAAAAAAAAACGATTAGCGGGCTCAAGTGAAGAAATACATGACGAGCCTGGGTATGAATGAATGAAAGAAGAAATGAATCATCAGAAATCTTCAAAAGCCAGGTAGATTTTTCACCTGAAAGTAGAGAAGAACACGGATTATTATTGTTATCGTTTGGAAAAAAGTATCATAGACACGCAGTACAAATTAATCTCTTTCCCATAGGTCGTTTGCGGGGGCGGTGTTGTGGGCGGCTAAAAAGAAGACGAAACCGCCACGCCATGTCATCGACCACAAGTAAACAAAACACGGTCGCACAATCGCCGCCGCCTGTGTTTCTTTACTACAATATATTTGAAAAATGGCCCCTTATGTCTTATGAGTATTTGTGCAGACGTTCACTTGTTTAACCACCTGTTCGCTCTAAGGCGGCTTAAAACAATCGAAAAACGTCACCAGAAATTTGCAATGTTGCCGTTTACAGCCCCAAGATCACGCTTGAATTTTTAATGGTTTTTTTTCAGATAAAAATGAATTGTAAAATTCCTGAAACGTCACCGATACAGAAAGATCGTCTTTTGGAAAACAATACTTCAGTTAAGGGAATTTTTACCAAAAATGGGGTTTCCAGATCATTTCCTCATTTTCCTGAAATACAGTTGGCGGCCTTCCTCTCCACCATATCTAACACCAAGGGATTTTATGGAGATTTGGCTGATAATTTATGTAAAGACCCAGCATTTGTGGAATTAAAAGACAAGGAATGCTGGAACGGGGAGCGCATTGGAGAGTAAGACTATTCAAAATGTGTTTCTATGTTTTTAACTTCAAATTTTCCAGATACACCAAGACCGTTGTAGGAATAGCTGCCAATACTCAAAAGTACAATCCTGAAGTGAAAATTGTCGCTAATATTCAACAAATGGACCCGAAAATTGCTAGTTTAGTCGATAATCTTAGACACGTGCACCATGTAATTATGAAATTTACACTCGCATTTTCCTCCTGTTAATGTGAAATTCGTGCAGATGGCGTTGAACACATTAGCACCCAACTATTCGGAAGCCGACTACAATATGCAAAGGGACGGAGTAGATGGGTCTGGATCGGGAAACGGTCCGGACACGGATGTGGATGATGACGAATTTTCTCGCGGCTCCGGTTCCGGTCACGGGCCAATTGACACAGACATTGGTATTTTTGTTCAATATCATATTTTTAGAATAGCTTTTCATATTTTTTTAACAATTCTAGACATTACCGGACCTAGAAAAACTGACTTTTTCGATCACAATAATGTGGACAAACCTGATCAGACTTCGTCAGTGGATCGAGGCGCAGCCAACGTACCTGGATCTTACATTGTATTAATAACGTTATGTTGGCTAATCTGGATATCCTTTTGAACGCGGAAAACATTAGATAATGTCTTCCAATGCACATATCTCGTTGTTTTGTTATTATTATTGCCCAGTGACTGAAAATTTGAGGGAGAGGACTTTCTAACGTGTGTATGTGTGTATCCGAGAAGAATGTATGTGGGTGTGGTTACATAGTAATATATATATGAGATAAATTATTATTTTTAAAAAAATTGTCTGTGATTCAATCATGAACGATGAGGGCGTTCTCCAATCAAAAAAAATAAAAGATGCATTGTTGTTTAGTGTGTGAAATTTAAATGTGATCTTTGCTCTATTAATGGAAAGGTTTATGGATAGTACGACGTCAACAGTGATGTTATAGATCTAGAAAATTCTATATGTAATTGTAAAGAAACCGATCATTGTTTTGTGATAACTTGTTTTTGCCATATTACGTTGACTCTTGAACTGAACGTGAGATCGCAAGAGGAAAAGTCTATTTGTAATGAAATAAGTTTTGTTTACTATTGGTCAGTTTAAAGGAGCTTTCGAAAACCGGCTTTTTTACTGTGTAAATAAGGACGTTTTTAGACCCCACAAGGTTTTATTACTTTAAACCCCCTGTATTTTTTTATGTTTATTATAGTCAGTTTGGTATTTTAACTCTTTTTTTGTATGATTACTATTAACTTATTTTTAGAATAAAAACATTAATAATTTACCAATACAAATAGCAATAATAAAAAAATTAAAAAATATGTATAAACAATTTTTATTGTTTTGCAACCAATAATACCCCTAAAGCGCATTTCTGGTTGCCTGCCTTTATGTTATACATTAGTCAAATCTAAACATACTATTTCACTTGCATTTGAGCTGTTTTTTTTTCTTTTTAACATTGACCTGAAGCTTACACGAAATTTACAGTAAATTATTATTTTTAATTAACATCGTATTATTAGTTGACCGGAGAACAGGTCAGTTGCAACAATTCTTATCTCTTTCTCGCACACGTAAACAGTCCGCCTCAGTTGACAATTGACGTGTTAGTACCCAGTAATAGAGGGCGCGCGCGAATCAAATGGGCGAACCTAAACGTCATGGCCGCCATCGTCATGCCGTGTCCGTGTCTGGTCGATGTATTGTTGTTGTTTTTTCCGTTCTAAACGTAATAGAATGATTCAAAACGCAATTGAAATAACGGATAAAATGGGCGGCAAAAGTGCGAGATTGTAGACGGGGCGGAGCCCCGTTCAGATCTACGATTTATTTCGTGTTTTTTCCATTTTTTTGTTCAACGTGAGATCTGTGAGTTGTGATTGAAAATTTTATTAAGGATATACAATCAAAATGGCGCATCAAATGCCCCCGTCGGTGAATTGTTCATTGGACGACATCGATTTAACTGCTTTAAAGGTAATTGTAAATAGGAAATTTCAGAATTTTGTTAACAATGTAACTAAAGAGCAGTTGTTCCGTATGTCTTCGTTACACCGTCTTAACACGTCTCACTTTTTTTTGGGTGTGTTATGTTTCTTCTTTATTTCAAATAATTATTTTTGCAGGATCCAGCAGGAATTTTCGAACTGATCGAAGTGGTAGGCAATGGGACTTACGGCCAAGTATACAAGGTAAGTGTAAAATAAAACAATGGTCGCATTTATTTAATTAAACACTGAAAGACATTTTTCATAGATGTGTCATCCTAAATTTGTGCTTTTTATTAAATTCGTATTCCTGGAAAGTGAATGTCTCTCGTTTTAATCAGTTAAATCGTTATTTTTTCTTTACAAAAGCCTTAGTAAAAATCTAGATTTCACATGTCACAATTACAAAATCTTCATACATTGGTTCCCATGATTGTTTTCCTATACAGGGTATGGCATATGTCGAAATAATTGTATTTAAAACTTTTCCTGCTATTTGCCAACTCTGTAATCCGAAATATCACATTTTTTCATCATAAAAAACGTAATTTTTTATGTGTCATTATCAAAATTTATACTTTTGTCACTTGTTTCCTTAAGTTATCTGAAGTATTATTCTAGACATGTCCGTCTTGTAAATGACATATCCTAAGTTCAATTGACAGAGTGAAAGTTTAAAAATGGCCATTATTTTTATAACACTGCACTAATGGGGAACCTCATACTTGTTTATTCATGTTTTAATCACATTTAATATTTTGATTTTATGCCTAATACTAAACTTAGTAATGTTTAACAGGGTCGTCACACGAAAACCGGACAATTGGCTGCCATTAAAGTGATGGACGTGACTGAAGACGAAGAAGAAGAAATTAAATTGGAGATTAACGTGTTGAAAAAGTTCTCTAATCATAGAAATATTGCCACCTATTATGGGGCATTCATCAAAAAATCGCCACCCGGCAAAGACGATCAGTTGTGGCTCGTTATGGAATATTGTGGTGCCGGATCTGTTACCGATCTGGTCAAATCCACAAAAGGTCAATCTTTAAAAGAAGAATGGATCGCTTACATTTGCCGTGAGATTCTTAGGGGATTGTCCTATTTGCATTCAAATAAAGTTATTCACCGGGACATTAAGGGACAAAACGTATTGTTAACGGATAATGCTGAAGTTAAACTTGGTATCTGCTTGATCTGTTTTTTGTTTTGTATTAATTAACTAAAACAATCAATTTTCTAGTGGATTTCGGGGTGTCCGCCCAACTGGACAGGACAATCGGACGTAGGAACACTTTCATTGGTACCCCCTACTGGATGGCACCGGAAGTAATTGCCTGCGACGAGAATCCGGAAGCTACTTACGATAATCGCAGTGACCTGTGGTCACTTGGCATAACCGCTTTGGAAATGGCCGAGTCACAACCGCCCCTGTGTGAACTCCATCCTATGCGGGCGTTGTTTCTTATCCCTAGGAACCCGCCACCTAGACTCAAAAGCAAGAAATGGAATAAGAAGTTCCACGGATTCATTGAAACCGTTTTAGTGAAAGATTATCATGAACGACCGTACACCGAACAACTATTAAAACATGCTTTTATAAAGTAAGTTTCATTTTTAATTATTATTGGTTCTTTTGCTTTACTATTGAGGCATGTGGTTTAGGGACCAACCGACTGAACGTCAAGTGAGAATCCAACTCAAAGACCATATCGATCGTTGCAAGAAAAGGAAACAAGAAAAAGAACGCGAGGACTACAGATATTCCGGTTCGGAGAATGAAGAGGAAGAGCCTCAAGTGGCGGGCGAACCAAGTAGCATTATTCAAGCACCAGGAGGTGATACGTTGCGCAGAAACTTCCAGCAAATCCAAGAGGGCAGGACTTTGGTTGAACCGCCTCCTAGAAGTGGCAAGCATAAAGAAAGGGAGGAGATTCCTGAGCCGGGCCCACCGGCTCGTCCACCCATTCCGCAAAGAATCATTGTCGTGCCAGACCCAGCAGCTCCTCCACCTAGAAGGTTTTTCTCCTCTCGTTTATTTTTAATAAAATAATATGATGAAATGATTTTTGTAGACCTTTGCCTCCGCCTCCTGACAGTAATTTCCCCGTTTCTCGAGGACAGCCGCAAAGGAACTCACAGTCCCAACATATGTTCAAACCTATGGTGAGTTTGTTTTTCATTTTGAATGTGATTGTATTAATCGCAGTTTTTCCTTCTCTTCGTCTCTTTCTAATTTGTTGCTCTTTTATTGTTTATTTTTCATGTCCCTGTTGTTTCTTCACATTTCACTTCACAAACACACACATATCAATGCAGGCTCCTGCACGTAAGCCCGAGGTACGTTTTTTTCCTAATCCCGTGACTGTATTTAACAGATAGCTACTGTCTAGTATGTAGTCTTTCCAAAAAAACCACTTCATACGTCAAGCGTTGTCAAATTGTAAAATGGTTATTTTGGATAGACTCTAATTGTCTTTTACTAATAACTCTAAGATAATCGTTTGTTTTTTTAGGAACTGGATTCTCTAGCCGCTCATTTGAACGAATTGGGAATGCAGCAACAACAGTCGTCCAGTAACGGATGCGTCTCTCAACCGGAAGCCCCGCCCAGAAACAATCGTAATAATTCTCGTTCGCAGGTAACTGATTGTTTTTCGATGTACATAGTCGTTAGGATTTGACCTATTTTCGTTTAGGCTTCGAACAATAACAATAACAACAACGTGTCGCCACCAATCAGTGCATCGAATTCCGGAAACGAGCGACCATTGGATGCCTTGGTCGATAGCGAAAGCGATTCGGAACCCGAAGAGGGTGGTAGGGGAGCACGTAATGACGGCACACTATTGGCCAGCGATCCACCCAAGCCTCTGTAAGTTGTGCTCCATAATAATGTATTCCCCTACGTCATTAACTTTTATGATCTCTTTTTTTTTCTTTCGTTTTTTTTTTTGTTAGTCCCGAGTTTTCTTATAGGGCCGGACTGCCTGGGGTACCCGAAGGTACTGCTAGCGTTTCCAGTCCAGGAACTACAGGAGGTTCAACTTCTGGTACGGGAGGTGCACCGAACCGCCCGCTTCCACCCACGCCCGACGACGATGAATCTCAGGGCGATCGTACTTTGGTGCTGTCAAAGGTATTCAAAATTTATTTCCATTTTTTAGCCTTTTGTTCTTCTTTTGCCTGAGGTCCTCGCCTCAACCGATGTTTGTTGTGTTATGTGATTTTCTTTTTATTTTTTGTGATAATTTTAAAAACATGGCAGCAGTCTGGCGTGGGAGTAGGAAAACACAGGAACGAGGATGTTGACGAAGTAACTCTACTGAAAGACTGGGATTTTGACAAATTTTTCCCTATAATAAATAAAGAAATGAGTGGAGGCGGAGCATCACTCTCTAACTCCACCCCTAAAGGTCATAAAAGAAACGACAGCGACTCGAAAGTGGCCAGTAACAATCCATTTTTCCGCGGTTTTCGTCGAGAAAATTCCGACTTTTTCCCGATGAGTTCCCGACACAGTGCCATCTATATCGATCAGAAACCGCGTACCAGCGCTATATTTGGTGCCGGCACTAGACGTGGTTCGGAAGCGGGTATCGGGAAAAAGTCAAGTGGCGAACCGGTGTTGATGGATTGGAAGCGTAGCACCGCAGCTGGTGCGGATCTGCCGCCCCCTAACTCCAGCAGTTTTGTGCGACCCCGACGTGAAAAAACTGAATCCGACATCGTGCTGCGGCACTCTGAGGCAAGAAGAAGCATCAGAGAATCGTTGGAAGCGCGACGTAGAGAAGTGGAGTCACAGTTTGCGAAGGAGGCTGAGAATATACGCAGACGCAGTACGAAACCAATTGAAATTCATTCGCTTAACGTTTCGGGAGAAGGGGGCGGTTCCCGCTCCATTGACGGGGACGAATTCGCCTTCATCCAGGTAGGCTTTTGCATAACCTCTTATTTATGGGTGCTTTTTCACTCACATCCAGCGACTATTAACCATTAGATAGATTTTTCAACTAGAAAAGGTAGTACGAGAATAAATTAACGACAGTAATAGGTCAGTTTAGGCTTGATTAATGCTTTATTAACTTTAAAAAGTTTAAAACTAGATGCCTTAATTTCTACTAACATGTTTTGCTTTTTGTTAAACTTTTGATGGCGAGAAACGGTGAAGGGGCCAGTATTTGTTGCTCGATAAAAAAAATTGTATTTAATGTCTGTTTTTTACACCCCTCCACGAGATATTAAGGAGCCGTCACTATGGATACGAAAAAAAGAGCCGAAAGCATGCGCAAGAGCATGGATGTTCAATCGTAATAAATTAAATGGATGTCAGTGAGTTTTTCCATCTTTTTACTGTTATTACTACCGCCAGGCTGCCGCCATTTTGTTTTTTGTCGTTTTATTATTAGCAATAATTAGCTTTGTGTTTGTTATAATATTTGTGTGTGTGAGTGTGCGGGTTTGCCAAATATCCTTCCATTGGCCAACTTTGGTATAAACTCGCTTTACTATACATAAATTGAACTAATAAATTACCTGATTTTAATTACAGAATGGAAGAGGCGGCAACAGCGAGCACTCGCGACAAAGCAGCGTGTTGCCGGATTTACTCAGCCAGGCGAGTGGCAGCCCAGGCACGCCCTCCTCGCGGGACAAATCACAAAACGAAGAGGTGAGGTTTATGTTTTTACTAAAAAGTACGGCTAAATTGCCATATTTTCGACTCTACAATATATATAAAAAATCTACATATACATACATATTTATTTGTTTATTAATGACCGATTGTGTTTCTCCTTTTGGTTTGTGCCTCTCTGTCTCTGTCTGTCTCATTCTCTCTCTAACGAGTGACGTCTGTAACACAAGAACCGTGTTTTAAAATCGTAAAAAACATTATGTAAGTATGACAACAAAGTATTTATTTATTTCATAGTTTTGCTCTGCTCGTAATTTACAAATCTGTACTGTGGTATTGGCGCATGCGTTATCTATTCTAACTAACAGAACATAAGGCATGACTACATAGATGCTAGTACGTAGATAGTAATTAAAAAATATACTATATCGTCATCATTCATACATTATTTACGTCACACCCAATTTTGACAGTTGACAGATCATTTTTTCAATTTTGCTCGATTTGTCAAAATGCTTATGACAACTGAGTTTGTTAGTCAGTGGCGCAGTTGTGTAACCGAGCATGATCCTAATTTCCTCGTTAGAACGTTCACGTCAGGGGGTGTAGTTATCCTTAACACATCGTTTTTGAGTTGTATAAAAAAATAAATCTAGAAAAAATAACATGATTTCTATTTTTTTCTGGATATTTGCCATTTGGAATGCACTTTAATCATTTTACAGCATGGGTGCAGTTGTAAATAGGCATTTTCACTTACAGTTTTTACTTGTTCATTATATTTTCTAACGAAAATTTTCAGTATCGTCCACATCATCCGACTCCCGTTCAATTTTTGGCTTTGCAACAGAAACAGCGCTCGTTTTTGGCCTTCGGCTTTGGTGCGAGCTCTCAGCAGCCACAACAGCAACAGCAGCAACAACAACAGTCATCCAGACGCGAATCGCATGTCAACGTGAACGTCACACCCACCTCTCACGACATTTCCTCGGACACGCCCGAAATTCGCAAGTACAAAAAGCGATTCAACAGCGAAATCTTATGCGCCGCCCTATGGGGTACGCCAATTTTTACCATAATCTCATGAACATATTTTGATACAGTTTTGTTTAAAGGTGTGAATTTATTAATTGGGACTGAGCATGGTTTGATGCTACTGGATAGGAGCGGACAGGGTAAAGTTTATCAATTAATATCTCGAAGACGATTCCAACAGATGGAGGTGCTGGAAGGACAAAACATTTTAGTAACTATTTCTGGGAAAAAGAACAGAGTGCGAGTGTACTATCTCAGTTGGTTGAAAAGCAAAATTTTGCGGACAGATGGCGTCAGTGATGTAAGTAAAAAAAATAATGTCCATTAAAATAGGACGGACTTAAAACGATTTGAAAAATTTATAGCAAGTGGAACGACGCAATGGTTGGATTAACGTAGGCGATCTTCAGGGTGCTGTGCATTTCAAAATCGTAAAATACGAGCGAATAAAATTTCTTGTGATCGCATTGAGGGACAGCATAGAGATTTACGCTTGGGCCCCGAAACCATATCACAAATTTATGGCATTTAAATCGTTTTGCGACTTGACTTTTAGGCCTTTATTGGTTGATCTTACGGTCGAAGAAGGTACCAGATTGAAGGTCATTTACGGCAGTTCGGACGGGTTTCATGCAGTCGATTTGGATTCTGCAAGTGTTTACGACATTTATTTGCCGAAACATGTAAGTTGAGTTTTTGAAAAAAGATTTTTTTTAATTTGTTTTTTTTAGACGCAAAACGGTATCACTCCACACTGCATTGTGACCCTGCCCAATAGCAATGGAATGCAACTATTGCTCTGCTATGACAATGAAGGCGTGTATGTCAACACGTATGGGAGAGTTTCAAAAAATATGCTTCTCCAGGTATGAGATTAGATTAAAACATACAAAGTGGGATAATATTTTCAACATTCGTTAAATTATACTGCTTAGAACTAGTAAAGCACTTTGGGATCATATGACTCACTTAATAGTTGCAAGTGGCCGCACTGTTTGCTGTCATTAATGAGAAATGCGTGATTACAAATTGGAGCGTGCATGTTGAAAGCGGCTCCAAAATAATTGCACACTATATTTTATTATTACTATTAATAATTTAGATTTTTTTGTTGTAGTGGGGCGAGATGCCAACATCGGTGGCGTACATTGGTACTGGTCAAATAATGGGGTGGGGCAATAAAGCGATCGAAATCCGATCAGTGGAATCCGGTCATCTGGATGGCGTGTTTATGCATAAAAAGGCGCAACGTCTGAAATTTTTATGCGAACGCAACGACAAAGTGTTCTTTTCCAGTGCGAAGAGTGGCTCATCCTGTCAAATCTACTTTATGACGTTGAATAAACCCGGCATGGCAAACTGGTAACTGGAAAAGAAGCTCCCCTCTCGTCATCATTACGTCACTGCCATTAAAGGCTTGATTTACTACTACTACTAGAACAATTTTTTTAAACAAGGGCACTTCTTTTCTTTTTACTGATTCTATACACATATAAACACACCTACTCACAAGTGACTGTTGCATTTATTTTATATTAATTGTGTTTTAAAAAAGGGGGTGCCAACTTAAGAAAGAAAAAACAAAGTAACATAAATCTAGTGTTTCGAGTGCTCACTATTTTTGTAGATAGATTTTTTTAAAGGGGGGATATTAGCCCTAAATTGTACATAATAAAATTAATTAATATACGCACGCGTATTGAACAAAAAAAAACAAAATGCAACCTTTGTAATGCGATCTTTCAATATTCCTTTAGGGTTAAGCGACGCGTAATTTTTAAGCGAATGGACGTGGATATATTTGTCTAGCTGGCTTGTTATTTTATTATAGACGTCATTTGTCAATCGGAAAAGAAGAAAATAACGACATTTTTATACTAAAAAAAAGCATTTTTTTTAATTCTATGGATTTTGGTGCAATTCAAGACTGCCTGTATCTCGCAACTAATTTTTTTTTATTATTTTTCATCACCATCAAGTAGCTCTATTTGTTTTTCCTTTTTTTTTAAGAAAAAAAAAAGAGTCATTTCCAAAGAGATAATGGTTTTTTTCTTCTGTTTAAGTGTGATTATAATGAATAATAATTAAAAATAGGAATTAATAAAACCTTATTATACGAATATCATTTTATTACTATCAATTGAAAATAAAGTTATATTACAACCTGGTTGTTTTTCGTTTTCTTCTAATCCTCGACCACTTTTCCATACTTGTATTTCCCCCTCATGTGTTTGGGTAAGGGACAAGTGGATGGACATGGAATTTGTCCCGATATTTCACAAATACAATGTCTATCACAACCTACTCCAAAATTGGCGGGATTATCTTTCTTCTCCCGAGATAATGATTCGGCTTTTAATACAGTACTATATGGAAAAGAAAACAATTAATTTGTTCTTGATACTACGATTGTTCTTAATGAACAATAATTGAACACTTACTCGCTTTTGCCAATAACTTTAATTAAATGTTCGTAAATTTCTTCTTTACTTTTCCCATCTACATCCACCAACATTTGATCTCCAGTATCTGCACATAAATTGTCTCTTGAATCTTGAGAAAATAGTCAAACATAATGCTTACTGTAAAAGGCTCGTATAAATGGTGTGGGGCTCATATTTTTAAATGTGGAAATCTGTACTTGAGGATTCTTGTATTGGATTTGTGGCAATAGCCAGAATACGAAATCTCTAAAATATAGGTTTTTCTGTACTTGGTTTTCAAAAATATCTTAAAATATGCCCTTTTACCTTGTACCTTGATGACTGTCCCCTTTCATGTTGTAATTTATGGTTAGAATTTTAATTTGATCTTTTAAATACAAACGGCCTGCTTCTAGGTACTTTATGGTTCTCCTTATTGGAGCCGGCCCTTTCATAAACGGCATTTTTACACTATTTTCTTTTTAATTGTGGAAAAAAATTGAGGTTATACGCAACTGAATTGATCAATCCTTCAGTAGTAATCTTCAAAGAAAATTAGTTCTTAAATGAGCCATTAGAGGACAAATTTTCAAGAAACTCTTAAGTTTTTATTTTATGTATTTAGTAAATTTAATGTAAAATCAGAAACTTATATTGATTTAACGATGAAATCTAAAAAACTTAACGATTTATTTTATTAAATTTTCTTAATGTCAATAACTGGTTGCATAGCTGACACACATGGATTTGTAATTTGACAGATTTATTTAATATTTGGGGTTATGTATAATATTATTGCAATCTTATAAAAAAAAATGGAAAAACTTTTTCTTCCTCCTGTAGATAAGCGTTTATTAGGACTCCTAGTGAGAAACTACGCTTTTAAATCCGATTTAAAAATTAAATGGGTGCGACCGGAAAAGATTCCTTCAATAAAACCAGAAAAGTCCGGCGACTTGTCTCAGATGCCCTCCATAGACAAGAGTCAATATTTATTGGAATTCCGGTAAGACATATACACATTTTGCATTGAAATCTCAAAACAAAAGGTTATTTTAAAGGAGGTCAAAGGAATTAGAAACGGCCAACGACTTAGTAAAAAAACTGTTCACACTTGAATTCAATCCACAAAAGTGCACTCAAAAGACTTACATAAAAGATCAAACCGACAAAGTGAAAAGTCACCAGCTCGACACGGAATCGCAGGAAGTACGCTTAGCCCGTTGGACAAGTCAAATTCGTGCCTGGCAAGAAATAATGGAACGTTTTCCCCGAAATAAAGTCCTAAAAGTCTGTCTCAAAGAACTAATCGAGAAGCGAAAAAAACATTTGAAACTATTACGAAAAGAGGACTACAAAAAGTTCGAATGGCTGTTGGAACAATTGGATGTTGTCTTTAAACCACACCCACCCAAATATCATTGGATTACTCGTAAAGAGTCTTTGACAAAACTAACAGACAAATATTGCGAAAACCTGAAACAAGATAGACTGGATGCCTTAAGAATGAAATTTGAAGATGAACAACCCGCTTTCCTGGAAGAAAAAATCCGTACCTTGGAATTTATCCAAAAGGAACAAGAAAGTTGTGGAGCAGAAGTGACCGTGACTCGAGAAGAAATCGACGCCATCAAGAAACAATTAGAAGAATTAAAAGCAAAAAGAGTTGTAACTGAAGATTACTAAAGTGTTCTATTTGTGTAAATAAAAGTTTTAAAATGAAAAGGCGAAGGAGACGGGTTATTATTGTTTTGACAGTTGCAAGACAACGTTGCCGGTTTTCAAGCAATTATAACTTCTGTTGACACTGTTTATTTCAGTTTATTTGAATGATGTTTCTAAAGAAAATTTCCTAATTCTGGCAATACTGTTGACACCCTTTTACAGGTCAATTTCAAGGGAGAAAAGTGCATTTTTCTAAAAAAATGATGGTTCAGTGAACTAAAAAAAACTTGTAATTTCTCAGTTAGAATGCCTCGTGTTAAAGCCTCACCCAAAAAATGCGTTAAGAGCAATTTGCAACAGCCCGAGAACTCCTGGGTATTCCTCCTGAAAGGTATGATCGACCCATTGTGTACGTACAATTTAAGTCTTGATTTCTTCATTTCAGGAGAAGCATTGGAACTTTCCGAACAATATACAGGGTCGGGTACTCCAGATATAGTAACTTTACGACATCCAAACACTGGTAAATCAGCAATTTTCCTATTTTCCCCATCAAACAATTCGGTGCAAGAAGTTCTGATTGTGGATGAAGCTCACAGATCTTGGTTTATCGATGAAAATGTGAAAAGTGATGGAAAATTACATCTCTCCACCCCCATTGATCCAATATTTCTAGGTTAGAAATTATTTTTTCATAATATGCAGCCGTCTTGATTTAAATTAATTTTTTCCTTTCATCAGTGCTTCCTTATTTGAGAAAATTATGCTCGAAAGTGGCCCAACCGTTAAACCAATTCTTGCTAGACGATGAATTCCCCGAAACTCCAAGACTACTAAAATCGAGCGGTCTAAATTACTTAAACATGATCGCAGACAAGAAGGTTTGTTTTTATACCTATTTTCTACATAAGCAACATTATATATTATATACACAGTGACTCATACAAATATGTTTATTTTAGGGTGATGAAGAATTGAATGCGTTCAAATACAATGAAGAAAAAACCCTAAACTGGTTAAAAAAGAAGACTGAACGTGTGGCAGATATTTTGCGACAAAAAAACGTTGGCGTAACTTCTAGTGGAACTACATCAAGTAATTTCATCAAAACAAACAAAGCGGATAATGAAGCTTATTTGAGGTATGCTCACGGAATCGTTTCCGAATATCTGGTGGATGATTTAAGTGAGAAACTATTGGTTTTTCTTGGACTGCCCAAAGACGCCACACCACAACAACAACAACAACAACAGCAGCAAAACTTGAAACGAAAAAGTTTGAGTAGCGCAGTGCCACTAGAAGTGAAAAAAATGAAAATCGACGAATCAAGTAAGAGCGTGCTCGACTTGAGCAAACAAGAAAAGTTGAACTCAAAGGAGAAGGCCAGAGCTAAGGCGGCCAGTGGTTCCAAAACAATTATGTCATTTTTCAAGAAGAATTGACTGATTTATTATATGTATTAAGAAAATTGTAATTTAATTGTGTACTGCCTAGTAACGTTGTAAACACATTGATATTCATGTTTTTTATCATCATTTCTCGTAATAGCTCTGTTGTGCTTGTTTTTTACGTTTTCGTATTATAATTTCTCAAGAGTATTTGAGCTTTTATTGAAAAATAGTCTGTGTAAAATATCGATAGAAAGCAATTTTTGAGAAAAATTGGTTTTCTTTACCCGGCACCTTCGCCAAATAAAATAATTCTTATAATTTAAAATAATTGCCGTCTAGGCCTACCACTAAATCGTTCTAACAATCTATAGTCCTTATCATAAACATCAGGAATGTACATTTTCACACTATCGTTGAACACCATGTGCACTGTATTATTTAAAAAAATAGTGTTTTCATAGGAAATTAGCTGTCGAAAAAATCCACAATTCGGTCGAATTTTCGGTCTACGCCCTTTCACGTAATCGTAGGCCTGCGCCAACGTCAAATGCCGTTTTTTCATTAAGTAAGCAATGCACAACGTAGCTGAACGACTGACACCGGCAACACAAAATATCCATGTTCTACCTCCATATCTAGACACCTAAGAAAACATACAAATCAATTAAAATATTTAAAAACAAAAGACCACTACTTACTTCGTCAATAACATCGCTAATGTAATCAAAGTAAGCATCAATATTGGAATCGCACTGATCCGAAATGTTAACTTTGTGATACGCTACTGTTCGATTTAAAGGTAAATCAGGCAGTTCGGGGGCAGCGCAAATCAAACAAGTCACGCCCCACTTGTCGAGGGCATCTTGACGCACACTGGCAGCTGATGTTAAAATCAAGTGATCTGTGACGATGGTCAGGTCATTTGTGTTTTGCTTTTGTGCAGGAGACGATTCGAACGTCAAAAGGCTGAAAGTGGATAAGTTTTGGCAAGGTGTGTAGCAGGTAATTTGTAATTTACTGGCGCGTACGCCAGTTCAACGAAAAACTGTATTGTTACAAATAATTTTATTGATAAACAGGTGGATGCGCCGATTTTTTTTTTAATTCTTTCATTCTAAATGTCCTTGTCTCTTGCTTGATTTAATATGAGCTTCAAAGCAATAAATCAACTTTTATATGGAAAAGTAGTTCTTCCTACCACACCTATTTGGCACACTTACCTGAGGCTCTCGTTAAAAATGTCTTGTATCTGGCCTCGGTGTCCACTACTATCGTTGGTATTGATTCTTTGGACGACTTCCATGACTGGCACTATCCAGACGTACACTGCTCCTAAGCTCGTCCGAAAAGAAACTGACTGAATCACGTATGGAATTTCGTTTTTGTCGAGTTTACCTGCCCGATTCGCTGTTTCGTCATTCGCGGCGTTTTCGTGTAAACAGAAAAATATTTTAGGCCGCATTCCTTGCGCGCCTTTTCCTTTGAATTTCTGGAAATATTTTCGGAAACGCGGCCAAACATGTGCGCGCACGATCCACACAAATGTTTATCGGTTGTTCGGACTCGTTTTTGACATGAGAAATAACACACAAATCGGGTTATTTTACTTCGTTTTTATTAATTTTTCGTGCTCATTTTTAAGCACTTTTAAACTGAACCTTCTCAGTTTGAAGTTTTGCAGATACCTCAACTCTCCGTTCCACGTTAGTAGCATTTTCAGTTGATCATCATTTAACAAATCTGGAATTTCTAAGAAAAATAATGTTTTTTTATCGTACTGCTTGATTTATAATTTTGCTATATCTTACCTATACCACAAGTAGTAAACTCGTCCCATTCTCTCTTCATTGTTATGTTAATTATGTCTTCTCTGTTGGCGTGTTGTCGATTTTTCCTTTGTCCTATAGAGTGCTTTAACTGGATCTGTTCCAGTTCTTCATTGAAACGTCCTGGTTTATTTAAAAATTTTAGTTGAAGTATAAATTTTAAAATTACAAAGACCTCACCTAAATATTTTTCAATGAGATTTTGAAGTTCCAATGGCGTTAATGTTGTTTGATCTGGATCCAAATGGCCTTTGAACCACAACAGTTTCTCTCCTAAAAGATTTTGTTTGATTTGGGTGCCGAGTTTGCTTTTCTCTTTAGTCGATTGTCTGTGGAAACATTGCATTTGAAACGAGAGCGCAATGAACACACTGATTTTTTTACCTTTTCAGACTTTTTGTTAGAGCTTTCGTTTTGCGACTATTCGGATGTTTGCATTTTTCCAATTGTTTAATTTTCGGCTGGGGATGTTGATTTTTAAAATAGTGCCTACCTTTTGTAAATAATAATAGACTTAACTTACCATTTTGACCACAGAACTTTTTTTTCCTTTCGAAAAACACAGCTAAATTAGGTTAAAAATTTTCTTCTTCTTTTCCATTTTGATGGCTTTACGGTTTTAAGCCTGTAGCAGTCAAAATCAGATTCAATGAGAAAGGAGAATTATTTTCAGAATATTAATTAGCGATTGCCAAAGTGGTGATAAGAAAAAAACAGAAAAAAAATCTAGATTTTATCGTTGCATATACAGTGTGTTCTCCAATAAGTGAAACGACCTTTGTAAAAGGTAAAACATTGTCGATTGACATTTTCATTTTCTGAGGTTCAGTCCTGCTTGGTTAAAAGACTAATTTTTACCATAATTTCAATTTTCAAAAATCAAGTATACCTTTTTTTTTCTCTAAAATAAACTGCCTTTTATGTGTTAAATACGACATAAAGTTGTTGAGAATCAACATCTAGACCCATATACCAAATTTCAAAATCCTCGGCCAACTATGTTTTTTCACTTTTTTTACATTTTTTTGCAAGTTTAAATTTGAAAAATTGCAAAACGTCAAATCTTGTTTTGTTTTAATTTAATAACACTTCAAAGTGGACCTAAGGTATATGATACCCGATAGTGTATTGAGTGCTTTGATTATTGAGTAGCATTTTTTTTATTAACAATTCAAAAAGGAATGTATTTGGAGTTGGTTATGACTTTTAAAATGTATTTGGTGTGTGAATTCAAACAAACACAGTTATAAACAGATAGCCTTGCTCTATATCAAATTAATCTAAGCCATACGTTTTCGATATCATAGCCAACTCCAAACATATTCCTTTTTGAACACCCTTTATAAAGACTAATTAAAATGAAAAGGAAAATCAATATTCTATTTTTCCTGTTGCAAATATTAATTGACATTTTTTTGAGTCCAAGAGCATATTAAGTTGTGAATTTTATATGTATCCGTCATTATTTCGTTTCTATTTTGTTTTCCTTACTTTTATAATGTCACTATAGGGTTAAATAAGGTCAGCTCATCGAGGGTAGCGCTGAACTGATGTCACCTTTGTACTCGTTTAAATTTAATAACAATTAAGTGGATTAGATCACCGACAAACGGATTCCTCAGGTGTACGGAGTTCAAAGGTACCGACGGTCCTGATTCGCTGACCAACTCGCGGACGCATTTTTAGGTCAAAAGCATTTTTGTTTAAATAACAATTTAAAAACAAATAACAAGATCATCGGAATTGAGGTTTGACAGAAGACACAGAGAGAACGAAAAAAACGAGTCCAATAGAATAAGGACGGTCCGTTTGCGAGAAGTTCGGGAAATAACAATTCTAAATACTGAATTCTCTAGGTTCAGTATAAATTTGTAAATCTCCTATCTTTGTTAGCATCGTAGGTTAATCGTTTATCGTTATTTTAGATATTTCTATATTTTTTTTGCATTTCAACAAATAGAGTAACTGCAACGTATCTAATGGGCTTCATTGAAATTCACTGAAGCATTCTCCAAATGATTCTCTGGAAAAAGGGCCGATGTTACAAATTTAAAACTTAACAGAAGAGAGGAAAACTGTCGATAGTATTGACCAGCGATATTCTGAGCAGCAGATGTAACATAGGTCCTTCTTCCAAATTAATAAAATTTAGTGTTTCAAGTGTTAGAGTTTCTGAATAAATTAAATCAATAAAACAATAAATAAATGAAAAAAGGGAAAAAACCGTGGCAAAGATATAAAAGAAGAAGGAAGGAAAGGAAAGGGATAATTTGAACTATTTCCCGATATAAAATGAATACACGAGAACGTTCCATAGACCCTTTTTCAATTGATCGACTGCTACTTTTCTCACTTTTGTAAGGTTGTTAGACACACTTAACGGTAGTTAAAGACTCTAGAAACACTATGTTAGATTTACCCATCTAACGTAGGCTTCATTTACAAAAAAATCCCGACTTTTGAAAATGTGTAACATAGGCCGCCCTTCTAGACAACTATTCAATTATTTATTTTTAAAGAACTTTGTCCATCAATAGCGGCTAAACGAGACACATTTTCCAAATAATTTTTCAGTTAAATCGTACTAATTTTACCCAAATAACCTCACGGTAGTATTTTTAACATACATTTTCCGAACACCCTGTATGTATTGATAATTATATGTCAAATGTAAACTAACTACGTATATACATGATGTAACAATATGATAATGTTATATTAATTGAAGCTATTACTGCATGAAGGCGTTAACTCACACTTTTCGTTAACACGTTCAGCCCCACGCTCTTTTCGAGTGTTCCATCCATTCGGACCCATTTATATTGGGGTTTTTAAACGTTTGAAATATAGTTCGATGGTATATAATTATGATACTGACCATCGGTGGGCATGCGGTCACACAGAGACAACTCAAAATGACCATCGGTGAGCATATGGGGCTGAACGTATTAAAATAACTTGTTAACTTGTAAGAAGTTGTTAACTCATTTTCTGTATATGTATGTACACATATTAGGGAAGACTTTCGTTCATAGATGATGTTGAGTGCCTCAAAAACCAACCGTTGAAAGATATTAAATTAATATCTATACCCCAGAGGCATAGAACACTATATGCCATTCACGAAATTTTTTAGTGTCATATACCTCTCGAAAGAGGACGACTGGTTTATTAAAACTACCATAAATACTCATTTTCATAAAATTTGGACATAGTATTCTATGCCTCCGGGACACAGATATATTTACCTGCAAAGTTCCAAATAATTAACTTTTAAGGTAAATATCTCAAATTATTACTAAATACGACTTAACACCTTCATGCACTAATAGCTTCAATTATTATTTAAAAATAGTGTTAACAATGAAAATATATTTTGTCAGAGTTGTCGTAATTGTCAATTTTGGTTTCTTTCCTTTTGAAAAGTTGTTATTTTAAAATTGAGATAACAATACGTAATTTTAATCGTAAATTTCTCGGTAACTGTTGAGTTTAGATGTATGTATGACATATTACATGAAATATACTTAAAATTTTAAGCAGAATTCAAAAAATGAAATAAATAATACATGTTTCCATTTGAAAAAAAAAAAGTTGACTATCGCTATTGTAGGCTCTGTTTATAGTATACTTAAGGCCATTTCATTCAATTTTTAGTTTTTTTTACACATTTCCTTGGACCCGGCAAAAATACTCTTGATTTTTTACTGATTACAACATCCTATACTATATTATTTTTACTCCGATTGTAACGTACAACATTTTAACCAATTTTGTTGCCTAATTTTACAAATACAGTACGAATATGTAGTAATTTTAAAATAAAGTCGACATTACCAACACTCTTTGATAAATTCCAAGAAAAAAAGATGTCGAAATTTATTAAAAAAGCGGTACCTTTAGTGGTCTTATAAAAAAGTTCTAGATTTGTTTTTAATATGTTTGAAATCCCTATATCTGTAGTTTTTCTGCGATCTGTAGGTAATGCCATTAAAGACACCGTTTGTTTTTATAAATTTCGACGTTTTTTTATGGAACTTTTCAAAGGGTGTCGGTAATATCGGTTTTATTTTAAAATTGTTGTACGTTATTATTGTCTCTCGGACCTGAGTGGCTTAGACGACAGATTTTATTGTTTTATGTAAATGTGCATATATATATATATATATACATATATATATATATAGGGTGTCCGGAAATAACGTGAACATATTTAAGGGGGTAATTCTACACGGAAAAATAATGGTAGTTTGCTATATAAACTTTGGTCAAAAGATGTTGCGTTACGAAGTTACAGGGTGTCAAAGTTGAAAAAATAAATTACAATTTCTGTAATAACTTTTGACTACTTCAAGCTAATTTCACGAAATTTCGTATCTGGGGGTTTTTTAGGACAACAAATTCAAATGTATCGACGATTTTATTGCATCTTCTACGGGGCGCCACACACAGGATGTCTCCGACGTAAATATTGCCCTAACTTTTTTGTTTGTAACATTTCTTCATTTTTAAAAACAAATTACCAATTCGCAACCATTTTTAATCAAAAAAGGTCCTCTTATTTCATCTCGTTAAGATAGACCGTTTTCCAGTTAAATCAATTTTTATAAAACGATGCACCATTACCTGGATATGGACATGCATTGTAATAAACATAATTGGCCATGTCACTTTACTTTTGACGTTTCGTTAAATAAAATTTTTAATAAGATTTTTCCTGCAAAATGGAACAGTATTCCTTTGATGAAATGGCAAATATGCACTTCATGTACGGGAAAGCGAGTGGGAATGCATATGAAGCCAGAAGACTATACGCAGCGGCTTTTCCCGGAAGAGTACTTCCTTGTAACCGGACTTTTACAAATCTTCATAGAAGATTAAGTGAAAAAGGATCGTTTGCTTCTTCAAAACATGATTGTGGAAGAACTCGAAGTACCAGGACTGTTCAAAATGAAGAGAGAGTTTTAGCAACTGTTACAAATAACCCTAAAACAAGTGTTAGAAGAATTGCTGCCCAAGAAGACATTCCTAAAAGTAGTGTGTGGGAAATTTTATATAGTAAAAAAATCAAATTATAATTTTTGTTTAAAAATATTATTATTAATATTATTTAGACTTTCGAAAGGCTCCAAGATCTCAAAGTCCGCTTGCTGGTGGTGGTAATAGTGACTGTTGAACTGGCATGTTCCGTGAAAAACTATACGGTACCCCTTTAGAGCGTCTACGTACGGTGCAATG
>JABRWK010000003.1:1554756-1568444 GCA_013372445.1 Hypothenemus hampei | reverse complement strand
TCAACTTAAAAATTGAATACATTTAATAAAATTTCAAAACTACCGGTCAATCGTGGAATTTGAGGTTATAATAAGAAAGTTGTTTACTTACTGTGAGGACATCAAAGCAGATCACAGATGATAAATATCCTCAGGTTTTCTATGGATTTTTCACTGAATTAACCCATAAATAAATTAAAAATTGCTTAAAAATGAGCAAAAAGGGAAAATTCATAAGATAAGGAATTTTTACGTTTTAGTGTTGGTAGTTCTGTGTTTGTTTATTTCCGCTTTAATTTTGACGTTGATTCTGACCAATCGCGGCCTCGGACAATTCCGAGGGATATTCAAATTTTTGAATTTTGGAGGCATTTTGAGCCAAAACGGCTCTAACTAAAAGACTGAAAAAATTTCGAATGATAGTCAGCCTTGAGTACTATGACCTCCATATAAAAGTTTTCAAATTAGATAACCCATGCAGGCGCAAAAAATTCCCATGTTAATTTCCTATGTCCAGGGTTCGCTTGGACACCTGGTATACGTACTTCCAATTATAAAGTACCAATTCTTTGGTCCGTAGAGGAAACGTTATAATCGGAATTCACTGTATTAAGAACGGGTTCTAACTGAAAATTACAGTAAATAGTCGCAATAAAATTTTAATTCGGATCTTTCCTAATTTCCTTAGTAATAACCCGTTGTTACTAGTAAGAACGCGAAATTACTGATACTCGTAGATACTTCGCATTTTTACTAATAATTACGCGTCGAAACGGATTTCGACTACGTATGTATATGTATATACATATACCATGTCTGGTTACAGAAGTGTGTAGACTAAGCGTTAAGTTAAATAATAATTTTACATTATTCCAGAAAAAACAAAAGAAATTTTTCCAAAAAATGACTTTTGATATCTTTTACGATCAACTGTACCAAATTTAATTGCCTCTAACTTTTTATGGTTTTTTTGGCAAATTTCAGTAGCGTTTGTTTATATTTTTTTTATAGTTTGCCAATATTCCAACAAACAATACATATTTCTATGTTATTTATCAACGTGTTTCCTATTTAATTGATTGAACTTTTTCCAGGCTCTAAATTCATTTTTAAACCACTTTTTTTTTATAGAAGATCATTTGTTAACAGAATTACAAAAATAATTTATTATGTATGTATGACGTAGAAATTGCTTGATGGGACATTTGGATCATATTTTATACAGGTAATTATAATCAGTGCGTGTATTTGCACATTTTAGAAGCACTCGTTTCATTATTCTTAAATATTTTAGAGCTACTCAATAACCTGTGAAATAAAACGACTGTTGTGCCCATTCTAACCTTTTAGTCATATTCCTGACTCACATTATTATCACAGTAAACATTTTACCCTTAGCTTTTTTCCTTTGGGATGCCGCAAAACAAAAGTTTATTTGAACATGATCTGCCACATGATAGGGAAATGTTAAAGTTAAATTAATCGAGCTCAACGAGCCGCAAACCGAGGTAAAGTTTACCAAAAATTTATTTAATTAATGGAAAAATGTGTCGAGGTCGTTAGTAACTACTTAAAAATACTGTAAAAATTTAAATTTTATTTTGAAAATTTTATATTCAAACTTTATTTTAAATTATAAACAGAATTGTTGAATAAAACTTTTGTGTAAAATAAGTATTAATACTCCTCATTTGAACATTATCCTGTTTTTTAGTTTTTCAATTTATAAGCACCGTATACATGTATCCACTCTAAGATTTTCATCTTGTTAATGTATGTTTGGTTGCATATCAACGTTTGTCAACTCAATGACATCATTTATTCTGTCAAAAACCAACCAGACATCAATGTCAATGTCAACCTAGAAATTAATGTTTTGAATTTTCATTTTCCAATAGAAACATGTCACGCATCCAGATAAAAATCACTTAAAAAATTTCTAAAGAAGCACCATGAGCGCCTTATTTATTTTCCTAAGTGTTTTATCATTTTTTTCTCTCGCACAACAACTGGATATCAAAGGATTTGATGATTCGATTGTGTTTGATATCGATTTCCTTGGAACTCTGGATGGACTCGACCTGGATCGAACCGAATCCATGGTAATAACTTCGGCCCATAAAGAAAAATACAAATGTAATTTGCCGAATATTGCTGAAAAAGATGAAGTTTCCTCAATTCCATATTCTGGTCCTAGTCCATTAGCTTTAATTTCTCCATTGTTCTCTCAAGGTATTAAAGAAATTTTTACATAAAGCTATAGAATAATTCAGTTTTCAATTAAAAATAGGTATATGTTCATATCGCTTAGAAAGCTACTGGACGTATGACGTTTGTCATGGAAAATATATTAGACAATATCACGAGGAACGTGAAGGAAAAAAGGTGAAACTTCAAGAATACATACTCGGTAAATGGGATGAAAAGCATTTGGAACGTTTAATGGAGAAATTTGATGCGGATCGCATTGATTTAAAAGATGATTTTGTACCTGAAACCAAGAAAATCGACAACATTAACTTACCTTATTTCGAGGTTAAAATATGACCTTTTTTTTCTAGGAGAAATTCATATTCTTCCTTCTTTCAGATTCAAATGGGAAATGGCACTGCATGCGATTTAAACTATAACAAACCAAGAACAACTAAAGTAATTTACGTTTGTTATATTCATGGTAAAATTTGATTGGTTCTGCAATGGAGCTGTTTTAACTGCAAAAACTCATTTATTCTAGGCAAACACGAAGTATATCTGCTCAAAGAGACTTCGACGTGCTCATATGAAATCATTATTTTAACTCCGTTACTGTGCGCTCATCCAAAATACAAGCCCAAAGACAGTGGCGCCCTGACAATTTCATGTGCCCCTTTAGCTTTTGCCCACAAAGAGCCGTATAGTTTAAGGAAGCTGAAAGCGGAAAGTTTAAAATTAAGAAGAAACGCCGAATTGGATCGTATTAAGGTAATGGAAATTTAAAATTTTTGATATTTAACTAATATTGTTTCTGGAAAAGAGTCAACAAAATGAGGACTTTAAGGTATAAAATTCATCGATTATTAAGTTTTAGTTAGTATTATGTCATTGAGATTTTCAGGTGGAATTGGTGCAATTCAAAGCGGAAGACGCTATTACGGGTGACTCAAAGTCGCCCAAATTTATAACCGACAAAGTCATGGACACAAGTCCGGTTAGGTCGTTCCTCCAAGGCAAACATTGCCTTTATGGTGGTAAGATTTTAGGACTTCAACAAATTGGATTAGATTTCCAGGCGTAACGAAAATTCTTTTAGGAAGCGGATGGTGGAAATTTGAATTTTGTTATGGAAAAAGTGTAGAACAATTTCATATTGAAAGAGACAGTTCCAGGACATCAATAAATCTGGGAATATTCAGTAAAGATAAGCATCTAGAATGGATCAAGGAGCATCCACATAAACGGCCAAAACCTTTGGAAAATCGTAAACAGTTATCGCATTTTTACTCTGAAGTATGTATAGTCATGACGGAGCTTCGTGTTCAATTTTATATATTTACAGGGCAGCATATGCGATAAAACTGGAAAACCACGACAAACCGAAGTGAAATTGAAATGTCCAGAGAAATCGGGAAGTCCCACCACAAGTGTTTCACTCTATCTGCTGGAGCCAAAGTATTGTGAATACATTTTGGGCGTGGAGTCACCCTTGATATGCGAAATTTTGGATAGGGCTGATGAAAATGGTCTCGTTGAAGTGCCTGCGGACTTTGGCGATGAGGAAACCGTTGAAGACGAAGGGGATTTTTCCAGTTTCACTATAAAATTGTGATTCTTTTTGTTTTTTTTTAATAAATTAAATGTTTTCTTTGTTTAATTGGGTGTCTTCACTAATGAACCCGTTTAATATCACGTAGACCAAGAAAGAAAGAAAAGGAAGTTGTCATGACAACTGCGAGGAATGACTCATCACCCATTCAAGGCCTACTACTGAATATATAGTCTCTTATTTTATAAGAAATATGCAATAGTTGGATGAAAATGGATGTAGTTTCGAAAGCGAACTTTGATTTTTGGACTGATTGATAAAAATGCATTGTTGCCAAATGTAAATGAACGGGAATTACGTTGTGGCTGGCCCCCTAACATCGTCGTTTGTCACATGCTTAAATGAAACATTTATTACGTATCCCATTGTAAATTTCACTTTTATGACTCAACGAGACAATAAACAAAATAATTTGTAGTGGCACGTGTTCATGGCCTGGTTATATATTCTAGTAATTGTCAAAAAAAAGAAAAAAATGTATCTTCAACTGTTTATTAACGGTGACCTTTTTATACACATCGTTGAGTATTAATTGAATTGAAAAAATGTTAATTAACAATCCTTAAAATGGAAAAGATCTGTAACATTTTTGGGAAAATCACAGGGCTTAACAGGAAGATAAAATGATGGAAATTGGGGAAAAGACAACAATAAATAAATAAATACTGAATAAATATTAAATGCTATTACTTATTTGAAAAATCAGGGGCGCATTGGCCGTTTTTAATGCAGTGAAAATGGGATTTTTTTCTGTATTGATGCGCATTTGCGTTTCGCCTTTTTCGTCATGACAAATGAAAATATGCATCATATAGGTATACAGGGTGACAATTAAAACGGTTTGAATTTGCAACTCTTTTGATTGGTTTGTCATTGAATATCACTACATACAAGATGACAAATGTTATTTTCAACCTACCCCGTATATAAAAAACCCACTTTTATCTCGCACAAAGTGAAAGCGGTAACATCATCAACTATCATAAAAAATTCAATAATTATCACAGAAACCAGCTTATGTTTAAGCCCTAAAATGAAACTTTCACTTTATTAGAATAATTATTTGAAAAAATACTTATGATTAATAGTGGGAGGGGTCTCCGCCCACAAGTTAACAACCAGAAGAAAAAGGGGCGGGACAAAGAAAGAAAAACCTAACGCAAACTTAAAATTTAACCTCATCACGTCATATGTATCCCTAGAAGCCGACTGCTGTACTCATACGTGACGTAACTGATACTCACAGCGGGAATTGCTTTAATAAAATTCGGGGTTATGCCCCTGTACAGTCCCGCCAAGCCTTCCTTTTGTAAAATCGCTCGGAACGCTCGAGTCATGGTGGCAGAACCGTCTGAATTCGGTATCACTTGGGCTTGTAATCGCGTTCTGACCAGAGCCAAGGGGTAAGAGCACATTTGGCCTAGCGTGCTACTAGCGCTGCCGCAAGCTAGTAACGTCCAGAAACCGGGCTGTTCATCCGTCGAATGAGTTTTAAGGTATTTTTTCTTAAGTGTCTCGTAAACGGCCAAATCAATGCCCGCATACGGGATGATACCTAATATATTCGGAATGTACCCTCTATAAAACGCCCTTATCCCTTCTGCATGGTAGATTTTAACAGCAGCGTCCGCTATACTCGAATATTGTCCCGTTTTTCTTAACGCCAAACGAGTCTTTAACACTTCCAAAGGATAAATAATCGTTTGACTCACTCCGCCTGCAATCGCTCCGGCAAAGAATCTCTCGTATATACTCAACGGCTCTTTGGAGTTGCCTTTGATTAAACGCTTAATTTGTTCATAGGCAGCAAACTTCAGTGCAGACTCTGGTGCAATTTTCAATACGTTCATTCCGTTGCCGCGCCATAGCCCTGAAACGCCACCCTCTCTGACCATGCCGTGTAAACAATCGTTGATTCGTTGTCGCGATGGTTGCACTTGCAAAAACACTTTAAGACGGTCCAATGGGGCGGTACAGGTTCTGGATACCGCACCGGCAATTCCTCCTGCGGCTAAATGACGCCACCATTTGCCCGTTTGTAATTCATTTGGCGTGAAATCGTCTGGAATGTTCATATCTTCGCCAATGTCCAAATAGGTTGAATGTCTCCAGTACTTGATTAGTTCTTGTATATTATTGCTGGGGGCCAGGAGAAGGAAATCTCTCCATTCATCGTAACTTATGTTTAAACTACCGTCCTGGTCCATTCTTTGCAATAAATTCGTCGCCTCGCCTCTCTCCAGCGGTATTCCTAGGTCGTGAAATGCCCGTACCAGTTCTTCCAAGTCAATTTTACCGTCTCTATTCTTGTCCAGATTGGCAAAGTGTAAACGGAGATTTTTCTCGTGTTCCCGCACATAATAAATGAAATCGGCCAGTGAAAGGTCTCCGCCTGAAGTAGTATTCTCCATGAACCTTTCCGCATACTGCAGATTGAGCCCCTGTTCATGAAGGGCTTCGGACAGATCGTGAATATCAATTTTTCCATTGCCATTCTTATCCAGTTTAATGAAGAGTTTTTCTAACCGTTCCTCGTCCTCCTGTGGCAATTCGTGGAAATAGTGAGCGGGAATTTTCGGAAGAGGATCTTTGGAACGAGGCATGGTCGCAGTCCGCACTGCAGATAAAGTTTCACTGATTTTTGCACATTCTCTCTTCCGCGTTTCACTTACTATTGACAACTGACACACAATCAACTGATTAAGTGAGGTTATAAAGTAATATAAACTATGACGTCATAATTTAGAGTCACCTAAATCAGAATGAAGTTAGATTCTTCTACTAACGCCATCTATTAATGCAACTTGACATTTTTCTTACAATTTATTTTTTCCAAAATCTCCCTTTTGTTTTAATACAAAACTTTATCCAATTTTCTTAATGCTTCCAGGGTTTCAAGTTCGGATTTTTCCCTACCCCTGCGATCCGAACTATTCCAGCTATTGTCATTTTCTTCGAATGCGAAACTGTTTCGAGTGAAAAAATTCTTGTCTAGGGTACCCCCAGCATTTGTAGAACTTCCTGGTCGGACAACATTCGTATTTTCTTCTTCCTGTTCTGTATTGTAATGTTTAAAACTTGAACTGATAGAGACGACATCTCTTTGTGGACGTTTTACATAAAGTGATGGCCCACTGGAAAATAACAATGGCTCGCGTTAAGAAGGGCTCCGCGTCAAATGTCAAGACGGACATATTATTTTGATAAATGAATGACGTTTGATAATAAAACATTTTTTTTTAATTAATGTAGATAAGGTGTAAAGGTGTTTTATAGTGGTTTTTTTTGTTCAGTTCTTTATCTTGTCGTTAATTTACAATAAATGTTCAGATTCATTGCGTCATTTTTCACAAAATTAATTCAAATGATGTTACAAGTACTCAGCTCGAAAAAACACATAATTCACAATTTGCTCAGTATTTACGTGAAGACTAGCGGGGGACAGACTGTGTGCCTAGATATAGACCCAAAATGTGACGTTTCTCATATAAAGAAATTAGTGGCACCCCAAATTAACCTTCAGCCAGATGAACTAAAGATAATCTTTGCAGGAAAAGAGCTTGCAGATGATTACGTTATTGGTATGCCTTACCATATCTTTTTCAGTGTTTTTCTAATATCAAGGTGTTTTTAGAGGAATGCGATTTGGGGCAGCAAAGCATACTGCACGTAGTTAAAATTAAGTCTCCCAAACTGAATGAAGTTTTTCGGTGTAGCACTCCAAAAGCGAACTTGTCACCCTTGACTGAATCACTGGATTATTCTACGTTTTCCTCTGAGGATGAGAACACGGAAAAGCCTCTTGAGCGAAAAGCGCACTTTTATGTTTATTGTCCTAACTGTAAAGGTCTAAAACAAGGTAGAAACCGCAGGTTTTCAAAAGGAAATTTCTTCTGAAAGAAATTATTTCAGGTAAATTAAGGGTTCGATGTCATTTTTGCAAAAGTGGCGCTTTCACAGTTCACTCGGATCCTCAGGATTGGTCTCACGTACTACAACCGAAACAGATTACTGGAACTTGCGAAAACGATCCAGAATATTGTCAAGAACTTTTACAAAATTGTGAACCTACATTCGCCGAATTCTACTTTAAATGTTCTGAACACGTATCTTTGGGTATAAAACCACACTTATTGTTAATGAAAAAAAAGTTTAGTAGGTACATGTTTTAGGTGAATGCGATCAGGCAGTACCTCTGGATTTGATCAGACCAAACTTGCGGCATATTCCTTGCCTGGCATGTCTGGATGTTCCAGAAACAATGTTTACCTTTCCGTGTCAAAAAGATCACATAGCATGTTTGGATTGTTTTAGAAGTTACTGTTTGTCAAAGTTATTGGAACGGCAATTTTGGCAACATCCTGAGCAAGTGCAACGTTATTTCTTTTCGATTCCAACATTAATGGGTTATTTGTAGACATGGATACACGCTGGCGTGTCCCAATGGATGTCTTAATTCATTTATCAGAGAAATTCATCATTTTCGATTGCTAGATGATGACAACTACGATAGGTAAGTGGATTAGTCAACCAGCCATACTTGATACATTATTAATTCAGGTATCAGAGATTTGCAACCGAAGAGTTTGTGTTGCGTTCCGGTGGACTGTTGTGCCCGCAGCCGGGATGCGGAATGGGAATTTTAGGTAAAAAACTTTTCTAGAAATGCTCCATTCAAAAATGACAAACTCCATAGCCGAGCCTGACTGTACGAGAATCACTTGTCAACAATGCAAATACGTATTTTGTCGCAATTGTCTTCAAGGCTTCCATATCGGCCCGTGTGATCCAGTAGAGCCGTCATTGGATGCCCAAGGCAATTGTGATGTAGACTTGAATTGTCCAGTTGTAGAAGATCCTTCAAGAACCACCATTAAGGTTTTCCGTTAAGTCGGAATATGAATTTTTAATCGCACGGTCACTTTTAGGTGATCACTAAACCTTGTCCGAGTTGCAAAACACCTACGGAACGAGATGGGGGCTGTATGCACATGATATGCACCAGATCTGGTTGTCAGTTTCACTGGTGTTGGGTGTGTCAAACAGAATGGACGAGAGAATGTATGGCCGACCATTGGTTCGCTTAAATTCACGAAAAAATCAAGACTGTCGTTGGTTGTAAGATAAGATTGGCAAATGTATGTGTAATAAATATAAATAGCACTGTGACTTACACTTTTTTGTATAGAGTTATTGGATCCAGAGCCTTAATTGATGTCTGTAGTTTTCGCAGTGAATAATAAAGATAACCTATGAGGATTATTAACAAAAGAATGAGCAACGCAAATACACCTTCTATGATATAAACTTGCGTTTTGTACTTGTTTAAATCGCTACTCTATAAAAGAGCAAAATTACAGATATAAATTGTAGTCAAAATATAAACTTACTGTGATATAACTCATATTGCTTCTCTTAAAAATCCCTACTGCTCAAACATAAATATAATTTAGCACTGATAGATTGATTACAATATTATCTTTCCCTAAGCTTAATTAGATAGCGTAGTTATCAAGTAAACATCTTTTAATAACAATTTTTATTATATACAATTAAAGGGTTTCTTGATACGTTAGCTGCGTGCGTCATTGATAGTTGCAGGCACAGTAACTTCTAATCCATCTAAGTTCTCTGTTAAAATAATCTGACAACCTAATCGTGACGTATCGCTCAGTTCATAAGCTAAATCCAGCATATCCAATTCTTCGTCACTCGCCTTGCTGGGCAAAATATCAAAAATTTCTTTAGGAAAAATCAAATGGCACGTTGAACAGGTCAAGGTACCTGAAACCATAAACTTGTAATGATGACCTGAGAACTAACTTTCATACCTTCGCAAGCCCCAAACCCTTCTAAATCAATATTATTGTTCACTACCACATCTAATAGTGAGTCTCCAATTTTTCCCTTAGTTTTTATCCGTGAACCATTGGCTTTAACAAATGTTATATCAATCCTGGAATAGAATTTGTTTAGAACATTTCTTGGGAAGCCTTTCTGTCACTTACTCTTTCTTATTTAACTCAGGCTGACCTAAAGGTTGAACTCCAGAAGCATATCTAAACGAAATCGTTTTAAATAATAAATTTTTCACTTTGACTGTTTGTCTTAGAACGTTCAATGCCATATTTGTTCTGGAAATTACGCTTAATCTTGAGTATCTTGAAGCACTTACATACGTAAGTGTTTTTAATTTTGTGATACACTGAATTTAACGTAATTTCAGGATTATTTATTACACATCCGTTCAGGACAGTGTCGCAACACAATAAAACAATTTAATATAAATTATTAAAAAAAGAAAGTTTTTAATTTTTGACGTTATAGAAAATTACACGGTTATGTTCGAACAATGACAGATGACAATTTTTTTAAAGGTTTTTCTGGCAAAAAATTTTTAAAATTCCGTTTCATTTTCAAATGAAATTTTTGGGAAAAACTAGGACCTCTGGAATAGAAGCAGTGACTCGCATCGAATAAAAGCCCCATATCATAGTTATACTTGAGCCGATTCTGACGTTTAAATGACAGTCCTATCAAAACTATTTTGGTTATGTTTGACAACTTTCTAATGTTATTGTTAAGAAGTATTTACAGTATTTATTTATTTAAAACGTAATTGTGATCTTGCTGAATAAAGTTTAATATAATGGATGACAGACAGGGTGCCCAAAACGCATTCGAAGTAGCCCTTCAGACGCTCAATGAACGTTGCAAACACTTTCAAAAACATGTTGCTGTTTTGGAAGAGGAAAATGTGGCCCTTCGTATGAAATGTAGCCATCGAGATGATGAACAACATTCACTAAACGAAATGGACCATTTAAGAGCTCATGTGGTTGAATTAACGGAACAAAAACACCAATTACAAAATAAAGTAAAATTCATCACAAGAGAGAATCAAGAATTGTGGAGTAAATTAAGCAAATTAACCGAAGTGAACAAATCACTGGGAAATAAATTGACAAGGATTAATGACACATTGGTTCAGCACACTACAATCAGTCCAAATCTGATCCGATCAAAAACTTTTACTAAATCTGAATTGCAAACAAAAGTGCAAAAGAATCCAGAAGAAGAAAACGATAAAATTAGTTTAGAACTGGAGGATGTCTCTTTGAAACTAACAGATAGTATTTGTAAACAAAAAAAGGACTTTGGTATGTTAAATTAGGAAACTAAATGATTACATTATGTTATTTGTTGTTTTACAGATTTGCTTTGCAAGGAAATCACTGAATGTTCAGCTGAGGATCTAATTTTAAGCAAAAACTGTGGTTTCTTGTATGATGAACAGCTAGAAGACGAGGTTCTAGTGCAAATGCAGGCATTTACAGACTATTTCCGTTCGCTGAAAGAGTCATTGAAAGAACAACAAATCTTATTGCAAAAGAATGTTCAAAATATGGCTTATGTGAAAGGGAAATTAAAACCTACAAGAGAGAAAATAGAAAAGTCGACTTCAACTGTGGACTTGTACATGAAATCATTCTTAAATAAAAGTACGGAAACAGAAAATGAAATTAGCCCTGTTTCCATTTTTATTCCGCAGGACTATGAACCGCCTACTGAAAAAATTTGTCCGATATGCTCAAGAATGTTCTCCAAAGACGTAAATTTTATGATTTTCCAACAACATGTTGAAGACCACTTTAACCCAGAAAATAACTTTGAATTATTGTAGTATCTTAATACTATTAAAAAACTATTCTTATTTAGGTAGTTTTTTTAATTCGTGCGTAAGCCATATGGCTGTACTCAATAACAAAAGTGATCCGCTTTGATGACTAGCTGCCACTGGTACCGGCACATAAGTCAGTAGCGTAGTGATTCCTAAAGCAACCTAAAAAAACAAACACGTCCTATCTGAAAATTAAATTAATTTCATTGCTTACTTGTAAATATCCCATCAAAATTAATACGTTGGCTGCATAATAGGCTCTTCTAGGTAAAACTCTTTTACGACTCAACCACCACAGGACTGTAATTAGTCCTAGTGTAGATGTGCCTAAGATGCGGTGATCAAACTGAACTGTTGTAGGATTTTCAGTGAAATTCATTAGTTTTGGTTTGAAAGCCATTACATCTTCAGGTATCCAGCGGTCGGCCATTTTCGGAAAGGAATTGTACACTAGGCCTGCATCTAATCCAGCCACAAAAGCCCCTGTAACATTCAGAAATAGTTTGATGACGTTTTTCGTTTTGAAATTACGTAACCTGATATGGCTGTGAGGAAGATAAGGCCTTTAGTGCTGTGGGCAAACATCCGAAAACCCCTACTAGCTTTTTTAATAGCGCCACTAGCTATTTGAATGGTTTCTGCTGGAAGTAAATGATCCAAAGTGGACCATAATAGCAAACTGTACAAAACAAATGCCAAGCCTAAATGGCTGGCTAAACGATATTGTGATACACGAGGTACATCGCTTTGAGCTTGAAATCGATCTTCCAAGCCGGATTTTACCATATACCAACCCAATAAACCCTAAAATAATGATTACATTAAAAAAAAAGCAATAGACCCTCCCTCCCTTCACTTGTTTACTTGAGCAGCAATTAGAGCGCCAAAAATTACAACTCTCACTTTCATTGGTTTGGAAAGATGATTTTTGATCCATAAATAGGTTCCTGGAATCAAAAAAACGGCACCAATCAGGCGGCCCCATTGTCTATGGGCGTATTCCATGTACCAAATTAGTTTAAATTCGTTCAAAGTCATATTATGGTTTTTCCTGGAAAAATGTTGGTTTAGTAAGTATATTCATGACATCTTCAACGTTGAAAATACATTTTAAATTCTGGATATTGTTGGTATTTGGCAAATTCCTGTTGCCATTCCTGCTCAGTACGTGGCAATTTCTCTCCTAATAATTTCCATGTGACCATTGAAAGTCCTGACTCAGTTAATCGTGTGACCCCACCTGGAAAACAGGGTTCAATTGAAAGTTAACACTTAAATGAAATTAGGTACCTTTATTTTTCAATATTTCTTAATAAACTAGACAAAGAAACGTTTTTTTTTATGGAAATTTTATTATAATTATTAAGACCTTTTAGTGTTTTTCACAATTTCCTCAATAACCCTATAAATACTGTTCAACATGCCATAATAAATGCTTATACCTAAAACTACTGCACCAAACACCATTCCGCTACAGGTGGCCAACCAGTAACCGACCTTCTTTTGGGATTTTTTTGTATCATTTCCTACATTATTATTTACCAGGCGTCGAGAAACCTTTTAAAGCGAAAATTAATGTCTTGGACTAATATTAGAGTGAATTCTATTACCGCCAAAAGTGAATTTTGATGTTTTATTTTGGTTAAGGAAGTAAAATTCCTTATTTTAAACGCATTTTTAGTTAAAATGGTGTTCCGTAATGTAGATAATGCACAGAATCTGGACAATTGTAACATTTCTGAAATTTTTCTTAGTCAATCACAGTTTTTTTTATAAAACATTAATAGGAATTATAACAGTTTCTCAAAAAAATCCTTTTTATCTAGTTTTAACTTTTTGAGGTTGTGTTTGCTTTTGACATTATACTGAAAATTTCTGTCATATTGCCAAAAAGAAGCTGCTGCTTCAGAATTAAGCATTTTATTTAACTCCTAACCTGGATGAATACCTATAACTACAAAATAATCTTAACCAAAAGTTTTAAATTAATTAAATTCTAACTGTCGTCATGCTGGCTAACGGCCTTGCTACTATCGGCCACAAAAGTGGAGTCCCACTTTGAAAACAATAGGTCTGTTCGTACACAAATCCGAAACCAGTCATCGCCACGCTGATTGGTCAAAAACACTTTGCAAACTGGTTCGAAACTGTTTTTGACCAATCAGCGTGGCGATGACTGGTTTCGGATTTGTGTACGAACAGACCTAATACTGACTTTAGTTACAA
>JABRWK010000003.1:1484606-1554139 GCA_013372445.1 Hypothenemus hampei | reverse complement strand
AAAGAAAAAATAATCAAAATAAATTAATAAAGATTTTATAGAGGTTATTATAATGATCACACTGTATATTTTGTTCTTTACTTAACCCCAAATTAATATTTTCTGTTTACATTGTCTAACCTCACTTTTTTTATTCAAGAATTTTATTTATCTATAGATTTCTTTTTTATCTTTTGAGTTATTTTCTATTTGCGTACGTCCCGTAGAGGGTAGGTGGGGGTAGGGATTTAAATTTTATCCCTCTCGTCTAGGGACATTTTCTTTTAAGAAATTGGCAACGCAGTACATGTCATGATCAGTAGCAGTCCTGTGGTTCCCGTGTGAAAATTAGGAGTTCTTTTGGAGGTAATCGAAGCTTCACCAAGTGTCTGAAACGGTATTTTATAATTGAACTGTTGCAGTAGAACCTGTATACGTAAAATTCTAGTTGTAGTTTTTTGTTTCGGATGTTTATGGTTTAAAAAAAGTTATTTATCTGCCAAATTGATAAGAACCAAAATCGAAGATAAAACAATTCAAGAAATAAAAATGGAGTTAAATTTCAATTTCCAGAATTTTCTTTCTAACAGTGCAAAAGTAAGTGAACCCCTTTTTAATTTAATCTATACGTAGATAGCTTTGGTATATTTCTATGTTGTTTCATTCAATGAAACTTAGAATATTTTGGAACCCCAATAAATGTTTTAAACCGAAACTATTCCACAGAGAGTTGAATGAGCTTATTGAGAATTCTACAAAGTATCTCACGGAACCGGTCAACAGTATCCATGAGTTTCACCATTCCATTATTCTTATCAAAGCATTACATTTCAACTGATAATTTGATGTTTACAGTTATGGATGGATAAAAACAATGCCATTCTTCCAAATATTCAGGAAGTGATCTTGAATGCGCCTTTAAGCTGCAAGTATGAGAAATACCATTTTGATAAATTTGCAAAACTGTTGGAAGAAAATTTGAATTTAATTTGTGAAATTGAAGCATTCATGCGAGGAATATCTGTCAAGGATTCGAAAGTGTCCGTTAAAAAACTGGCAGACTATTTTAGATATACTGGGCATTTGTTTCTTAATGGTGAAATGACACAATCCGTTTTTCGTGTAACTTCACAAATTGAAGGTTAATTTTTAGATAAAAATTGTCAACATAATGTGCTTAATTCAAATTCATCTTTTAGACAACGATGTGGTTCTTGGAATATTTGATGACGATTATCCTTTATGGATGTTGGGACTATTTTTACCAGAAGCTTTCGCTAACAATTATGGAGTTATTTTGGCACTTGGGCCCAAACTTGCATGCATTGGTCGCCTACTTATTCATTTAATCAAAGATGCTGGGTAAACCACTTGTCTCAAAAGGCAATAACAAACTCATTAATCTTAATTTTATAAAGAATGGATGAAAATTCCTTAATTATTGCCACCTTCAATAAAGGACAGGCTCTCAATATTAAAGAAGAAAGCTACCATTTAGTGAGAATATTCTCAAATGAATCCATTAAACTTCATCCCAGAGAAATAAGAAGCAGCGAACTAAGATGGCTAGGTAAGTTACAAAATGCACTATTTCAATAGTAATGTAAACACCACTTTAGTTACAAGATTTAAAGCTCCAATGCTTATTTTTGACAATGCTGATTTTGATTCGGCCATTGAAATTGTCATTGAAGCAGCCTGGTCTCATAAGGGCATGGTAAGAAAAAAACTTGACCTCAAAACAAACGAATAAATATTAATTCTAGTTACCATGGTCCATTAATACAATTCTAATACAAGAAAACGTTTTTCAATCGTTTACAACAAAGTTCAAAGCTAGATTGAAATTACTTCGAGTGAGCCATGCCTTTGATAACGTTGCGGACATATCTTCGTTTGATCCAATTCGAAAAGAAATAACAACAACTTTGGATAAAGCAAGAGGATTAGACACTGATGTGTTTCAAATTGACAAAAATTCATTGCCTGCTTTGATAATTGGTCAGAAAATTGAAAGTTTACAAGGTGAAAATGGAATTTTAACCCTGTTACCGTTCCGTTACATTCAGGAAGGTATTGATTTAGTCAACGAGAGTGGACACGGACTAGGAGTGTCGATTTGGACAGAAAACATTGGTCTGGCCAATGAAGTTGCATTAAAATTACAGGTAAATTTTTAAGTTCTGCCCATCTTTTTTTATGTAAGCGCCTTTTTAAGGTTCCCAATGTATGGATAAATGGTTTTGGATTGTTTAACCCGGAATTACCGCTCTGCCCGACAAAAAGAAATGGGTGGGGATGTTTTAATGGTCATCCAGGTACGTTTTCAAGAATTTAAATAGAATATTCCATTACAACTTGAGGTTTCAGATTATTATTGGGGTATGCCCTCTCACTGGACCTATGAGATATCCGAACATCCATTTTATACAAAGGACGAAACCGCTAAGAATCTATTAAAATCCATTAAAAGGGGATTCAAACCTTTACAGTTTACAGAAAAAATGAATATTCTTCAACATGAGTCCATTAACACTTTCACTGATTTTTTTAAAAACTGTGAAACCACCGTTTATGCTACAGACTTCAATAATTGTTTAGAAAAAGGATATTGGTTAACTTCATGTAGATATCCTAAAGGTGTTTTGGTTATTCAAGGCTCACATTATGATATAAAAAAACTGATTTTGACAGCTTTATTTGAGGGTAACACTGTAATTTTGTTGTACTCATCTTCGGCTGAGAAAATTTTTTATGAGAAACTCGCTACAAAGTTCCCTTCTGGACAGGTTAAGATTTTGCCATTTACATTCCAGATCGTATGCACGCTTTTTTATGATAAATCGATTGACGGCTATTATGGTAGTGTTTCTGAATGTGACAACTTTTCACTGCCTTCTATATATCTTTGCCAAACACAAGAAACCGAAACATTAACATTGAGAAAATGTATAAAATTGGTGACAATTCGGAAAAATGTGTGGACCAACGTTGGCCAATCAAATGAATGCGATTTGTAATCTTCCATTATTATTTTATGAGAAATAAATGTTCATTTTACAAATTTTTCCTTAAAATTTTTAAAATATTTTGTGCTTAGTTCACCTATTATTACAATAAATCTCTTATCGTTCAGCAGTCTTGTGTAATTATTTTTTTTAATATTTCATTAGTTTCGTCACTTAAGTGTCCTAAAGTAAATGCCTCGCACTTCGTGCAATTATTTCTTGGCACTCTTGTCGATTGCACGCACCATTCTAAATCTATAATCTAAAAATATAAACAATAAGTGTACAATAGTTAATATAATAACAGCATTTTTACCTAACCTACGAGTCGTTTTCCTTTATTTACAAAACTCCATCATAAACCCTTGCTTTTTGTGGGAAAATCACCTCCTACAGACTGGTCAGAAGTGTTGACAATCACTTGGACAACATAACCAGCGGGAATTTTAGCCTCTTCCACCTGCAACTTATCTCCTAAAAGTTTTCCTCCAAAGAACCATCGTTGTCTGGACGATTCGATCCCTTCTTGGCTCTACAAAATGAGAAAAGAGAAACACCAATTGGCAACATTGTACCTCAATATAAAACATTGTTTTTGTTTCACAGCAACTCGATTAATACTTTTAATACTTGTTATGGCAACACTGACTGTACACCAAATATGGCTCGCTCGTTAGTCATTTATTATTTATATCTGTCAACTTGATCAATAAATTAATAATGACATTTCATTACATAACCTGACCTGCAATTTTTTCTTGCATACACTTATGCTGTCCTTGGTATAAACTGTCAATTTTACGTCATTGCATTTATGACTGAGTCGTAGTTTCAGGACAGTTTCGGTGCCTGCTTCCACTGGTTCCGATTCAATTGCAGGTGAATCTCGTCCATCTTCCTTAACTATATTAATTGGATATGAAAGGCAATAGATGGGCACCTGATATCTATTATAAAGGAAAAATTAGGAAAGGATATTAATTGAAAAAACTACATTACCTGTGCCCTAATTGATCATAACAGTCTGTGATGTAACCGTTTGGTACGAATACACCGGCCCCATCTAGAATCGCCTGGGCCATATCGTAGTCCCTTTGTTCAGCGGCAACGGCCGCGGCCCTAAAAATCCCAAATTCAATTCGACTTCGTAAAGGAAGGTCTTGTTTCCTTTTACCTTAACGCGTCCCAAATTTCTTTTTTGCCTTCAAAGGCTGGGGCCGTGTCCCAGAATTCGTCACGTTTCGATCGTAGCTGACCCTCCGTAAGAGGCACGTCCGATTTCCAACGGATCGTTTCGTGGGCCAAACGAGAATTTTTATTATGCTGGTTATGGTGATGTTGATTACCTGAGATAAGGAAATTTCAATAAAATTATTTTCTATCAAATGCATAGTCTAAGCATAGAACCTATTCAAACCTTCACAGTTTCCGCAAGTAGGACTGTGAACGCATAACACTAACCTGACAGGGGCCTTGTAACTGCTCCGCTGGTATTGCCCACGGCCCCGCTGTGCGTTCGCGATATTCCTATACAGCCACCCATTGTTCCTGGTGGATGTTTACGTACATTTCGCTCATTCTTGTCCAAAATACAGCATGAAAAACGAGAAAATCACCATCCATTTTCCATATCGCAAACCACACACACACTCACACACACCTATCTAGTGAAAACAAGAAATGACAATTGACATTTTTAACGTCAAATATAAAATTTGAATTTTAATAAACAAAACTAAATAACAATTGATAAGTTACCGAAATTTACAAACTAATTTTTGTTTTTCTAATTAATATTACTATCATTCATTGCAATTTTATTTAAAACGGTTTTTCCATTTCTTGGTACAATTGTCAATGTCGAATGTCAAAACTGGATGTCTTGGAAGTTTGACAACGTTGCTAAACAAGTTACATAGTGGCGTGTTTATGGTTGAAGAATTAGAAAAATTTTTGAAATTTTCTCATTTTAGATAGAATAGCCACTGTAATGGCGGATGACATCGATAATGATGATCAGTGGCTCTACGGAGATAATCCCGATGGTAATCCCCCTGAAGTACCAGTTAATAATACAGAAAATTCAGTTGAAAACCCATTGGCTTCCAACGAAGAACCTGCTTTAAATATAGAGGTTTAAAGTGAATTAGAAAAATACTAAAGTTCCTATAGTGTTATATTTTTTAGGAGCAGTTTGAGGATGATGGACCTCCAGGCGTCGACGGTCCAGACGATTCCAATCCGAATGTAGAAAAAGGTGAAACTGAAAACGAACAAGAGGATGGGGAATTAAAAGTAAATGGTGAGGAAGAAGAAGAAATCGAGGAAGAAAGCGATGAAGACGACGATGATGACGTTAACGTGGTTATTGGTGATATCAAGACGAGTACTCCAGCAGCATATCCTCAACAGCACAGCATTAAAAGAGGTATTGATTTCTTAACCTCACTTTTTCATTATTAATAATTCACTTTCAGGAGGTCTTACGACTACTATTGGAGACAAAGGCAAACAAATTCAAGCGAGCGGCAAATTCCAAGTTGAGGAATTCGAACAAATTGGAACGATTAATGGAGTTCCAGCTTCAGATTATAATTTAGACTCTTTGGAGGATAAGCCATGGCGTAAGCCTGGCGCAGATATTACGGATTATTTCAATTACGGCTTCAATGAGGACACGTGGAAGGCTTATTGTGAAAGACAAAAAAGGTTTGGTTTATCCTATTTTTAAACGAAATAAAAAAATAAGAAATTTCATTCAAGAATCAGAATAAATGAGTCTGGCGTGGGAATAGTGCCTTTAAATGCAATTGGACTTCCAAGAGGACCAGTAACAGTTAACGAGGCTAATAAATATGGCAATCAGAGCTTTGGACAGGGCACCCCCAGACCCATAGCAGCACCCACCATGAAAACCCATGAAGCTCCCAAAATGAACACTATCACAGTGTGTTTTGACAATATTTTTTTCTATTACTTCACACATAAAAATATATTTTTTTTAAGGTTATGACTGCAGATCGTAGGGAATACAGCAGAAAACCTGGATTTCCGGATATGAGTATGCCGCCACCAATGGCTTATCCGCCAGAACCCTTCATACCTCCACAGGAATACGGTTTCAATCCGGAACCTGAACCGTTTTATGGAGGCGGCTTCGAACCGACTCAAGATTCTCAATGGAGTAAGTTGTATATACCATAGGTATGTAAATTTTCAAAATCATTAATCAAATATGATCTAAGTCGAAGGTCAAGGTAATCCTGCGTGGCAACCGCAAGAAATCAAAACTCTAACTGGTAACAGTCCTTTAAGGCCTGTACTAGCCCCACCTGTGAGACGATCTCCAAGTAGACGAAGCTCATCTCGGGACAGGGACAGCAGAAGTCGGTCAGTAAGACCTCGTGATCATGATAGGGAAAAGTAAGGAAACGGTTTTTCACAAATTATTTTATTATTTAGAGATAATTGTTAGATCTAGACGAAGGGAACGATCCAGGAGTCGTTCCAGAAGGCACAAATCCCGGTCCAGGAGTCCTAGTCATAGAGCGCACAAAAAAAAAAGTCTAGGAGACATGAGGATAGTGATTGACAGATGGAGGCAACGGAAGAGTTTGCGGGGCAATTAGAAATTTCCGATAAAAATGCGCAGCCCTAATAAATGTTTTTTTTTCTTTTCATTAATTGGTATTCATATCTATGTGGAATGAGTATTTCTTTGAATAGATTATTTTCCGGCACATTCATTATTCTATCATAATTATTTGGGTTTCGGTAAAAGGCTTTTATATTGCTTTGCCCAATCGAATTCATCAATTTGTCAAGAATTTAAAATGTACATTTTAAATTTGTGTTTTGTATTTGTTTATTTTTCTTAAATTTTAATTTAATAACCATATTTGATCATGTAATTGAAATTACAGTGTAAAGAAAACCTGAATAGAATAAGTTTAGAAGGATGACTTAATTTATTTTGTAAAAAATTTTCCTTGTTTACGTTTTAGTGCGCCCCCAAGCGGACAATCAATAGAATGAATGGTTTTGAGTGCGAAGTGTGGCAACCCAGCGTCAAAGGGGTGGCCGATAACGTCTGCTTATTGGTCAGCTCAATGACGGATCGATAAGAAAATGGCGCGTGCGTGTCGCCGCATTGTATTCTGTCAATTTTTTTTGCCACAAGAGTACAATTTGTATGTTCGCGATTCCGTCGGACGTATCAAGTGTATTATTTGGAAAAAATCGATTTGCTTTTGTCGGCATTAAACCGGATTCGGTGTCGTGAGGAATTTTCTGCTATTTAGAATGTGACATTTGTTTAAAACGGTTGGGAAATAGCAACTTTTCCGTGTTTGTGTGTGTATGTGTACGTGTGTATGCGTTGTCGTATGTGGTAACGGGTAAAAAATGTTTATTCTTAACTCGTGTTACTTTTTCGTCGTTTGCCTAGAGTAAGCATTTAATGGAAACAGCTTGAACCAGCACCACAGCCATGTAAGTAACTATTAGAGTTTTAAATATAATATCGAGATATATTTTTTGGAAAAAACGCAATATGCTTTTTATCAGTATTATCTAACATGTAGCAGTAACAAAAGATACGTGTACCAATTGGCTTTGTAATTACGTAGTGTGAGAATGGCCCCCATACTAGGCAACCGTGTTCCTGTTCGGACCGGCAACATCGCCCCTCCATAGGGAGGTCAAGGCTTCAAGGTCAGTAAAAGGGGCGGCACGTAATGTAGGCAACCCGCAATTGCGAAATCCAGTCTTCTCAATAAATCCCAACCACGTCCACATAAATAAACGCACAAATGGGATTTAATTAGACCCAATTGACATAAAAAAAAGCAATTGTTTATGAGAGTATAGAAGGAACGATAATATTTAAATTAGTTTTTTCCTGTTTCATTATCGATTAGTTGTCAAAAACGTTTGTTTTTCCGTTTTGTCATTTGTTATTTGCATGCAACACATATATCTACGTGTACCTCGTCAAGTGGGCCGTGTCAGAGCATTGACACAGATTTTTGGCCTAGTTTAAGCACTTTTTTTTATTTTTTTTTATTTTTGCTTATTTTTCAGATTTTTTCCTTTTTTTATGTTTAATTGTGTCTGCCAGACCATGTCTTTCCTGCCTTCCGGAAACGAGATGCGAGATCAGCGGTCCTATTCAGTGGGGGCGCGACTGTCATTTCGAAATTTTTTCAAAGATACTAGTCACAACCACAACAATAAACAGCAGCAACAGTAAGTTTCGTCCACCAGGTTTCGATATTTCTTAATAATATTTTTGACTAACAATTGGTGGATAAAATGGTGAATGCGCATTAAAATTGAAATTTTGTTTTTATGTGATAGATTTGTGCACTTTCACTTGGGACATTTTCTATGTTTTTTTTTATATTCTTAATATTTCTAATGATACCATTATTTTTGTGAACTGCTGTTATTTAAATTAGCCGTTTTTTAACAAACAACATCAACTATAGTCAATTTGAAAATTGTGACAGTTTTAAGTGTAATGGACAGGTAAACTCCTCAATTTCGTATTAGTTTGCATTTTTTTTAATATCTGGAATATTCTGGTCTCCGTCTATGACTTGCGACTTTTAATATGATTTTTTTTTAATTTTCAATGGATAAACTGGAAATTTTGACATCATCAATCATCGACGGAAAGTTATTTTCGTCTAAATGTGCGTGGGCGTAATAGTCGTTTAACCATATTAGCGAATTGAAACCTGGCAACACCGGTACGAATTTGTAAATCACCATAGTGCTGGAAATGACAAATGAGAAGTAATAAAAAAGGTGAAATATAAAATGTAGGGCAAGGCCCACTAGATCTTGACAATGAAACTTGTCATTATTGCACTCTTGTCAAAAAAAAAACAAAAATGAGATAAAAGAACAATTCGCGTGACGTCATGGGGGGCACCAAGGCCGCCCGATTCCGGTTTCTAGCTTTGGAATGCACTTTTTTTCTAACATTGGCGACAATTAAGAAGGGCATTACTTTATTTAACGAGAACACTTTATTTATTTATCTATCGTTGCCATCAAGGTCACCCATGCAACAATCGGGCAATTGTTATTAATTGATTAAAGAAGATCAAGATCATAAATGCGCTTCTTTTTGGTAGAACAAAATACTATCGTTTTTTTTTCGCTTATGGATGGTTTTGACTAGGCTACGATGTTGCCAAATCATTAAATTTTTTTTCGGCTTGAGTAATTAAAAACTTGTTTTTGCTTACTATTGTCTATTTTACAACAAACATTATAGAAAAAAAGCTATAAATTTGTTATAGCTTTTCTAATGTACACATTTCGCATAGTGCACTAGATTTTATTTAAATAAAACAGTTGAAAATGATGGTTGCAACGTGTCATTTATTGTGCCTTGAGGTTCTACAATATTTTTGTAATTTTTTCAACGGTACGTACGCACCTGACATTTTGTTAATGCCAAAATTTCCCAAAGCGCCTATTTCGAAAATGCACAAATATTTATTCAGCTGTTCAGGTTAATTCCGGCATTTAATCGATTTTTATAAAATCCCAGTTGGCAATGGTAGAAAAAAAAACAAAACGGTAGCGTGACAACTTATCCCGTCGACAACCGACTCCTAGATTATGCAAACGAGCATTGTTGTCATACATTTTAAATGCTGAAAAAAAAAAGAAAATTTCTCCAGGCTGCTATTGAAAAAAAATAAAAAAATTCGCTTTTGTCGTTTACATGACCTCTATTTAGAGCATCTTCGTGTCAGTACGTGATGGATTTATTTGACGTTTTAAGCGGAATATAATTATTAATCAAGCAACCCGGTTAAATATTTGTTTTGATAAACCGCGAGACATGTGAGATTCTAATATTGTTGTTGTTACACACCATGGAAAAAATATAAAATGCACATAGTGGCCCAAGAAAATATTTTTTCTCGCGGTCCTGAATTTTTTCTTTTATACCGTATATTAGTCACAATATGTTTCTAATCAACACAATTTGAATTATTCTATTCCAAAACAGTTCATAGTTTGATCATTTAATCATTTTCGATCGATTTTCAATTTTTCCTTTGAAAGAGAGTTTTTAAAAAATGGCAACATTGTCATAATTTGTACTTTGAACCATGGAGTTTAAAACATTAAAGATCCTTCAATGGAAGGGCGCATCAAGCAATTAAGCTTGGAACATTTTTCAAACAACCTGTACATAATTGTCCCATTTAACCCATTAACTAATCCCAAAATTCATGGATTATCTCACAATCAGATATTATTTAATCCACTTTTACGATAAATCATGTCAGTGTAACAATATCTTAAGTTATTTCACAATTTGGCAACACCGGTTACATATAGGTAGACTTGTCCTATTGGCAACAATGAATGAAAACAATTGACTCAAATTTTTCAAATCTCCTCCTTAAAAAAAAGAAAAAATAATGCAATCCAAAAAAACAGTCATGGTAACCCTGATCTGTTTACATACAATGGCTACCGGTTGCTGGCCATCGTTACGGCCTGCTCGATTTATTATTAATTTTAAGATCTTGAAATCTCTTTGACAGGCTACTGACATTGAACCTTAATATGTGTATGTTGATTCATATTTATTAGCTCACCCTGTATATAAAAATAACAAAAGTGTGTTGATGTGAAAGTGCGACGACGACGGCAACTGTTGCAGAACGGCAGCGGCGCAAGCAACAGCACCAGCAGCAGGTTAGTGTACTACGTTCCGCTATCGCGGCAGGCCGTACAAGTCAGTGGTGTACGTGTGTTTTGTCGTCCCGTTAACAGGACGTTGTTGGGTTGTTACTGCGGTAAACACTTTATCTTCATTTTCTTTTGTTTTCAAATACAGTGCGGTTCATTCTCGGGGTACAACAAGTGAGTGAAAAATACAAAAATATGGAAAAGTGGTGTTTTTCAAGTGAAATGTCGGGTTAAAAGAAAGTCAGTCAGTTAAAAAAAAAACAAATGAATCAGGAACTATTGCAGGTATAATTTTTTTTCAGACACGTGATTTCTAGAAACTGTACAAAAAAAATGGGGCGTGTCAAAATTTAAAAAAAAAAAGAACTAATGACAGATGACATTTCGGGCACGTTCACGGCCTACTACTGCTAATAATAGAATACGTACAAGAATAGTTGTTAATGATATGTCGGTTATACAGGTTGGCCAACGGAAGTGAAACTAGGACGTTCAATGATTTTTTCCTTGTCTATTAAAGTATCGTAAAAGAAAGTATTTTTACGTAACTTGCTTATTTCGGTCATATAAAAAAGGGATTTTCGTCTTAGTGTAGTCGTATTTTCTTATCAGAATTATGTTGGCAAAGTTACTGAACGCCCGATCTTTTCATTGACGAATACCAATTTATGAAATGCTATGAAATTGATACTTTAATGCTGGTATTAATTTAAAATCTGCCAATGGTGTTTTACTATTCCAAAAAAATAATAATAATTACAGGCTCAATTAATGGTATTTGAACTAATGCGCATTTGTCAGATTGAACACTGAAGCATTAATTTACAATTTGGCAAGACATCTGGTGTGTTTTGTCATTTTGCCCAGAAACATCGCTTAAACTTTACGATGTTCAAATAAACGAATCCAAATCAATTAAATATGAAATTAAAAAATAGTTAAATTCCCTTAGTAAAGGAAAATATGATATATTTGGCAACGTGCCCTTAAGAAATAAATATGAAAATGAGATAATATAGTTTTTTGTTGTTTCACTAAAACAAATCTCATTTCAAAAATAACAAGTAGTCTGTACGGTGTATGACTTGTTTATATTTGAACTGTATATCTACATATTTCAACAATACTTATTAAAAATAAACCACCTGTATGGTTTTCAAGGTACTAAGATTTTATAGAAGTGCTGCAAAACTCATTGAGGATCGTTTGATGCAAGTTTTTAACAGGAAAAAATTGTTAAATCCGGTCCTGATCTTTTATTGTAATTAACGGAAGGCGCGCTTACGTGCCTAAACGATCGTCTTTTTTCTTTTTTTTTCTCAGGGGTCCTTGGGTGGCTGTGTGGTGAAAATTGCGAAATCATTTTTTGTCATAATTACAAACTCGTTGTTATACGATGATCTAATGTGAAATTTATCATTTTTTTTTTCTGCAAAGTCATATTACATGACCTCTTTGGTTGGGATGAATTAAGCGCAAGGAAAACTGGAGCAAAATGAAAATTATTAATTTTATTGTTTTACAGGGTGACGCATAAACAATTTTTTCTCTGTTGCTTAATCATGAGGTTTTTTTTCTTTGTACACAACAACAACCCGTAATTTCTAATGTCAGGCAGCCTTGATTTGAATCTCTTTAGTAAAGAGATTATATTATTTTTGATATGAAATGTCACCAAGTGGCCGTATTATTCGAAATGTTCGAATGATTGAAGAGTGGAAATTCAAAGCGGTCTGAGTGCCAAAATTTATTTTGCATGCATCATCAACTTTGAATATGTTTTTATCAAAAACCGTTGTTGCTAGCGACTTCAATGATGTATAACTTTTTTAAGCAGAAAAGATGGGAGAATCGATTTTTTTATTGCAAAATGGCATACCGAGTAGCACAAAAAAAGTTGCAATGGTTTAAATGTGTGTATAAATTTTTTAGTGACTTTCGGCACTTAGACCGTTTTGAATTTCCACTTTTCAATTCGAAAAATCTACGAATTTATTCGAAAATTTCGAATTATTCAATGCGAATTTCAAATCAAATATTACCATTTGATTCGATTCGTTCGCTATTTACACATCTCTACTCTTTACTAAAAACATCGTTGGTTTTCTTAAAAAAAAAGAAAAAGAGATTAAATGTAAAATATTCTGCGTCATCCCGTATATTTTTATTTTTATTTAATTAAAAAAGCCTGTCACGAGCCATGCTAAAACAAAGCCGTAAGAAAACAAGCATTTTCGGTGCGTTATCGATAAAAGGCGAAGAAGAACGTGCCCGGAATCTAGATTATTTGTTATTTTTTCCTTTTAATCGAAAAACTATACAGAGTAGTCCACAATTATTGCATATTTCGACTTTTGTTTTTTGAGAATTGTGAAATGTTCAAACATTAAAAGTGAATTAATTCTAATCAAATTCTCATCAGAAAATTTACAATTGAAGCTTTAGATTCGATATTTTTTGGGCGATAAAATTAATCTACTATACAAGTGGGTTCTAGAAGATTATAAGTATTTCTAAAAATATGTTAACGTTCCGGGTAGCCTAATCTTTTTGTTTTTCATTAAATTTTACATTGAATTTTGTTCACTTCTCCAAATTTCATAGATATTAGATTTCACTATAAATTGACGGTTAAATTAACTCTAACAACTAACACTAACAGTTCCGCGACCTTCTATCTTATTTAATTTTTGAGAAAAATCGTGACTTGTTTTTTCTCCAACGAAAAACCGTTCACCCTGTATTCCTACAGGCCGTTCCCGAAAAAATCATTCTTCGTCATCATCATGATGGTTCCTGGCCGAACATCAAGGACATCGACGAAGAAGACGAGGTGAGGGTAACATCGCCAATCAAAAAGAGTCGTAGGAAGTCTTGGCACGCGATCAAATTTGAGAAAAATAAACGAAAAAAGGACATTTTAGAAGATCAGTTCGGTTCACCACCTCAAATGCGACGCGAGAAGCGCAACTCCTGGTGGAACATTTTTTCAAGTACTCCTAGGTTTGTTGCTTTTGTTTCTAGTCTTGCGCCATTGTTGTCCCAGATCAGGGACGTGCGCACACTCATTGAAATTGTTTTTTTTTAACTTGCTTTCCCGTGATCATATATGTCTTATTTATTTATTTAATAAAATTACCGCCTACTACGCGTAAAAGGTTAATAAATTGCAATGTTTTTTTTGCACCCTTCAAATGTCAGGAAACGTACTATGCCACGCCCAACAATTTTTTTTCCTAACTAAACGGTTGTCCGCAAATGTTTATTTGCTCACATTCATGCATTGTTGCCAATTGGCTTAATTAATCGAGGTTAATTGCACTTTTATTAGCAAAATGATGATTGGGCTTAATTAGGATACGATCGATTTTCCTTTAAACCGGACGAGTCTTGTATAGTGCGGTGTTGTCATTTCAGTAAATACAAATCGAAATAAATGGCGTTATTGACATTTAACGTATGTGTGCAGACGACATTTGTGGTCGTTGAGGTCAAAGATTTGGAGGTCATTTTAATATTTTGAACGCCTTCTCGATTTATTTTCGAGATGCTGTTCCAATTAAAAAAAAAAGTTCTTTGACCGGGACCCGACATCGGTTCCGACTTTCTCTTTTTTCGCACTCGTGTTATATTTTTAGGGACGATTCCTTTTCACAATTGAAAAAACGCCCAGGATTTGGCAACATCGATTTTTTATTGCGTCACAAGGTAAGCGCCGGGATCGTTGCATGCGTTCCTATTACACCATCGTTTTTTTTTTTAATTTTCATTTATCGTTTTGCATGATTTTATCATCTTTTGTTTTTTTTTACATCATCTCAGGTCACGCAGGGCCTCCCAAGACATAACAAAGCTACCAAAGGATCTTCCATTTACTCGGTAAGTGACGTCATTTCAATGTAAAAATGGCGACATACAAGTGCTAATTGAAAAAAATAGGTTTCGTATTCAATTCTCGTTTTACTGTTGTTTTAATAATTCGAAACTGTTTGTTTGACAACTAACGTTAATTTGTCTATTATTGCAGGAGCAAAAGCAGAAGCGTCGATCACGGCATCAGTTCACCCTATGATCTCGATTTGCTGCGTAGCACCGTCGATAGGAATTTACATAGGGGTAAGATGGTCAGAATCACCTGTACAAAATGGTGGATGTGCCTTTCTTAATAACAGTACATCAGCATTTGTTACCAGTGTGTATCCGAAATATGTAGTCTTTTTGCATAACAAATATAAATAATATCTCTTTGTATAGCAAATATTCCTTTTTATGAACAAAATGGCGAATGTGTCATTCTTAAGATTTTCGTTAAATCGAAAAAGCTTTTTAATATTTAATATAACAAACCTTGAACTGAACACCATTCAATAATTTGTTTGTTTAAAATTGGCAACGTTGTATTAATAATTAACACGATAGTAGACGATTTCATTCTTAATTGTTGCGCAGAATCACAGTTAAATCGTGGTTGAAACCATTTTTTTTCTTGATGTTCGTTTGTTTATTTAAAACGTTTGTTTTCATTTTGTTTTCGAATTAATTTATTTAAAAATTGATTGAATTCGAATTTTTTCAACACCCTTGATTGCGTTTTTGTTATTTTCTATGACGTCACGGATGTACCGTACCGTTTATAATAGATAAAACACGCTTTAGTCAGGTGACTTGACTAGGCACGTCGAAATTCATTGGTTTTTGGAATTTAGTCGAGATAATGTTGCCGCTTAATGATGGATTTTGTCGACGACCATTTCGATAAATGGCAGCCTAGTTCTTGTGCGTTCATCGAACGGGATGTAGAGGGCTGTGAAAAATTCATTATTGTCTATTATAATTACGATGCTTTATTTTATCAAGGTGCCTGAGTTTGTTTGTTTTTATTTGTTGTTTCAATAAAAATTAATTTACACATTTCTTACACCTGTTAGATCTCGATGGTTCGACGAATAGCTTGTCGGGACGTCCCAGAGGACCTCCAGAAAATACAACCACATACACGGTAAGAGGAAAAATAAACAAATCAAAAATGTACTCAATTTTGTACATTTTTTCTTATTCACAATATGAAACAAGAAATTAAATTATCACTTTTCTTGTACTCTAGGTTGCCGATAGGGATACTCTAACATCAGTGGCGGCCCGATTCGACACGACCCCATCGGAATTGACGAAATTAAACAGATTAGCTACCCCATATATTTTTCCTGGGCAACAATTGTATGTTCCCATTAGAAATCAACAGGACAACGAGTCCGATGGTTCCACTCCGGTGGAGGACACTCACGATGATTTACCTCCAGATGAAAAAGGTAAACTTGACAACAATGTTAATGAAATTTAATCTTATCAATAGTTGCTAAAATAACGTCTGTGTATGTGCTTAATGCACATAAAAATGCCTGTTTTTAGCACATTCAGTGAGTAATTACTCTTTTACTCACTTGATTTTTCATAATTGCCCATTATGATTATGATTTGTAGATCAATTGTACCTGAAAGTTTCTTTTAATATAGAGCTGCTGGATAATTTGCGACCGGTCAGTCCTAAACCTGGTCATGTGGAACGTGTACGCACCCCATCTTGTCCCCAAAGCTCCACCTCAGTGGAAGTGGACGATGAACCGACTTCTGTTTTTCGTGAACGTTTCCTGAAAATTAATGTGCGCCACATCACAGATGGCGAAGGTGTGGTTGGAGGTGTGCTTCTTGTCACGCCCAATGCCGTCATGTTCGATCCGAACGTGTCCGATCCCCTGGTAATCATATTTAAATTCTCATTGACAAGAATTGTTTATCATTGATTGATTTCAGGTGATCGAAAAAGGCCCAGAAGCCTACGGTGTGATAGCGCCAATGGAGTTTGTAGTGAACGTCGCCATTTACAATGATATTGCGCACATGCGTGTTAGTCATATGGAGAGCAACGTAAGTGAGAAAGCCGAAATCTACTATCCGAAAGGGGAAAAGGCGCAACAGCATCATCAAAGGGACAATTCTTTGGTTAAAGATGAAACTTTTCCTGAATTGGGTAAGAACGGCCTCATTAATATAATGTTTGTGTGAATGGCAACGTTCTATCATGTATGTCTGTACTAGAATAGCATTTTTCTACTTTCTATCTTTAGTGACTGGTACTGATGATGCTGAATCTGTGTGTTCATGTACAGAGAGGGAGGGTGATGCGTTTCCAAAGGCGTTCGAACGCGAATTGGTTACGCCTACTAATCTGGAGGAGGCTGAACAACAGCGGCACACAGTTGAGGAAAGGAGGAAATCGTTATTGGATCATCATTGGCCGATGACGTCGCGCGAAAGACAGTTAGTATTGATTGTACTCATAAAACGAAACTTTAATATTTTAATAAAAAGGTCTATTGATACGGATGAAATGCCCGTGATTTCCACTTCTTCCCTAACCGAGGAAGGGGATCAAATTAGTGAGGAAGACGGCGCACGAGGAGGTGTGGAAAATGAACCCAAAGAGGAGAGTTGTCATGATTCAGGAATCGATATTCGTGATACGCCCCTTCCAACTATTGTTCCTTTACCAGTCAAAGAACATTACAGTGATGCCGATATTGTGCTGTCAAAGGAATGGGTGCCACCCATTCCGCTACAGCCCGTTCATGGTGATTCGGAAAGCAGTAGTCCCGCTCGAAAAAAGACGAATAGTGTGTCGTTCAGTTTGGATTCTGGTGGCGAGGAGAGGGAGCCGGTAGGAGGAGCGATTGCCGCTCCATCAACAGATTCTGATTACGAAAAGGCTGAAAGTAGGAAAAATAAAGTAAGTAAAGCCTCACTTTCGTTAAGGAATTTAAGTAAGGTTGCTTTTTCTTTTAGATGTTAAAAAGACTGTCCTATCCATTATCATGGATGGAGACCCTTAGCGGGGACAAAGAGGAAGACAAACTTCCTAGTCAGCCACCGTCAGCGGATTCCTCTCACTCCTCAATGTTCTCAAAAGTATTTTCCAGGTAGGTACTCGGCCATTTCTTGGCCTTGCCGCTTGAAATTAACACTTTTAATCAGCTCCCCAATACACTTGGTCGATTTCGGCACGGGTTTGTTTGCCAAAACACCGTCTGAGGATAGTGGTGGGTCCGGGGGGCCGCATTCCGCGCCCCTTACAGGAGAAAGTGTTTCATCAGTTTCCTCATCCTCAAGCTTTTTCCCGACTAACATTATTAGTTCGGTGGGCGCAATGGGTGCTCAAGTAGGGGCTCAGGTTGGTGCAATGGGTGCTCAAGTAGGCGCTCAGGTTGGCGCTTTAGGTTCCACTGTGGGTGCGGTTGGCGCTCAAGTGGGTGCCCAAGTCGGTGCTTTGGGTTCCACAGTCACCGCTGTCGGGTAGGTGTGCGTGTACAGCTCCGTATGAGCGCTAGAATAGAAATCCTAATACAGAATAAACCGTGCACGCCCCTTTATACACGCACACGCCTCTTTATATGTTGCTCCTCCCTTTTATGTTTAATCTGAGTTTCCACTAGAGAGTAATGAATTAATGATTTATAGGCGGTCGTCCGTGGGTACTTTTATAAGACAACCCACTGAAAGTTCAAAGAAGAAGGACCCACCTCCGAAATTGGATTACCGATCGATGGTCTCTGTCGAGGACAAGCCGGATTTGTTTGCCTCTTTCGATAGTAAGTATGCTTATTGGTATTATAAATTGGCTCCTCTTCCGTAAAGGTGTGATTTCGTGGAGGAGGAGCTTACAATTAGTCAAGTCAAGTCATCACGAAACGTTCACTATTCATTAATATAGAGTGTTTATTTTCGTTGTGCAGTTCGATCGCCCCATTTTGGCTCGAGTCCATTTGGTAGGTTCACTTTATTCAAATTGCATGTTTTCCTTCCATTTTGTCACCATTTCATCCAAGATTTTCTCGTTTACTTAACAATTTTTTCTATATTTTAAACTCAAAGAATTGATACCACGTCCCGCAAAGTCATGCGAGGACCCGCCCCTTTACCTCCGCCTGAAAATGGGCAAGCCCTTAAACAAGAAAATCCCCCATTCGACACCTTTGATGTCATATGGGAAAAAGAAGATGAGGCCCGAATATTGGTTCAGTATACCAAAAAATCGTGTCGATGAATTGTACAGGTTTATACAGGGTTGGGTGCCTCATTTATATGGAGAACTTGATGAAGAAAAGGTATTTATTTTTAAAAATAGAATTGTTGGGAAATTAATTTTAAATACATTTCAAATTCAGATTAAAGAGCGCAATTTTGTGCTCGTTGATTTGGACACGGAGCTGTGGAGCGAGGAGCCAACGCCCTCTAGCAGTCGACACGGCAGTCAAGGAGAGGAACTTGCTGAGATTACCAACAAAAATTGGGAGGTGAGTGACCGAAATGAAAGTGGGAGTAAATTGAAATTTTGTCGGTTGCGGGGTGGGAGGGTTGTCGAGGGTGTCTATTAAGACTTTAAGATTGATTGATTTTGATGTTGCGCCAGCTGATCAAGGCCCCTTACGCAAAGATCTACAACATCATCAAGACGCAAACGATGTCCGAGGGCAGTGTCGACGAGGTGATAAAAAATAAGCACGACCACACCCACTGAACACACCCACTTCTTAATTGTCTCAGTATCAGGCAGGCCGTGAGAAAACAGTAGACAATCCTAATAGTAAACAAAAAAAACAGTTGAATAACGGTGACCTTTCACTCGTTGATTTTGTTCCATTCCGGGCCTCCCATGATCCACCAGTTTATTGAATTGAAGTAGCGGTCGGACAGCTCGTGTAAACTAATCGAGAAGCAGGGGTTTTTGTGATGATGTAACTGCGCGGAACGAAAAATAAAACAAAAGTTGTCGTTTTACCGCGATGAAGGCCGTGGCCCAGCACATTCATTTGTTTCCTGGTGAACGCCGTGCACGGTGTGGATCCCGGGAGGCCGAGGAATGTTGTTTTGTTGTTCGGCCTTGCCAAAATAGGGTGTCTTGATGTGCAATACTGGTCGCGTTATTGTGCGAACGTGAACAACATTTTTCAACTAAATCATTTTGTTTTCTTCAATTGTTTTTGTTCAAAATGTCAACTAGGGTGAGTTTTTAATTCAGTTCGATAAAAAATGATAAAAAATTATTGTTTTGTTTGTCTGAAGCAAACCGTAAACTAAATTTAAAATTTTTCCAAATCAATTGAACTGTTTTCACAGGCCTGCCAAAATAGTGACAAACATACTAAAGTTCCCCAAGGGAAATAACTAGAAATAAACATGGCAATACACTATAGTAGTCGCTTTTAATAAAAATACAATACCTGGTAGTTTTGAATGGAATTCAGTGTTGGATGTTAGAATACCTGTTTTTAGTGTTGCATATGTGTTTAGTCCTCTAAATATATAGGGTCGGATCCAAACAAGTGGTTATTATTTCTTTATGTTGTTTAAATTTTATATGATTAAAATTGTTTTGGTACGTTTTTAATTGGCAATGTTGCCACGCTCTCTAATTTTTCTCTAGAATCCAAAAAATTGTTCTTTATTGTTCATTAAAAATTGTTCGATCCACTTTTTTGGAACACCCGAAATAAATCCTGTGCATATTTTTTTGGCTGTGATTCAAAAAAGAACATTCTCCGAACTAAACTAAAAATAAAGATGCGTTAATTGTCAAATTTCAAGTCCGCTTTATTATCAAATTGTCATAAAGCGGCTGTCAAACTGTTTAGTAAATTCAATCGAAGCACCCAAAATAGTTGCCAAAAACTAGTGTTTATACGCAAATTTCATGTAAATAAATATATTAGTTATCTCTGTTACTTAGGGTTGGGTTTACATTGTACTAAGCCGAACAAATTTCTTTCATTTAATTTCAAACAATGCAAATCCTACCTGATTTATTCCATATACATAAATGTACTATCTCGTCTATCGCTTGTTTCTCATCCTTTTAGAAAAGAGAAAAATGTAGTTGAAAATACCAATCAATATTTTAAACTAAGAGAATCCGGTCATTTCTTTCGTAGGTGCTGCCGCCAATGAGCGAGGAATATAGGCGGGCGTTTTACAGTGCTACGCCGTCTTTGGATGGGGAACTCTCTCCACCCGATTTGATTGGTAAAACAGAAATTTTAACGGACGAACATCGGGAATCGTTATGCCGTCATTTGCCAGCGAGGGCAGAAGGATATAATTGGACACTAGTTTTTAGCACGAGCCAACACGGTTTCAGTTTGAATAGTATGTACCGAAAAATGTATAAATTGGAATCGCCCATTCTTTTAGTCATTGAAGACACTGACAATAATGTAAGTTTTCTAATATTTTTTGACAGTTTACAGTTAACGCTGTTATCGTCATAGGTTTTTGGAGCTTTAACCTCCTGCGCCCTACACGTTTCCGATCATTTTTACGGCACTGGGGAGTCGCTTCTATTTAGGTTTACACCCCATTTCCAGGTGTACAATTGGACCGGAGAGAATTTGTATTTTATCAAAGGCAACAACGAATCGTTAAGTATTGGGGCGGGCGATGGTAAATTTGGTCTTTGGCTCGATGGTGACCTGTATTTGGGACGCACAGAAACCTGCAAAACCTACGGGAACGATCCGTTAACGCCCAAAGTGGATTTCGTGGTTAAAACGTTGGAATGTTGGGCGTTCATTTCCAGTTAAGGCGTGGCCTCGAACAAGTAGGCGAAGCTTATGAAGTTGCGAATGCATATCAAACTTTTTTAGGGAGAGAGAGAGAGAGATAGATAAAGTAGGCAAGAAACCAAAACGGAAACAAGAGAGAAATACATTTACATATTTATAACATATTAGGGAATTAATTAATTGATAATTATTGTTGTAAAATTCACTACATTGACATAAAAATAGAGGCATTTAATAGAAAAATATGGGGTGCGTCCTTCGTTATACAGCTTTTACTTTATTAATCATCGACAGGAACGCCCTTTATTCATGTACATTTTGCTACAACGAACTGTGTCTTGAAGTCGGCTAATCAGAAAAAGTATTTAATCCCCGCCCTCTTATTGTAATGCCAGTTCTCACGATTAGGGATAGGAGCGTACATGTCGTGCTCCCTTCGTGTGGCTTCTAATCGAACGTGTGGCCGGAAGACGTCAATTAGACGCTGATTCTACAGTTAACATGCCATATCATGAAAATTGTCAATTTATTATTATTGTTTAGGCTTGTTTTCGCCCAGTCGTTAATTAATGTGTGTTTTTTAGGAGATATTCTTGTTATTGTTATTTAGACTCTGTATATTGAGAATTGAAAGAGATGATAAAATTGTAGGTGCAACAATATCCCCTCCCCCCCCTTCTTTACCAGGAGAAACGTACTGTCTTGATAAAAACAAGTGTTATATTTATTTTGTTTCATCATTGTTATATTGATTTCCTTATAGAGCGACCAATCAGAAGACCAGAATACGTATTGCTATTATTGCTGCGATGCCACATGTCTAATTTATTCTCATATTTTCCTTATTGTGGCTATGTAGGTCATGTTTTTTTTTTTAGTGATACGTTATTTAGAAACTAACGCGCATGTCAGGTTACGTACGATAATAATAAAAGTTTATGTTTATTAAAGAGCAGTTGTAAATAAAAAAACGATTATGTATTTTAAAAATACTGTGTTTTTTTTCACTTAATTATATTTTATTTATCTTTAAAATAAATTACAACATCATTATCCAATTTTTTATATCACTAAATAGGACCAAAAATTGGACAAATCCGACGAGTAAAACATTGGTTGGACGTAGGGAATGATTAACTTCAACCCTGCCCATCGTCACCGCCCTCACAAAGCACCAACGTGATCGGATTTGTTCAGCTAATATTTGGACCGAAACTTTGCTAATTTTACATTAGAAAAATACAAATCAAGCCAGCTTGGAACCATAAACAATTTTTGATCGACTTAAGTTCTAAATAATGATTACAAAAACACAAATTTCTCCGTTGATCACCACGTTGAAATCTGATTCATTTGCAACAATATTTAAACGTGACAACACTTTACAGCTCTTATTTACTAGGTGTTGTAATTGTTAAAAAATAAAGGTGGGGCAGCGTTGCCAGTAAAGCACGTAATCTCTTAACACCCAGTATTTTATTAAAAAAAACAAATTGCTATCCAGTGGTTCTTAAACTGAAAGTGCTTCATATATATCATATACATATATACTAACTTAACATTAATAGTTAATCCAATATAGCAATAGTATTACGTCATAATTGATCTACATTGCAACGTTGTCGGATTGTGAGAAAAATTGAAAAACATTTTGAACATTGAAAATTTTAATCGGCAATTCTATTGCTGTTTTGAATTGTAAAATTTTATATGTAATAGTTAAAAATGCAATTTGCAGTTGCTTTTCAATTTTTGCTCCTTAAGAGATTCAAGAATGTTCAACTTGATCAACAGGCACAATTGTCCTTAACGCCCGCTTGATCACCGTTCAAATTCGTCCTGCCCGGTTGAGAAGGCTTGTGCTGCACACCAGACTCAGCCGCGTTCAAATCTAACCGTCCATCCTGGATACTTTGATAAATCTTTTTGGCAGTTTCCAGAAAAGCTTCCTCAACATTATCACCTCTAGAAAACGCCTAATATAACCAGAATCATATGTGCAGATTTAGAAAAACTTACGTCTTGGCACTGGCCTCAACAAATAGCAATCCATTTTCCTCAGCAAATTTACTAGCCTCCTCGTAAGTGACATCGCGTTGTCCTTCTAGATCACACTTGTTGCCAATTAAGAATATGACAGTACTGGGATTGGTTAGATTTCTTGTGTCCGTTAACCAGCTGCTCAAGTGATTGTATGTGCTTCTTCTGGTGATGTCATAGACCATTAAAGCACCTGCGGCACCTCTGTAGTAAGACCGTGTTACTGCCCGGAACCGTTCCTGACCAGCAGTGTCCCATATTTGCAATTTGATCTTTTGTCCTGAAACTTCTATAATACGGGTTCCGAATTCCACTCCTATCGTATGTGGACAATCGGCCATAACTTGAGAAAAACAAGTGTTCAAATGGGTTTTTTGAAGTGAGAAAACTTACATTTCTTTCAGTGAATTGATGAAGTAGACATGATTTACCCACGCCCATGTCTCCAATTATGATATATTTGAAGATATACGAATAATTGTATGGTCCTGCTGACATTTTACCTGTGATTGAAAGAGAAAACAAATCATGCCATGTAACGAAACATTAAGTGTTGTTTTTCATAAAAAAAGATAAACACTAAATAGACAATGGATGACATTATTGGCAATGACAACCATCTTTTTTTCACCTTTTTCATTGCATAAAAGCTCATTTACCTTGTTTTAGAGTTTTGCGAGTAAAATTCAAGGAAACAGTAACGTATTGATGTAATTCAAAACTTTTTTGCACACAATTTAGCACGAATATTTGAGATTTTTTTTTTTAGAAACTCTGACTGGCTATCACAAAACTTTGACGATTATGACATACAGTCGATCGTTTCCTGTGACGTTTCAGATGTCAAATTTAGTAGAGATGTTCAATTTTTCTAGGTAATAATTACTCTATAAAATTAAATGACGCATTATTTATTTATTTATTTCAAAAGCGTTTCAAGAACTTAATTGCGGAAATTTTTTGAAACGTGATGGGTAAAATAGCCACTTTGCTTATTGGTTTAAGTCTTTTTCTCTAATGTCTGGTTGCCTATATAAAACAATTATATTTTACGTCGTCTTCGTGAGAGATGTGCTACTGCAGCGATAATAGGAAATTGATTTTGCAAGTTGTATTAGAAATAAAACAATATTTATCTCATATTTGCACCTTAATGAGAAACTTGCGAAATAAATAAACAATTTCTTTTGTCATTTGCCATTGTTTTGATACAGGTTTCAGGCAGTGGTGCTCAAGTAAAATGTGTAGTGTTTCGATTTTCAGCTATAATATTTCGAATTCGTCCTGATCAGATGGATCGCTGTTCAATCCCATTATTTCCCCATCTAGAAATAAACATAAGTTTTTTAAATGAGTTCATGTCAAATTCAAACAGTTACAATTCGATTGCCATTCCTGTGGTTTTTCACAACAGATCTCAAATAAGGGTTGTTTTTCCTCTTTCACTAAGTTTTCTTTAATTTTCACACATAAATCGTTAAATTCTTCTTCGGTCTTGCAAAAGAAACACTAAAACAAGAGGCACACTGCATCACTTTAACATAACAAACCATCTAAAATGGAGAATACCACTGCTATTGAAGGATCCATATTAGAAATATTCATCCTGAACGTATATCTACAATGGTAAGTTGAATCCATAGCAATTTCCTCTTGAGTTTCTTTATTGCCTACAAAGCCCACTCGTTGAGTAGTATGTGGATCAAAATATAACAATTCATTGTCTACATAACCAATAAAGTAAAGAGCTGAATTGGGACGGCCACCTATTATACCTAAACTTTGTTTGAATTGAAAACATTTCTGGAAGAATTCATTTTTAGGAAATTTAAAACATTTCTGATTGGTTGAAAATAGTTAACCTTTAGGCCTTCAGTATAAATGCTGTTCATTTCAGAAAGTCCCAGTCTTAAGGGAATCACCAGCAATAGAGGCTTCCAATCGGTTTTTGAAAAATCTGTTGATGACAAATATTGGCAGTGGTTTTCTGAAATATATATGTATATAACATTTTGTGACTTTAAATCTTACTGTTTCTCCAATTACTTACTAATTTCATTGATAACTACAAGATTATCCATGGCTACGTGAATCACCATTGAATTCCCATCATCGTACTTGACTAATTTCCTATTTTTTTTAATTCAATTAATTGAATGTAGCATCAGTACTATAATAATATTTCTTACTTTAAAACTTGTGCCACAGTATTGGGCCCAAACCATTGTCCAATTTCTTTACCCTCTGACACGCCCATACTGGCAATTTGATGAATAGAAAATGGTGCTTTACGTGTATCTTCGAATTTCCTTATAATACTTAAATAGGTAGAATCTTTGCATGTGGGAGTCCAAATCCAATCACGACCTAAAACAAACCTTCTCTTAAAATTCTTAATATTGTTATAAAAATATCCTAACCTAAATGTAAATTTATTAAACCTTGTCCTAAAACCATTTGGCCGCATCTCAACATACAGCCCCATCCTTTATCTGAAGTTTTGCCGTCACTTCCGCCAATTGGAACGAAATCTCTCCGATAGGTAAACCAAAGTTTTGACACGATATCTTGTCTGATTGCGTTGATTTCTAACAATTATTTTATATTTTTAAACGGTTTAAAATGTAATTATAAAAAAAAATTACCCGTTAATGTGTTATATTTGCGACCCAAAAGCCAAAGAGGCTCACTGGTTTGTGGAATATCGTCCGGATCCTGCGAAGCCTCTAAAACTGCTTCGAACATGCAATCCATTATATCGCGAGTAGCGTTGCACATTTGAAAGAAGAACCTTAAGATTTTAGTCACAATTATAATGGGAAAAGGGGCTCTTTTAACAATCAATAAAACATATAAACAGATTATTGTCTTTGGACAGCTGATTGCACCTACTGAATATGTTATGATTATTTGAATATTATTGATTATGAGTGTTAATATTTATTATATATAAAAGAAAATGTTTCAGAATATAATTCAATTTGCAGTTTTTCTATATCTCGGCTATTTTCTAAATAAAGTCGATTTAAATGTTATTAAATTTAATTTTTTCGGTTCGTAATGATCATCAAAAGAACGATTATATTATAATAGGTACGTTATGAATACATCATCTGTCAATGCTCTGAAACTTAAACTGTCAAAGTAATCATTGATTGGAATGTGAGTTTTGTTTGTATCGTCAAGTATAATCCATTTATTAATTTTCCAGAACAAAAAACTAAGTTTTCAAGTTAAAACAGATACATTTCCAAATAATTATAATTTAAAACACTAAAAATATGACAACTGCAGCTCGACCAACTTTTGAACCTGCCAGAGGAGGCTCAGGTCGTAACGAAAAAGATCTGAGTGCCATATCCAGGCAATATTCAAGTAGAGACTTACCTGGACATACAAAATTAAAATACAGGTCTGTATTGGTGAAATTCAAGTTTATTTTACTAAAAAAATATATTATTTTCTTCTTATAGAGAACACGGTCAAGGCACTCAGGAAGAAGTCAGATCCAGGGACTTTCGAAGGGAACTTGAAGAACGTGAAACACAAAAACGGGTTGGAACTAATTCTCGAAATATTGACCACACAAGTACCGGAAGTAAGCGATTGAAATTAGATCAAGTATGCTTAGAGAAACATAAAAAATGATAGTACTTTTACAAAAGTCCATTTAACAGGTACCAGCAGCCAGCTTAGATGCAGATGATCCAGTGGATCCAGAAGAAGATTCCGATTCTAGTGATGACGAAGATGACACTGAAGCTCTATTAGCTGAATTAAATAAAATTAAAAAAGAAAGAGCCATAGGTAACTAAAAAAACATTTAATTCTAATGTATATTTTTCGTAACACTCTGTACGTGTTTTAGAGCAAACAAAAAAAGAGATTGAGAGGCGCCAAGAAGAAGAACGGATTCGCATGGAAAATATTCTAAGTGGTAATCCTTTATTAACGCATTATTCATCAGGGGGACCTAAAACGGACCATAAAGTGAAACGGCGCTGGGACGATGACGTCATATTTAAGAATTGTGCCAAATCCGAGCCGGAAAAGAAAAGTAACGTGTTCATTAATGATTCCCTAAGGTCCGAGTTTCATAAGAAATTCATGGACAAATATGTGAAATAACCGATTTTTTTTTGTAATGTAATAAACCAATGTTATTGAAGGCAGGTAGTGTTTTAATCTTAAAAACCAAGAATTTCAGGTAGAAAAAAAAGAGAATAACGGCATAAAACAATTGACAGGATATGTCAATGAAAATCTTTTGTTCGTTTTCAAGACGTTGGCGCCAGCTTCCAAAAACTTTGACCGCGAATGCGAGACAGGTACCACGCCACGCTTTATGATCTTTTCATATAAGAGTAGGGAGTACCATTAAGAACCAGTTCCTTGTGAGAGCGCGAGAGAGACAGAAAAAGAGAGAGAGGTGCAGAAACAACAAACCTGTCGTACTCTGACTCTTTTTCTTCCTTACCTGTTGTCCGCCATAATAGATTAAATTTTCCTTGGTGGCGCGCATACCATGGCACTCCGAGACCGAAAAGTTATTTTCTAATTGAAATTACGTTATTCACTTGTTTCGTTTGAGTGTGGCGCGTGGGCGGCCGTGCATTCCCGATCTTCATTTATTTGGTTGTTAGTTAAGTTCAAGTCTTTCTTTTTCGGCTCTTAGTTGCAGACGGACAGACAACATTTCCGATGCATTTCCTACTGATTTTTCTTAGTTTTAAGCTCGTTTTGGCCAGTTTAAATCCCGGGTTGTATGTCGATAATGGAAGAAATCAAAGTGCCATCGATAGGTCGCTATCCAAAGTGGAACAAAAGGAAATGGAAATGGAATTTCTGAATTTGTTAGGTAAAAATTCGTTTTTCATTATTAGCACGTCTTCTTTTTTTTCAACACTTTCAAACCAGGCTCAAATTAGATTTCCTTGAGATTCAGCATGCGCTCGCTCGTTTAGTTTATTTGAACTTGAAATTTTCGTAAATATTGTTCTTGAAACGGACGCCAATGGTTTTGTAATGTTTTCGAATACATTCCTAATTCTCATGTAAATATATAGCGTGTCCACAAAATGAGATGCATTTCGATAATTTCCAGGCTTGCCAAATCGACCGAGAAAAATCAAAAAAGGCAACAGTGAAAAAATCTGCACCGAAATTCTTACTGGACGTTTACAAGTCGCTCTTGGATGAAGACGACGAAGACAATCGTCGAATTAAACGCGACGCCGATTTGAATCTGAGCGGTGATGAACAACAGAAAATTGACATTAGCGACGTTATAATGACATTTGAAAGCATCAGTAAGAAGAGTCCACTAATAAATTACCCACCACGTTATTACGCCAAATTTGTTTTTTAGATCATCGAGTGGACAGTGTACGGCACGAACGAGGCAAACGTCTCTGGTTTGATGTTTCCGAACTGCCTGTTGCTGAGGATATCGTAGGGGTGGAACTTAAAATCTATCAGAACCAATCGCTGTCCAGACATAGAGGACGTAATTATACGGTTACCGCCTATCAATTGATTGATAGCGAAAATGGGTGGGATCTACTTACTTTGTTCATGGGCGGGACCTTCTAATTTTATTGCTTTTATTAAAGGGAAAATGAATTGGAATACATGTCTGAAGTAGAAACTAGTTCAGAGTTCACTGGATGGATTGGACTGAACGTAACTAGATGTTTAGCCAGTTGGGTGGCTTTTCCCGAATCAAACAAGGGCATTTACCTATCAGTTCAACCCTCTAATAAGAGTAAGTGAATTAACTCGCGTGAGAAAACAATTGAATATTTTATAACACTAATGGAAAACAATGGCGCAGCGATATTTATTCATATCGCGATTACTATAATTTCTATAAATAAAGATGAAAACACCATTTCAGAAATGGTGAATTCGCCAGTATATTAACATTTCCGCTTCCTAACTAAATGGTTCGTATCATAGTAACTTTATGGGAAGAATGTTTCCAAATGAACACTTTCAATGGAAAGAGTGATTTTCCCTAATTAAATACACGAATTTCATTTATCAGCTCATGAAATTCGCCCTGAAGATATTGGCTTGGTTACCGTAAGAGGAAATGAGGCGTCCCACCCGTTTATGGTGGCTTTCCTCAAAGCTTCCACCTCCTTCAAGCCAAGAACCACAAGAAATGTGCGCAGTAGAGTGAAAAAATCCAATCTAGTCAGTCCATTCTTTAACCATGGAGGTAGTTAAAGATAAAATAACTAACTAGAAAAAACTAATTTTTGCTATTTTTCTTTAAGGAACCCAATTCGAAACGCGTTCACCCTGTCAAATCAATACCCTCTACATCAGTTTTAAGGATCTAAAATGGCAGGTATGGTTCAAAACACCATTCTTTGACATCCAGTACGCTAATATCATATTCGCATTCATTTGTTTAGGATTGGATCATTGCCCCCGATGGATACGCCGCCTATTTTTGTCATGGTGAATGCAATTTCCCATTAAATGCACACATGAACGCTTCGAACCATGCTATCGTCCAGACCCTGGCTCATTTGATGAATCCGCTTAAATATCCGAAATCGTGTTGTGCGCCTACGAAACTAAGCCCAATTTCAGTTTTGTATTTTTTGGACGATCACAATGTTGTCCTGAAGAAGTATAAACAAATGGTGGTGAAAACTTGTGGTTGCCGTTAATAAACAGAAGAAGACCCTGTTTATGAAATTGGGACAAATTTCTTTTTTGTGATAATCGCTAGTTTTTTCTAGGGCGAGGCGATTTTGCTTCTTAAAAAACCAAACAAACCAAGAGTATTTTTAAATGTGCGTTGCCATGCAATTTTGTATATTTTTGGCTACTTTTTCTTTTGTAAATATAAATACTTATGTAGAAAAAATTTTTGTCGTATAAATATGTCTTTTCCTTTGACATCTGACAGATAATGCCACTGAAAAAAACTTGACAATTTCTTATGTAAAGGACGAATGTCAAACGATTATATTCTATCTATTAATTCGAATTCTAACACGATGAAAATTACCTTACGGGAAATTGTTAATTTTGCTTTGTAATTCTTCAATTTCTTCTTCCAGATTGTGTACAGTTGACTTTAGTTGTTCTTCAATATTAATATCTTCCTTGGAACTTTCTTCTTTAGCACATTCCTTATGGTACGACTCCAATAAAAGGTCAAACTCGTCACAGGTTAACATAATTTTCTTTTGAACGTTTTGCTTCAATTTAGTGTCCATGGTTTTAAAATAATTTTCAAAGTCTTCTATTTGCTTTTTAACTTCTTCATATTGTCTTGAAAAAAGAACATAAAACATCAATAAACCTTTGAAAAACAAAAACTATGAACTGACTTAACAGGACACAAGTGAGTTTCAGTTTCAGATTTGAGTTTTTCAGTTTTGCATTGGGTTTCTTGGTGTTTTTTCAGAAGATTTGAAGCATAAATTGACATGAATTCATCCAAATCGTTTGAGGCCTGCCTGGAATAGACATCTTGAACAAATCAATGGCAAATAAGATCAAAAACTAACCTGTTAAAGTTACTTACAATCCTTTGTTTTAAAGTTTTCATTTCAGTTTCAACTAATTGCTCTTTTACCGTGACTATTTTACGTTGAAAATCCTGAATTTCATTTTCCAAATCCTAAGCCAGCGACAATTATTTTAACTAAGAATAAATGTAATTGAATGAAAAGTTACCTTTAAATCGGTCTCCATTATAAGGATGATTTAGAATTTTTAAGAAATTTTTCAATAACTGATCTCCTACCTAAATGATCGTTAATAATATGAAAATAGATTTCAGGTGGCGCTGCTACGAAAATATTTGAATTCGCATTATTCTCATTGGTTATAATTCTGTCATATTAGTTCAATGAAACTCTGATAGGGACGTGACAAACTTTAAAATTTCACACTAATTAATTATTTTTTTTTAATAAACTATTTAATGAAATGTGTGTCAAAATTTGATAAACATTGCTTCTATGGCTGAAATATTTTCATTAATTGAGTAAAGTATTAAATTAATTCCATTAGAGGGCAGTTCAGTCTAGATTATTTTTTGACACTTGTAGTGACGTTTCTGACAGGTTGCTTGTCACAAGTCCCCCAAAATAAAATTGCAATAATTTGAGGTGAAAAAGTAGAAATTGGCTGATTTTTTTTGTGACAATTAATGGCTAAAATGTGTCTTACCACTTGTAGCGAATTGTGACGTTTGTGAATATCGAATTTTAACATTGAAAACAGTGACTACGTGAAAGTGAAACTCGCGTAGGCCGGATAAAAGGGCGATGAAACTGTTTCAGGGTATTAGCGGGCTACAGGAGTCGAATCGGTGTCGAATTCTTTTGAATGTGGAGTGCAATTTCGAAAATTTTTCAGAAAAACTCTAACGAACCGACCGTTCCAGGTGTCATCCCGAACGACATGGACCACAGGCGCTATGACGATCAGGAGAACTTCAATTCAAAACTGGTAAAATAACTATTGGAGAGAATCTACATAGTTAGAAAAGAATTCGTTTGAATAGAAAATTTTTATTAATATGTAGATTCTGAACTTCATATGACCCAAAAAAAGTACATTTAGCCCTATTTAACGATATCAAGATAGACAGAAAGTAATTTTTTTAAAATGAACTCCCTTTTTTCCAACTAATTCCACTGCCCACAATACAGAATTAATGTATTCACTTGTAACACTTTAAAGACGGTTTTATTAGGAAGATTCGCCCACTTGAGTTGTTTCAAGGTAAAGGAATGTGTCTCTGCGGTTGCATAACTTTTTCACCTAAAACTATGCAACTGTTTTCACGGAATAATATGTTACCCTGTATCTCAAAGCACATTTAATTTTATGATATTGGTTGTCAAAAAATGGAGACTTTCTTAAGCTGCAAGACCCCACCTAAAAGGCGCAGGAGGTGCTTAATGAATTACATATTGTTTTTCATTTATTCGTATTCGAATTGACATAAAAAGGTGCGCAGGAGGGGGAGAAGTGTGAGCGACGATAGTCATTTGTTGATTGCTCTCGTCAAGAAAAGAGCTAACTTGATTTTGTTCCACTTATTCTGATGTAAAATTTTTGTGTTATGAATGTTTAAATGGCATTAACAGTGGCAAGTGTCAGTCCTCTTGTGAGTTTCGGCACACAGAAGGCCGATTTCAGTACCGGAATTGACATATCCTTGGTCACAAACACCGTAAGTCGTTTGTTTTTCCTCTTGTAATTCATTCTCAGAAATTGGCAACGCGAAAAACGGGTTGTTCGATCTTCGTTCATTGATAAAACGTACCACATGATAATCTGGGTGTTTGCATTTCCTTATTTGATGCACCACACCGTTGCCAAGTGTATCATCGATTAGGATTTCAAAGAAAGTGCGACAACATCGTCAAACTAAAAAAGAAAAATAAAAGTGACTCGAGTCTGTTCAGAAATTTTTGGTTACGCTTTTGAATATATTAACATTGCAAAGTAGGCGTATATTCGAACTAAACAAATGACAAATAAATAAATAATAAATGGCGGACAATATTAGCGTTAAGGTATTTACAAATCGGGTAACTTGATTTGTCCTCGCTTCAAGTACGTTGTGCTTCGCAATTGTTTCGTTAATTGGAGGAAAACAAGAAAAGGAAAATCACATGCAGAGTTTACTTGATACACACACACATTCCGAAAATAGATGTAAAAATGACCCCATGTCTGTTTGCGCACCCGTTTTTATGTCAAAAATACTTCCTGTTCCTCGCTCTCGTGTTATTTATGTGGGGCTATTTTGACTTAAAATAAGCCTTGTTTAAGACAAAATCTAGAAGGCGACAGTTTGTTTTATTAACGATTTTTTACGAGGAGAAAACCGTTGATAGTGTGCGGTCTTACCTTAAAGTCTACGGCATACCCGTATTAAAGACTTTCCTGGCCTGAAGCTGTGTTTTACTATTCGTTTCAATTATCAATAATTATGGGTATTTTCTGCAGGTGTGGGCATACACACATACCTAAGATATTGCATTTTTGTAAAAAAAAATTTTTTTTCAAGTTTTTCTTAACAGATTTGATCTTATCTTATCTTATGTTAGATCTCAATCAAGAAGACTTTGTAATCTTTTGTTTTGTGAACATTACAAAACCGTCATTAAGCCCAGTTGGCCTCATTTAATGGCATTTCCTTAAAGAAATAAAATATTTCAGTTCCTATATAAGATTTTAGTGATGAAATTAGCTTATCTAGAGCCACTAGAACCCTATCACGTAGACTTTGTCTTCATTTGTTTTGTGCCATTGCGAAAACGTTATTCGAGGACAACCGAGATCAAGTCGGCCTCGTTTAAATGAAGTCTTCCTATCGTTACGTTGGAAAAGTGATGTGAAATGATAGAAAATAATGGTAAAAATTGCCCGTTAAGTTGTTAATTTAGATCGTAATGATTCTAGTAGACTCAGTGACTTATTTTGTCTTTTGTTTTTCCAGGCAAAACAAAGAGCTTCAATAAAATGGTTGCTTGCAAAAGCTTTCAACAACAAGGTTCCTGACAATATTAAGGAACCCTTCTATCGAGACCATGATGTAAGTTATCATTTGTATTTTTATTTTTTTTTTGACATATGACGGAGTGTCATTAATCATAGCTCACTTAGTTGTTTATAAACACATACGAATTGCTTATCTAAACAACGGATTGAGACGTGGTGGCGACGTAATTCTGTAAAAATAGCTCACAGGCCCGTTTTGTAATGTGGCTAATATTGTATTGGGCAGCCATTTGTCATACAAGAAAAATCGTAACAAATGAACAAATAAATCGTCACCATTATTCTAGTTGGCTGCGCACGAACAACGCCTTCCGAAAGTTAGATATATATTTGCTTGCCACCGGGTTGCCACACTTGGTCATTTTTCGTTTGTTCGTTTCCAGAACCAAGAACACCTCAAGCCGCAAATTGTCGGTGCCATGGCCAATGCGGAGATCTATTGTGGCGCTCTGGCCAACATTTATTCGGATCCGAACTATCACAATCTTAACCATTGGGCGATTTTGCAAACGTTAGCCAGGAAAAATGCCTATGTCCAGGAACCGGCCGATGGCAGCCAACTGACAGAAACCACTCTGATCCAAACGAATCCGTTACGAATGGTAAACACATGATAAAAATTTGATAAATTTGGTCACGTGTTGAATTCTAGACCGCCCATATGGCCGTGGTAGAATCAATAATGTCGCTCTATTCACGTGAAGTGATCAGCAGTGATCGCGTGATGGCAGCCGCTCAACGGTTCACATCCCATCAAGAGGGCCATAAAGTGATTAAAACACCCGCGAATCCGGAACAGGGCGCACTGTTGTGGGTGCAGCACGCGTGTGACGCTTTGAGGGAACGAATCGAATTGGAACAATCAGGCAAGATTGCACTGAATGGTGGTGGAGGGGATGTAAGTGTATTTCACAACCGTATCAATTCGATGTTGATTTTTTTCTTGATTGAAGGGGAGTAATAATGAACAAATTAAGAAGGTGGTGCCAAGTTTCCCCGCCTATCGTGATCTAAAGGATCTTTGCGATGGAGTGGGTGTTGCTGCATTGGTATCTTACTATTGTCCGACCGAGTTGTCCTGGCAAGACATCAGAATGGGAGCAGTGCCGTCGGTGCAGGATAGCATCCACAATTTACGATTAGTCAAGGATTTTTGTCTACGATGTTTACCCTGCTCGATTTTCCACTTGCAACCTGAAGACATTACATATTTAAGAGAGTAAGTAATTGGGAGTTTTAACCCAACTATCTCGAAAACTGTTAAATTTAAAGTTTACTTATTGTTAAGCACAAATTTTTTTAAAAACCAATTAATTAGGCGTTAATTAGGGTCGATTTACTGGTTTTTTTCAAGGAGGATGCTTTTAATTAAGTCTCTTCGCATTAATTATTAATTGGACGTGTTGTCTTCCCGTTCACTTTTTTTTTGTTCATTCTTACACACAATACACGTCACTGGGCCTACTATATGTTATCATTTTTCAGCTCGATGCGACCGAATCTGTTAGTGTTTCTGGCCGATTTGTTCAATGTGATGGAAATCCACCCGATGAATTGCGTGCGAGACAAATTTAGCAGCGGTAAGTCTCTAATAGTTCCACCATTTACCGCCAGTTAATCAATGGTCAGAATAGTAGTTCTCGAATGGGGTCAGTGTAATCTCTAGTCCAAAGACCTAACTTCAATTTACATACGGCCCAATTGTTTCTATCCAGGCTGACCGGATTGATCAAACGCAACTGTATATAATGTAAAAGCTTGTGTTTGGCATCTATTTTTTTTTTTGGCTTTTTGATTAATTTTGCCTAAAAATCACCCTTTTCGGTGTAATGTGGTGGAGGTATTTCGTTAGTTTTCAGTAAAAACTTTAATATAAGAGAATATCTTGGAAAAGTAAGCGTAGGACACAATCCGACAACATAGCAGCATCTATTTCACGCGTCAGGTAGCCATGACAACTAACGAAATAAGCGCGCATGCGCTATTTCAAAATATTAACGCCTTCTTACTTAATGCATAATGAAATCAGACAGTTAGAACGTACATATTTGTTTTTAAAGAAAAGCCGCTATGTTAATGCTAATTTAATTACGATACTAAGAGATTTGACCCGTTATTTTTAATAATTAGTCTTGTGCGCTATTGCCAGAATGTGCACAAGCATTCTAGAATTTTTTACGATTTTAACTTTCTTCACTCACACATGCACACCCATAGAGGAATTTCCAGTGCGAAATGCGCATGGGGTCGTCCACAAGCGCAATTTGCTGCAACCGGCCATGGCTCCGATTCCGGACCTGCGCAGCTGTCTGGACGACGCTAGCGCCACATTTCAAGGTAAAAACAAATAAGCGACCACATCGTGAACATCAACGCATAAGGTTGACATTATTAGAAGGCCATGTTTTCCTTTTTTTGTGTTTTTTTGTCTGCAACAGGTTATTTTTTTTTCAGGAATTGACAATAATGACATTTGTGTGTGTAACTAGATTATTACTAACACTACTAGAGTTAAATCGGGTCCGAATTCGGGGCTCCTTACGCTTTTTAGTTTCATTTCCGCATCCATTTTGCATGAAACTTTTTTTATACGTTTATTTATATGTTTCTTAATGAGTACTTTGTTGTTTTTCATCGCTAGTGTCAAAACCGTCTCCGATAATTGGCCATTTACCTTTGAAGAAAGCCAGTTCATTACAGCAGAGCCAACAAACTCTAGCTTCTGAATTTAGTGAGGATAGTTTAAGGCGTGGCTCCGAGGAATCGTTTGTCGTTCACAGAGGGCGTAACATTCCCACTTTAAGATCAGTGCTAGCAGAAGATCCTCTCGTTCCGGCCCGATTAAAAGTAATTTTTTCTTTCCTTTACAGAAAAATAAAAAAATTCGGCAACGACATTATTTTTCAGATAAATAAAGAGCGTCAGAATGCGGATAGTAAAGCTGACGAGCGAGGTGAGGTAGCGGCAGGCAAACCGAGTAACTGGGAGGAGCACAAAAAGGTCATCACCTATGCTGGAAGACGCAGTCGTCGTAATTCGACGACTGATGAATCACAATTGACCATCGAAAATTTTGGGGGCAGTCAGGATAATTTAAATTTTATTGGTCGCAATCCCGACAAAGAGGTACAGAGGAACAAACATTGAAATTCCGCCTACTCACGTTTTATTTTTAGCTCACTGCGCATGTGGGTCGTAAAGTCTCTACACCCACCTCATCTGTGCCAGTACGGTCGTCTCTTCAAGATGCACGTGGTTCGTTTCAGCTGGCATACGAGTTCAATGGGAAAGGATCCGAGGATGAAAAACGCGACAATGGCAACGAAAAAACCCGATTAAAGAGGCAAATTAGTAGTGACGATATCACTTTAAAACAGTTCCATAACAAGGACCTTATTAAGGACCTCGTTGATGGCGATGTTGCCAATCGGATGAGTTTTGCCGATCTAGGAAAAAATAGCAAATTGACTGCCGATAATCGAGGCATACATTTGGTTTATATGAACGATCGCGAAGAGTACGCTACGCCACAGAAACCGTGCACTGCCAATGGAAGTACAGATAATAAACGAACTTCATTTATTACTCCCGTAGTTAATCAGACAACGTGGCAACAACAAGTGAGCAACAATGCACAAGACAATGTTAACGAGGAAGACGACGATGGTACCGGAGGTCCCAGCAATATTATGGCATCTCAATTGAACGATATTAGGTAAGAGTTTAAAGATAAATTCATTGAATTCAGTTGTGACATGTCATAAAAACCAAAATAGGTTGCAATTGGAAGAAAAAAGACGACACATCGAGAGTGAAAAAAGAAGAATGGAGATGGCCATGAGTAAACAGAGACAGAAAGTTGGAAAAGCGGCATTTCTTCAAGCCGTTTCTAAGGTAACTTTTTTTTTAAACAATGCCTAAATAGGATCCTGGGATATGGATTTTTAATATTCACCATATAATATGTAAATGGCGTATGGGTGCCCTAAAAAGGAAAATCAAATGGTCCACTAAATTTCAGGGCAAAGGTAATTTACTAAAAACGGAGTCTCAACAAGACACGCTCCAAACAAGTCCCTCCCCGTCATCTTCCTCTTCTTCTTGTCCCGCCCCGAAGCCACGGCAACGTCCGTTCACCTTGCAGGTATTTTCTCTCTTTTTTTTTAATGTGTGCCGCTTCTTCCCTCACTTGATCTTTAAAGCTTTTAATCCCGCCCGCTCACCTTTGCTCTGCCTCTTTAGAGCGTACTAATAACTGACTAATTATTTGTCTTCCACGCACTAACACTTCAAACATTGGACTATTTAATGTTGATTAGGAGTGATTGATAATGTAATTCTGATTAATTAATTAAGGAAATCACTGATGACGCTACATTGGTGGAGAAACGTTGGCTCGATGGTAGTAATGCTCCCTTTATAGAGACTCGTCGCACTCCTGATTTGGAGAATATGGATCTGGAACAGTATCAGAGATCGTTAGCTCAGTAAGTTCTTGTAACTTGCATATTTAAGTTGATGAATTCTATTTGAAAATCATTATTTCAGAATGAATTCTAGTCTTTCGGATATTCAAACAGACATCCAGCGATTGGCTGCCCAGCAAAATCAAATGCAGGTTCAGCAGCAGGAGCAGTTGATCGCTGAACAGCAGCGTCAACTGGCGAAATTGCACGCAATGCAGCAACAACAACAGCAACGAAATTTTCATCAAAACTACTATTTGACACCCTTGCAAAGTTCGACAAGCGCTCCGCATATTCCCGAACCTCAATCTCGATTCTTTTTACACGAAACTGCATCCCCCGCAACGGCTCCACCTCCGAGACGCACCTGGCAACAGCAACAACAACAACAACAACAACAACAACCGGAGTTTCGCACGTGGAGTCAAATTGGCACAACAGAACAGACTCCGCCCATGGAAGGTGGATTTACGTTGCATCACCATCATCATCAAGAAAACGGATCTGCATTGAATCATTCGAACAGTTTCACATTGAGTCAACGGCATCAAGAGCAAGTGGGCGGCGGTTATGGTGCAGGGGCATTTACATCGCATAGCACTCCTTCAGCCTCACCTCAACATCGAGTCCACGAAAAAATATCCCAGTTATTGTCTTACGATTCAAAGCGTCAAGTGTCACCAGTGAGTTTACAAGCTATGGACGCGGGGCGAGAGAGGAAGAGCAGCGTGACACATGCACCTGTGGCGGCGCCATCTGTCGATGACATGGAACCGCAAAATATCTCATTTATAGGTAACAGCGGTGAGGACGCAGCTTTAAGTGAGAGTAAATTGCTTAAAACTACTAAAAAGTTCTTGGTTATACAAACAAATTTTATAGGTCTCAGTAAGTTGAATATTACTTCGGGCAGCCGCACATATCGTATCCCTTCTCCGACACGTCCTCGGGGAGTAGCCAGAGCATCGCCTTTCGGAAGAGGGCAAGCTACACCTTCTCCTCCGACCGCTGTACCGGAAACCGTCCATCCCAGCACTCAGGTTAGCACTTTGGACGGTGATCCTAGTGCAGAAAAAGGATTTTACATCAGTTTCGATGATGAGCAACCAAAGCGACCTAAACCCGCTTTGCGCAGCAAGAGAAATTCTCCAAAAAAAGAGCGTAGCTATGTAGAAACTTCAGATGAAGCAAGCGAGAGACATGAAGCACAGTCTAGGTAAGTTTATTAAGTTTATGATTCTGGGTTATTTGAGCTTCTCCTTCTGCAGGCTGGAAAAGAAGAGGCAATTGGAAAGAGAATTAGAAGAGGAGCGCGTGAAAAAAGAAAAGGAGCAACTACAAAAAGATAGATTAAGAGCTGAAAGACATGCATTGTCGGAAGAGAGACAAAGAGTGGTAGCTGCCAGTGCTCTAGTCATTGGCGAACAAAATGATAATCCAGTGAGTAAGGTAAATCAGTGGGAGGAGCTTAATTAATACCAATGAATTATTTGTCAGGACTTGGTAGACGAGCGCGAGAGAAAGAAAGAGAAAATTCTGATGATGTCATTACAAAGGAGACAGCAACAGGAAGAAGCGAAGGCTCGCAAAGAGGCGGAGTCTCAAAGACGTAAAGAAATTGAAAAGGAAAAAGAGGAAGAAAAATTAAGAAGGAAGGAAGAACAGGCGGCAAGACGTGCAACAATTTTGGAGCAGTATAAATTGAAAAAGGCTATTGAAGAGGCAGAGCGCGAGGTAGGTGACCTATTTTATAAAAATTCTAAAACAATAGAACAGATGGCGGCATTTTATAGGAAAATCAGTTGGTGCTGTGCGATATTGTTTTATTTTCAATGCTGGTGGCGTGTGTCATTTGACGCGCTTCCAATTCTGCTTTAAAGAAGCGCTCTTTTCCTGTATTTAATTTCTTCCTGCTTTTGCGCGCAATCGGTTGCACTCTCTCTCTTTCTTTCTGGCTCTTTTCCACGTTATTTTCGGAATGTTAAGGCCGTTCACATCGTCGTTATTCACTTATTAAGCGCTTAGGCGTCAAAGTCGTTGGTGCATTTTTCCGAATTTTTTGCGGTTTCCTAATTTAAAAAAATGTCTTTCATATATTGGTCTTTGGTAAGAAAATGTGGAAAATTCAATTTTATATTCATAAACGTGGTTTCCAGGGCAAAACTCTAGACAAACAAGATCTGATGTCCAGCCTAAAACCAACACCAAAAATGCGATCGAAAGGAGGACCAAGCCGGCCCCGGCCGAAAACCATTCATATTGATAGTGGGAGTGTGCAACTGGCCGAAGGAATGGTCAGCAGCAAGGGTCGCATGAAAGGTTCCACATCAAATTTGACAGGTAGGTTCGTTGAATGTTTATTGTTATGGCATGCAATTTTTTTTTATTATTTTGCTTCATTGTGTGACCCCACAGGTGGCGCCTCTGGCTCCTCCTCGATGAAACGCGATTACTACAGGGGCTCGCAGGATAGTCTAGCTGATCGCAGTATAAGCAATAATCCGCTTTACAAAGGTTTGTTTATTTTTTTGCGCTTTTTAGGCTTCCCGTAATCTAAATCAGTCCTCTGGGGCGATGTTTCTTAAATTACATGGGATTTAATAACAACGATTGACTTTTGATAGTTTGGTCACAATGAAAGAAAATGATCGCATGTAGTTTTTATTTTTTTATGTATTTCAAGCGAAACAGTAAAGGTGTTGGGAAACGAGAAATTTCTTTTACATCACTCATGTATTTTCTGATTACATTCTAGATTCTCCAGACGACAGTCACGGGATGTCGCCATGTCAGAGTGCCCATCAGACTTTGGGACGTCGTAGTTCATACAAAACTAGTCGAGGTAAGCTGTCCCATAACCGAGTAAATTTTTTGTTTCTGTTGTGACGTAAATATGTTTGTGCATAGCAAAATATGAGTAAAAAAAATTGAGGTAGCTTTGATTATCATGTTTCATGTTGTTTAGATTTTGAATCGCGTAGATTAAATTGTAGATCCGCCCTCACTTTAATGTATGTACACGCCCCCTTTTTCCTACCACGTTCACTGCGTTAAAAAAACCATTCGTAATCGATCTATTCCAGAGCCGTCTCCAGCCGGACGTGCCCGAGGCCGTCCTAAGATAAGTGCTAATCAAAACTTTAGGGGCCGCAAGTCCAATTCGATGATGAATTTGTACGGTAAGACCGAAGCTCGATCTTTCGTTCGGCCGGTGAAAGGTACACTCTTACACTCTTATCTCTTTCTATTTTATCTTTTTCTTTGTTTTTTTTTCCACGTTCAGTAAATATGTGTTTATTATGTACCAATTACGTCATTTGGGGCATGTGAGATCATAATTTTAAAGCTTTTCTTTTTCGTTAATGTTTTTGTTTCACACAACATACCTTGGTGCTGGTCTTTTCTCCTTCCGATCCTCTTGTCATACCTATTATATAGTTATTATTTTTATTGGTGGGAGGTGTCCACACTGTATTTAATACACCCACTTTTCCCATATTCCCGTTCACGTTTTTCCTTTATTTTTTCGCATAAAATTTCCCAACATACATAGTAGGAAATAATCACCTACATTATTTGTTTTTGGCTTTTGTTTCGTGTCTATCACTCCATGATGGTTATGGTAAAACTTTTTTTGTTGTGGTAAAGGTGTAACATAAACTATCTTTTTTGAGACTGGAATACGACTTTTAAAATTTTTAATGTTGCGTGCAGGTTCGAGTACCGATCAGGACAGTCTCGCCTATCGTTTCGGTGATACTGATTCAGGCCTGGGTCGAGCCACGCCTCCGCGACGCGCCCCCTCTCCCGGAATGGGTGGATTGCGCCATTTGCCGTCGCCTTCTGGGCCGGGTAGTTTGCCAGGTTTCATGTCGAAGGGGCGGCAACGAGTATTTGATGATGGTTCAAGCGACATCAGCTCCACCCCCAGCAGTATGATGGACTACACAGGTAAAACTTTTATTTTCACACAACAGATTTATTGAGTTAATTTATGAACGGCGGTGTCATTATCGTGACGTTTTGGTCGATATGGGTGTGATATTGAGAAGCTCCTTCTCTTCGTGGCTGATGGACTTTCTTAAACTATAGAGCATGCTCAGATGGAGTTGTGGAATATTGTAGAATACCGTCATCGTTAAGGTCATAAAAACGATTCCAATGAATAGATACAGGGTGACTACCAGTTTGTAAATGGTGCGGTACGATTCGAATTTTAATGAATCTCCTGGGGTAAAATCGCCAAAACCAACGGTGGTCAATGAAAGAAAACAATAATAGAAGGAGTCTAAAAATGTCCAATTTCGTTCAAGATATTGAAAAAATAGGGCGGGCAATACAAGTATAACCAAACTGGAGAGAGCAACAATACAGAAAAAATGGAGGAATCTTATTGTGAAAGGCTGGAGGGTTCCAGAAAATTTGCGGTTCAACCAGTTCAAAAACGAACTAACTGGAACTAATAAGCGGTCCACAAAACCTGATAGGACACTTAAAGTTACGGGAATTCCCACTAGAGCATACAGAATGATAAAAATCTTTCCACTTTGAGTTAGTGGCGCAACATGTCCATAACCGATGGTAGTTACAACGGTCGCAATGAAAAAGAAACTCTCTCCGAAATACAAGTGACTCTTATTACCATTTGTGGCTGTCAATCTTTTTCGACTTGCTCTCTGAAAGTCAACCAGAACCTGTTCCAGGTGCTGTGCCATGACACACGGATGTTCTTCCAGGAAATCCTTACGTAGCTTTTGAAGTCGTTTCATTCGTTCCGTTTCCTGGTCTTCTTCCACGGACAAATACATTGAGGCGCCAATACATAGGAAAATCAAGTAGCCAGCAAGGAAAACTGGAAAACGTCGGGCGAATTTAAACATTTCTTTGACAACTGACACAGATTCCTGTCAATTTTTTAAAATTTCTAATTAAAAAATGACGAATGCATGTTAATTTGATTTTATTCTTTTCTTTTAGGTCCGCGTCTCTATAAGCAACCGGCAACGAAATCGAACCGAAGCATAATGTTGAATGCTGTCGAGTACTGTGTCTTTCCCGGTGTAGTAAATCGAGATGCGAAAAAACGTGTTCTTGAAGAGATCAATCGTTCCGAAAGTAAACACTTTTTGATTTTGTTTAGGGATGCGGGATGTCAATTTCGCGCATTATATTCGTACTGTCCCGACACTGAGCTCGTTTCGAAGTTATACGGCACTGGACCAAAACAGGTCAATGACAAGATGTTTGACAAATTTTTCAAGTAAGTGTCTACAGTATAGAATAATCTTCATAAATGATTGAAAGCCACGTGACTAAGCAGTGACAGATGCAACAATTGAAAAAGCACAAATCCAGATACACACAAAGAAACGATCACGTGCCTACCAATTATTTATGAAATTAATAGTTTTATTTTTAAATAAACTAATAATTTTGATTTTCTAGATACAATTCCGGTGGAAAATGCTTTTCTCAAGTGCACACCAAACATTTGACAGTGACAATTGACGCGTTCACCATTCACAACTCATTGTGGCAAGGAAAAAAGGTGAATTTGCCAAGTAAAAAAGACATGGCGCTGGTTGTTTAGAACTTGTTCTTTTTCGCAATTGTTTTCTAATTGATTAAATGTGGCATTGAATGTTCTTAATTCGCCTACTATGTTCTTTGTACATGTGCCTTTTTTATGTGTATTATAAACGTTTTTTTAATTATTTTTTTGTGCCAATCGATTTTCGATAGTGTCATTCCATTTTGATTTTTCTCTTTTGTTGTTAACTGTTGTTTAGATAAGAAATTCGTCTAACTTGCTAGAAAAAGAAAACCAATTTGTGCCCTAAGAAGCACCTTTTTAACAAAAAAAATGCTTAAATTAATATTAAAATAACCTGTTATATATGGAATTGTGAATTGGTTGATTTTGTTTGAATAAGAATTGGAGATATGCCTCCTTGGCCCCGCCTCCTCCCTTTTATGTACGTTACTACTATCACGTGATCCTTTTTTTTTCACTCATATTTGTTTTTTTTCACTTGTTTATTATTAGGTATTCTTAGTAATGTTAATGCATCTAATTTCTTATTTGTATATATTTATGTTTTATAATTGAAATAAAATATTTATTAATACACTTCTAAATCAAGATGATGAATCTTTTAAGAGAAATTGATAATAAAACATTTCGTAACACGTAGTTCTGAAGTTTTCTTGTGCAGTAGTGAAGCAATGGTGAATGCCATCACTAACAAGATTTACTTAAGAATCTATACTAAGGCTGCTTTCAGGCTTCTGCGTTTGGATTGTGCTATTCGAATGCATATTTGTAAAATACATTGACTCTTATGGTGCCTTTTCCAGCTTGTGCGTTTGAATTGTAATAAGATAAAGGCATCATTGAATCAAATCGAAGGTTTTTTGGGAAGCCTCTGGATTTGGAACGTTGCGTTTTGCTCGCCACGTTACCGGGATCGTAGGAGAAGAGAACTAGAAAATGATATCCTTGTGCATCCGCCTTGTTTTAAATAATGTTCTTGTCATAATTTTTAAATTCTGCTGCTTCCGTATAGAGTTTTTTTTTTAAATTCTAGAAAAACAAAACCTATCGAATATTAACAAATCGATTTTATTTTGATTTTTGGGACAATAAGCAATGAAAAAAATCAATTCAGGTACAAAAGAAATTAGATTTAAAAATTAAAAGAGAAAAACATAGTATAAAATTGAAGCAACGATAATACGTTGCGTGTGATACATATTAAATATTAAAAAATAATGCCTTAGAATACGTGATAAAAATTACCTACAGAACTAACATAACAAGACAAGCAATATACAAAAATTCTACCCGTCATAATAATTGATTTACAATAAACCTATAATTTGTGCCTTAATATTATACCGGGTGTTTAAATAAAATTACCTATTACTTAGGAACGTAGCAGTCATGGTGTCTCTTGAGATTTGTCACACACATAAAAAAAATCAAATGATTATAGTTCAGTCCTGTATGTCCTGTGTGGTTGTGAATATTGTTTTCCTTACATTCTAGCAGGTTTCTTAAAACACTAAATGAAAATTACAGCTATGACTAGATTAGAATTAATATTAACTATAATTTGAACCACTGTACGGAAAAAAACAGGACATAAATAAGGCTCCGTGTGCGGGGCAGTTAGGTCTTTAAGTCTTTAAAACAGATAAAAGTCCCTGATATTTTCGTTTTTTTTGTTGCTAATTATTGCTGGCGAATGTTGATTCTTTCGTGATATGTGGTGGGCGAATCGTGTAATTTTTTTTAAAACACGCCCATTTTCTACTTTGGAATTACATTCCAGCCTAATGCTGGCTGGCAGTTATATGTGTGAGACAACGATGGTAGAAAAAATATTTTTAACATTTGTTTAGAAAAACGAATCAGTCTGATAAACGGCGAGCGTGACCAATGGAAAACGCCACACCCTTATATATATATTTATATATATATATATATATATTACTAAAGATTACTACTATTAATGTAGCCGTTCGTGGCCGCAGTGTTTCCGTCTTCGTTATGGTTATTCCAACCTCCTCCCATTCCAGATGTGCCGCTTTGCATGTTAAACTTTGTAAAATTGATTAGACTATTGCCGATGCCCGTTTTGGGGGTGGAGCCCAACAGTGGCGCCTTCGGACAATAATTCTCTAACGGTATACTTACAACGGACGAATCTTCCTCCTCCTCATTGTTCTCTTCATCGTCCGTGGTCGCTTCCTGATCTTTCAGGTCCTCGAGCCACAAATTTCGTCCACCGATTTGATTCGATGTTTGACCCCGCCTAAATTCCACGGCTTCGTTGGGGCCAATCACCGAATCCTCGTCTAACGTGATAGACGGAAGGGGGAGATCCATGCATGGGTGAAGCAACTTTGGCATATTGGCAATGTATTCGACAATCGAGGAGGCAGGCGGACGATTTGTCGGATCTCGAGCCCAACACGACTTCATTAGCCCCTCTCTAAAAAAAGAAAATTTTTGTATCCATCAACCTAGGCAGTATATGGTACTTACAATTGGGGTTTGGCTCCTTTGGGAACGTCCAGACATGCTCCGGCTTTCACCAACTCAACGACCTCAGTGTTTTGTTTGCCGAACCAAGGATAACAGCCGAAAGTGCAAATTTCATACAGGACCACCCCGTAACTCCATACATCGGAGGCGGTTGTAAATACACCGGAATTTAGACTTTCTGGAGCCATCCACCTGACTGGCAACATGCCTTTTCTGGTCAAGGTGTATTGGTAGTCATTCATAGGACGGCTCATGCCAAAATCACCGATTTTCACTACACGTTGAGCGTTCACAAGACAATTACGACAGGCCAAATCGCGATGCACGTATCGCATCGAGGCCAAGTAGCTCAGACCTCTTGCAATGTCCAAGGCCATTGCAGTGAGTCTTTTAGGCGATACATCTTCGGAACCTTTAACGTTCTTCATCACCAAATGTCTGCGAGCCAATAGGAAATTCTTTAAATCACCGTATAGACAGTATTCCATCAATGTGGCGAGTGGCACCGACTTTGTGATCACGCCCATCAGCTTCACGATGTTTCGATGATCGAAACGCTTCATGTTGTCGGCCTCGGCAAGAAAATCGATTCTGTCTTCCGCCGAAGATCCGCGTTTTAGGGTTTTCACTGCCACTGGACACCAACCATAGCTGTTGATGTGAGCTTCACCTCCGTAAACGGTACCAAAAGCACCTTCACCTAAATAGATACAATTTTTTTCTGGAGGCTCTATCATTTGATACTTATGGATACTAACCTAGACGTCTAGTAATTTCCACTTGCTCCCTGGCAACTTCCAATTTGTTAAAGTCATCGGTGAATTTCTGTTCGTACCTCAGTCCTAATTCGTGCATCAAAGCCTTTTGCATTTTCACACGTTTGTCGTATTTGAATTTTAGATACAGGCACACGCCCATCACAGTTACGCCTAACATGACGGCGACAATAACGTTTAAAATAATAACAGCAGTTTGACATTCGACATTGAACGCTCTAGCGAAGCTGTCTATGGGACATACGGGAGGCGGTAAAGTACCGTCCCCAGGTACATTACCATCTGCGGTGAACCAACGGATTTGCGTCTGATCGATTTTCAATTGACCACCCAGAATTTCTGGTTTGTCGTCGGTCAAATTCGGCAGAAATTCGCCAATTGTGTGAGTGTCGTTGTCGTACCATTGTAGAATATTGATAATAGAAAAACGGGACGGCCCGCCTCTGAACTTGATTCGGCCCGATACGCCGTAAAAGTCCGTTTGCGCAATCAAGCTTACTAGTTTACTGTCAAAAAAAGACATATTAGTGGTGCAAGAAGATTGGCCGATGTAAAAGTTTGTTTCTTACTCGGTTGTGTTTGCAGAATGCATATCAGCTAATGCTTCCGAATCGTTTTTCGACAATTTGTCCAAAGCCAATGCGTACACCCAGACGGCATCGTAGGCGAATCCAGCATAATCTGACGCTTGTCCCCCGCTGGAAGAAAATACAGAGTGTTGCTGTAGTTGTTATTGCCTGTATACTAAAAAAATCTTTTTTATTTGAAAAAATGGCGAAATAACCTAATGAATTCACCATTTGAGCCGGAATCCAATGTTTACCTTTCGTATTCCTTTCGCCATTCTGCAACAGTTTTATTCTCCTGCATCACCTGGTCACCGGGAGCGAAATACGCGTGCGTCATACTAAAATAGCCAGTGATCGCCTGAAATTAAATGTTATGCATCAACATCATTCTGGTTCAGTAGAAATACAGTAGCGCAGATACCTTGATCATATCATTCGTTGTACAGTTAACAGACTCGTTTCTATACTGATTGAAATAGTTGGTGTTGTACCATGTGCGGTTTAACCACATGGGTAGAAACCAGACGTAGCCTTGGGTGCTGGTCATGCCCAATTTGTATGCTTCGCACATAACTTGTCGAGCAATTTCGTCCACTACATCGGCGATAATGATTCGAGCTCGTTTCGATTTTAAATCTTTCAAATACTATGATAAAAAAAGACGCTATGTTATTTTAAACGAAAGTGCGCAGCCGTCGGGTATGTGTCTTTAGTTTCCTGCTGTTTACCGATATTTTATGCGGTTCGACCTTTAGATGTTTTTTTTTAATGTTATCATCACACAACTACGTATAAAATGAATATTTTCAAAGTCGTCTATTAAAATAGCAAGGCCGCCCGCAACCGCCAGTCAACGACCTCAACCGAACCATAGGCGTGCGTACATATAAACATACCCGAGTCATTGGTTCCGTTTCACGTTCCCTGGGGAATTTCTTATTAGCAATAAATACAATGTTGTTTTGTTCGAGGTCATCCTGCATCAACGAAATATACTCTGTATATTTTTGCCCGTCCTCAGTCAGGGCCGCCACCCGTTTCCAATTCATCCGTTTGAACAGCTGCTCGTAGACGTGTTTGTAATGTTTGTTTTCACCTGAAAATTGCCGAACAAATCCGAATTGGTAAAGGAGTAAACCTAAAATTTTGGACAACTTACCGATTGTCCGAAAGAAATATGGATACTTGTCTCGATTGGAAAAACTGGAACCCTCCGCACTGTACGATATTACCATGATGCGGTAATGTTTCGATACACCCGCTAATGGTTCAACAGTGTCGGAACAGGCTGGGCCCAACACGCCCACCAAGTTTCGATAGTAATTCTGATCGACAATGAAATCAATGAATTTTTTCATGACATTATCGGCACGGCATTGACCATCTGTCAATAACAGATTTAATTTGTAATTGCCTAGGATAGTACGATTCCCATTGATTGCATTTATAGCCAGTTTGGACCCTCTGGCAATGGCATTGCCCGCATACGACGAACCGGTCATCGGAAAAATGCCACCGATATAAATGTCATTTTGCAAACTTTTCTTCCAGTGATACCATGTATCTCGATTCTCCCGCATCCATCTGCACGCAATCTCAGCCATCGACTTGGTACGGTGCAAGCGCTCATATAAATCAAGCAAGTGCCGATACTCCATCACTTCAAATTTGAAACTGCGCAACGCATCGTACAGGGGGCGGGCAGCACTCTCGATTTTGCTCCATGCGACTTTCACTAAACGATGCATTTCGTATTTATAGTGTACTTGATCCGATTGTGTGAAATTCAATCTTTCGCAATTCTCAAATGACACTGTGACGAAATTGCTTTCGTACAATATGACGTCACTGGGCGTCCAGCTTAGGATTACCTTGAATGTAAATGGGGGGAGAGGCAATTTTCTCAACAATGAACAATTGTAATTGTGTTGCGCTTACCAGACTTTTCGTCAAGCCCATGTTGTTTATGGTTTTCGTCAATTCTTCTACTATTTTTTCCAGATATTTGCCTAAAAATAGAACTTTGACGTATAAATTGTTCTCCTCGATGTGTTGAATGACGAATTTCATTGCCGAATATTCGGATGTGAGTAGAACAGCGCAACTGTCACCGTTTTGACATTGTTTAGGGACATACAAGTTTGGCCAGCCTTCTGGAGAAATGTATCTAAAAATTAAAGTTTAATGGTAAATTTTCCAGGAACATGCCATTAAGATATATATAAAATAACAAGTCTCGGACAGTTTACCTAAATGTGGTCGTAATTAACATTCCACTTTGGCTAATAATAAAACATAATTATTATTTGTCATTCGGTTCGGAGTAAAACTTGCACTTTCAATATTTATTTTTTTCTAATCTACACGTCCTTGCACTTTCAATAGTTGATTAAATCGAAGGCGCATTATTTCCAGTTATTATTTATATGTAGTTGTTAAGTCACTCCCATATTTGTCACATTAATGTAAACATTAACCAATTTGACAGCGAGATGGTTTGCAACAATTTATTACCGAAAGAATTATAAACAGTTTCCTACATATCCTATATAATAATTGATCATTTTTTTTGCCGAAAAAATGTTTCAATCAATTTTTCAGAAAACCTATTCAATATTTAAACTAGGTGTGTAGATAAAAAAAAATACATTCTACTCGTATATTACATTTCGAATCCATCGCTTGAATAAAAAATGATGGGAACACATTAACAATCATTTTTTTTTTTGAAATAACAACTATTTTCTTACTTCATACATATGTTAATATTGTGAAATGATGATGTACTGTAAGTAGTGCAGGAATTTCTATTGTCTGTCAAAACCCTTTAGAGTTCATTTAAAAAAAAATCGATGGATCAAGGCTTTTTCTAATTAAAACAAAAAAAAATATTCAATATTACCCGANTTTAGTACAAAATAAAAAAAGAGTTTTCATATGAACATGGATTCTATCTCGATCAGTAGCGGAGTTACAGGGTGTTACAATGTAAGAAAAAAATAGGTTTTTATTTTATTATGCTTGACGTAGTGCAGATAGAGTTTTCAAATTTTATATGCGTATTAGGTAATAGGTACTGCTTAATACGAGAATAAATATCCTCCAATTACTATACAGGGTATTGTATTTTCTGAAGGCTTGCTCCATAAAATCTTTTAGAAAAATTGCATGTACGTCACTGATGGATTTTAATATTTTTTAATTTTCCAATCTGTTATCTAAATTTTGTTTCTCTTAATTTTTGGTTGAATTTTGTTCAGTTTCTTCATAAATTAATTAATTTATAAATTCAGTTAAATCAAATTAATAGGCAGTTCAGGAAGATAAAATCTCCTGTATAATCCTGTCATTCAGCTACTAAACGAGATAAGACCCAGGTTCATAATTATTTTTCTTTATTTTGCGTTAAAGAGAAGACGTACTTCAAATAGTGCCATGCAGTTCTGAAACACCCTGTATATTCCATCGTTTGGTACTAAAGCTTCATCGTAGCTCCTTTAAAATAGTGTATAAATGTTTTTTTTTCAAGTTTATTTAAAATAAAGAAAATATATTTTTATTTCCTGTATATGTATGTGCGCGTTTAACGCTTTTTTAGTTCCTGAAATGTTAATGAAAACGACTAAGAAAGTTCGTACAAAATAATTCATTCAATTATTATTATTTTTATTAATTTCTTTTTTTCATCTTTTAAAGATGTTATTACCTACAAAATGACCTTAATTACGAGTAATTAATTGCGAAAAAATTGAAATAAATAAAAATTTAAAAAATAATCGATGTTTCCATGTTACTTCAATGGCAAAAATTTAAATTCGATCAATGACATTTTAAAATTAATATTAAAAACTATTTTTTTTTAATTTCTATTTTTGCATTTACTACAAAATTTTTCGAATTGAAGATAATAAAAATGTTGCTCTCAAATGTAACACCCTAATATGTATATACACTTTAAATTCAAATGTTGGTACAGTAAAAAACTTTTAGTCATAGAGAAAGAAACTAAAATATCTCGCATGAATGAAAATGTTATTAAAAATGTATCACTTACCCGTTCTGCTTCAAGATGTTTGGATAATTATGAGACATATTAATTAATATTTTCTCATCAATGTCGAAAAACTTGACAAACTGTCGATCACGAAAATATCGCCAATGAATCGATTTGATGTCCGGATCTCCATTTGGATTGTAATAAGATCGAATTGGTTCGGTCAAATTCAAAGGAATGAACCAACCGAAACGGCCAGAGGGTGAAACACTACCGCATTCCTTAACAAACTCTGTGATGTATGTATCGTAGTCGGGCGGTATCCACACTTCAAGATTTATTGTAGAATTAGCAACACTGTAAATGTTTCATTGATAAATAACATGTAAATTAGTCCTAAAAGAGGACAGTGAAGAAGAGAAGAGAGATGGATCAGAGTTCAATTGAGATCAATTTTTCGATTAGTTATTATTAGAATTAAACTGTTTACAAATATCATAATTGTCGGCTAGTGTTGCCATTAAATAAACGCAAAATTTCTTATATGATGAAGGTCATAATTGAGTCAAAAAAATACATAGGTACTATAGGTATTGATTTAGAGATAACTTAACTACCTATGTATGTATGTTCATTTGATTCGTTATCATATACAATACAGTGGCGTCGTCTCATTGATACTTACGGTAGTAGTCTGTCAGTGAGCCGCTGAATCACGTCTTCAATAATAAAATCGTCTCTTCCCGTGACTACTTTCAATTTGGAATACCCAACCACTTCCTTGATAAAATAATAGAACACCCAAGTACTCAATTGGTGGGTGACCCGCTCAGAGGTCTCGATTATGATGTCCATTGACGTGCCATTAAAATAGAAATATTGTCTAGGATTTACTTCTGCATAAAATACAAGCAGTTACGTAAAAAAAAAATTAAATTGGTTGGCTCACCTGGAAGATCTGTTAGACATTTGTCAATTTCAGTCCAAGCAAAAGAATATGACGTAAATGAAATTAGAAGTATGAGTACGCACAATTCTATTCGGAAACCCGCCATTTTTACTAAAATCTGGAGAAAAAACAACATTCAATGTCAAATAGTATCGATTCGATTGGCAAATGTTTATTCAAAAACGAGAGGTCCGATCAAAACACCGAAAAATAATGTTTCAGAGATATTAAAGAAAAAAACAACCGAACAAAATGTTCTCGATCGTTATTATTTGATAAAATATGGCCACTAATTATGCGATTTTTTTTTACTCACCTTCAAAGAGGTCTATATTATGATTATTATTAGCGTTGAGTGTTTATTTTAAGAACTAAATTTGGCAACGCTGTATTGGGCACCTGCTGTCAACAACCAAGCACGGAAGGAATTTGACTTTACAATGTTGGCCACGCGTCAGAATGCAAATGCCATCCCGCGAAGTAAAAACGGAGTAGGCCGCGCTCGAATATTGAACAACAATTGAACGTTATAAGAAGTGGGCGGCTGTCATGATGGTGTATGACGTCAAAAAAAAAACCAATTAAAATAACTGTTAGTAATTTAGTAAACGAAAAACAAAAAATCGGCCTTATGACCTGTCACATGGGTTTGGATAAAAACAAATGAATGCAGTTTTTGCTTATCATTGACGTTTGTTTTTCGAAATACAAAATCAAATCAAACGCAACAACGATCGTTAAACATTGATTAAAAATATATCGCAATATAGATGTGCGTTTCTCGATGTCTTTAATTTAATACATTCAAATTCTACAATAACGCTAGTATTTTGTTACAAATATACATTAGTAATTTTAATTAAATTAATCAAACCAGCCAACTTTGACTTTCCACCTCTTATACAAACACGATCAAGTCGCAACTTATTTGATAAAAACGTTAACGAGATGTAATTGTTTTTATTAGTCTGGTCTGTTACTTTTTATGTCATCAAGATCGGCCACCGAGTACAAATATGTATGTCATTAAATATTATTTTTCAGGGGAATTTACCTCCCATTTTAAATCCTGTTCTAAACAAACAAGTAAAAAAAACAAATGCAAACCAAATAAATGTCTTGTTTTTGTTTAGGTGTGCATCAATTGTTTTCTGCTGGAATTTCCCCGATCTGGCGAGCCGTGCGCATCGATTCGACAACTGCGTTCGCGGTTTTCCAGAACTATAAAATTTTTTCTATTAATTTCAATTTCGATCTGTATCCAAGCCTGTTAGTATTATTACTAGAATTACAATTTTTATATCGATTGCTTTACTTAATCAAATGTCAAAAATAGCGATAAAAATAAACAAAAAGCAATCGGCCTTGTCAATAGAACAAACAGTTTTTTTTTGGAAGCTATTATATAATAATAGCAGTTATCTAGTAGGCCAGATAAGTGAAGACTCGGACTTTCACAGTTCGGTTACGTTATTTATAAATATCGAGCAGACCTTGTAAGGAACCCATGACGCGCTAAAAGCATTTTCGATTGTTTTTGCCTCAATTAAAAACAATTGCAATTTTCAAAAACCGAACTCACCTATGTGTTAATTACATACGCGTATACATACATATATACCTACGTATACATGTACATATACCAAGCCAACCAGGATTTATTAGAAGTTATTTTTATCCAATGACGTAATTAAATTAATTTCACATAATCACAACCCTTATTCAGGACGACAACGCCAACTGTTATTAGAGAAATTATGCCTTGAGACGCTCTCATCACCAATATAGTGCAATTAATAAACAAGGTAAGCCACGAGCGCGTCCCGAATGCGTAATGGAAAACAAATGACTAACGAACCTTCTTATTTTTCGCGTAAACAAGATAGAAATGCGTAGGTAGGCCGTGAAACGACTATCGCAAGGATTCTTTCTTCTATCTGGCCAGAGCGTTAAATTTACTCGCGCGCTCACTTGATAATAAATAAAATTAAAGGCGGCGTTAATTGCAACGTTGCCGTTTGCATATAGGAGCTTCAATGTAGAATCGTAAGTTGAAAAAAAATAAATAAATAAAGATTAAATGTCGACGAATTTTATCGCAATACCTGGCGCCGTCCATTTGTGTTCACTTTTCAATAATTAAATGCAATGTTGCCAATGCTGTAAGTATTTTTAAAATTTTATCTAATTGCGTCGAGAATTTTTTTGGGGGATTAATCGGGCTATTGTCCTAAATTATTCTAATTAGTCTTCTTTTTTCTTAATGAGCTGGCAACACCGTTATAAAACGTACCAAAAATAACAAAATAAAACGATGACGGTCGTGACCGTGAAATAGGTATAGTAAGGAGATTATTAAAATTTATGCGATTTTGAACTTTTATTAATCTTGCAATTGTTATTTGTGGCTTTTATTGTGTTCGCAACGTTTTAATTGTAGAGCGAGGTCATAGCAGGCCATGTAAGCTAAACGATTTTTCACATACCTTAGGCAATTGTTTCATTTTCACTAGGAATAGTAGTATATGTAGTAGTAACAGTAGGTCTTGGAAAAAATGGCTGTCATATTGGATAGTGTTCATTTTTTTTTTGTTTAATTACGTCACCGTAACAGATTGACTGGAAAATTATCTTTTGTTTATGAATGGAACAGCTGCGATTAAAAAATTATACTGAAATTAAAACCGTACGCCGTTCCGCTTTGTAATCAAATTTCAATGAATCCTAATGGCGCCCCAGTTTACTGAGATGCTCACATTTGTTGGAGAAAAGTAAAGCAGGCCAAGCGACTGTCATTATTGCATTACACACACCACCTTTTTTTTCCTATTGCGAAACACTATTCATTCCCTTAGCAATATCTTATTTTTCTTGTCAACACGGCCACTATGTTACGAGGACTTAACCTGGATGTCAAGTTAATTCAATTGTTTTTAATTTTTTTTGTGACCGGCCTACTACATCATAAACGACTTTAAACAATAAAAGTTTCTACAGGTTTTTTCTTGTTGACGACTGCGTAGATTTTGTCACTAACATATATGTTCTTATAGTTAGTGCAATTGAATATTAATAATCATTTGTCACAAGGTTTTTCAACTGTTGTTTCGTGGAAGTTCGACCGCCACGTTAAAAATACAAATGAAATATGCAAATAAATATGTATTTGGTTTTTGGATCAAAACAGGCTTGTAAATGTGTATTTAAAATAACTGAAATGTCTAATTATAATTATGGTGTTTATTTTTTGGAATGTTGTGATAAAAACTTAATAAAAAAAATAAGAAAATACCATTTCGTGACAAAAATATATCAAATATGCATAGATGTTGATATAACAATCATAACAAATTAAAAAAATCGCTAATTACAATTTCATAATTGAACTTTCACTTACATTTATACTGTATTTGTGGTGTTACCTATCGCGCCATTTTAATTAGATGTTACTAAAATTCTAATAGCCTCAAAAGAGAAAACACAAAACAATTGATTGAAACAACGAACAACATACACGCAGTTGGTCGTGCACGATAGTGAAGAGGTCGTTGACAGTTTGCAAAGCAGAAAACTGACACACACACACGCACTTTCGTTCATACGAATAAAACAGGCCGGAAAAATTATAAATTTTTCCACGAAATGGCACTACACATAAACACTTGACGTACGAATGGCGACATTGTTTTGTTTTTCTACCCGGGTCCTCCCCCCACACCCAAAAAGTTGATGCAATGTTGCCAAATTATCTATTGCGTTTATTCAGATGTTTAGGAATTGATTATTTATCTGTAATTATTTCAAATTGTTTTAAATAACAATTATAGGAGTAGAAAAGCATCTCGCGACGAGGAATTCGAGGTAGTACTTGTACAGGTAACAGCAAATATAGATGCCTTTACTGTAAATATATTTTGGTTAATACTGATTGTACTAATGGCTCCTAGATGGCAGCACAAACATGTTAAACAATAGCTAATGAAAACTAGTTGCAATAATTAAATTATTTTTATTTATCTCAAAACTAAATGAAAACTAAGCAAAATATATAAAACATGATGTTTTTTCATGATTTGAAACTATTTGAAACTGGTCCGAAACAATTGTTTTGATTATATGTCGATGGTGTTATGTCATTGTGATTTCTCAATTTACATTTGGAGACATGTAAATTTCACAAGTTTCGAAAACTTTTTTCTAAGAAAATGAGAATTTTCCTTTCAGTCATCATTGAGGCCGTATTTTTAATTATTCTTCTTTTTACTTATTGTGAATTTTTAATATATTACATCGTACAAATACAGGTAACTTCTAACCCCATTTGTAACAACAAATAAAACAGTAAAATTTCAGTGCGGTTGGCCAGAATTGGACTCATTGAAAGCCGACCCAAATATAACTTCCAGTTTAGACGAACACTTAAAAGTGGTGATTCTAGCTGACATCCATTTGTTGGGTTCAAGACACGGTCATTGGTTTGATAAATTGAGAAGAGAATGGCAAATGTACAGGGCCTTTCAGACAGCCCTCACTATACATAAACCAGAAGTTGTCTTTGTACTGGGCGATTTATTAGACGAGGGCTCGTTTTGTAGTGACAAAGAATTTGATTATTATGTAGATCGGTTTAATAGTTTGTTCGGAGTACCTGATGATGTGTATTTGTATATGGTAGTTGGCAATCATGATATTGGTTTTCATTATGCGTGAGTATTCCAATTATTACATTTTTATTTAATTTTTCTTTGAGTAGTTGATGTTTATTAGGGTCCAAAAACATAGAAAACAACGATTTGACACTGCATTTAACACTTCAGGAGTGCAATTATTAACATTGAAAGGCAGTCATTTTGTTTTGGTGAATAGCATTGCTTTAGAAGGAGACGGTTGTTCATTCTGCTATTCGGCTGAAGTGCAATTGGCTGAGATATCAAGTAAATATCCTAAAAAAGTACCTTAAAATTGTTGAAAATATCGAAAAACATTTCTAGAAAAACTATTGTGCACAGAAAAGCATTGCGATTTGAAGGCGAATCGCTTAGAAAAGTACAGTAGGCCTATTTAATGCAGGTACGCGTTTGCTAGAGAACACGTCCTGTTAAGTTTAAAAATGCATTATCCTCTATTTAGGGAGTCAGATGAACAATGTGATGACTTTGACTCTGCTCCTATGCCTACAAAAAGAGAACGGTTTAGGGAAAAATGGGAGTGTCTCAGTAAAGAGGCTACATATCAACTTTTAAAGCAGGTAGGATGTATATGTTATATTTTTAATAGCGAAATTAATTAATATTATTTAGATTAAGCCCCGTTTAGTGTTGTCGGGACATACTCATCATGGATGCACGCGAAATCTTGCATTGGGCAATGGTATCGAGATTACAATGCCCAGTTTTAGTTGGAGGAACAAAAATAATCCGAATTACGCTTTAGTAAGATTGCGATTTTAGTTCAATTTCTTTTGTTAATGGAATAATACTAAATTTAGTACATCTTTATTTTGTTAATGTTTCAGGCCGTTTTCACCCCAAATAATTATGAGATAATCAAGTGCCCCATGCCCGAAGAATCCACCGTGTTCAACACCTATATTGTTGCCATATTTATAGTCTTGCTCAGACTCATGTCAAGATCAATGTTAAGGTTACTACTGATTAGCTTTTCTAATTATTCTTATTCAGATAATTAATTAACTAATTATTTCTTTTTGATATTAGCATCGTAAAATTATGATTTTTTCGTTTTTAGGTTCAAATTCCGATAGCAAAAACCGATATGGATCCAATGTTTTATTAAAAAAGAACAATAAATATTAAGTACGTTCTATGAAATAAATTAAGAATAAATAACAAATACTGTTTGGGAAAACCAACTTAAAATCCCGGTCATATAGGTAAATTTCCAAGTTTGATCCCATTAGGCTTGCGAAATAACCGTTCCTCCAAAGGTAGTTCCCCAATAAAATACTTGTCCAATGCTCGGACTGCTTGTGCACTATGTCCAGTTCCTCTGAAGGCAATAGTCGCGTCCCTTCCAGCATGCTCCAATAAAATATCATCGCCTCCAGGATGCTAAATGAACAAAATTTTCTGTACTATTGATTATGATTTTACAACTAGAATGGTGAAATTTCAAGCCAAGACAAAACAAAAGAATATCACATAATGAAACTTACCTCATTAAGGAAATCGGTGATGTCGTAGACGCGATCATAAACAATGATCCAGCAATCGTTTCTGGTATCGTGCCAGGACACTTCTTTCAACTCAATTGTTTTATTATTTTTGTGTAAAACGTCTGATTTGTTCGAATCGAAAATCGTGTTAGTAATTATTTGAGTCATGGCAACAGTTTTCTTCTTCTTGTCGCGAAAACAATTGAATTAGAAATGATCAAGTTTAAAAATTGAGTGTGCCTTAAATAGTACCGATAGAGGAATGATGAAATACGCAATGTTAATGTAAGCATTGATATATTTTTCGCTTTATTGAAAATATTGTTGGCTTCTCCTTATCGTGGGGTTTCAAATTTCGCTCGTAATTTGATTACTATAGTATAGGATTTTTTTCGTCATTCGTTTGTGGTTTTGCAATTTTATATTTGTGCCTAAGAAATTTAATCGTTTTTGCAACAAAACATTATCTCCCTACAAAAACAAATGCAATATTCGATTCGCTTAAAAAACAGTTACCGGCGTCACCCTCCATTATTATTATTATTATTTCACGACTATTTGATGTCCCAATATGAATTCGTTTTATGCGTATCAGCACGATCTTGGAGGTTATTGTTGTTTAAATCTATTATCCTAGGTCAGGTGAAGCCAATAATTGTTAAAAATTTTGTTTTCATTTTGGTTATTGTCAATATTCGAGTTGCAATTTTCGATTACGAGATCTAATAACGTAATGTTTGGACGGCGGAATTTTTCCGTTATTTCATTATCAAATTATTCAGAAATTTGTTAGTCTGATTTTTTCCAATACGTAGAATATAATGAGAAATTACGTAGAGTTAATACCAAAAAGTGTTTCGACACAGATTTCAATTTTAGAAAATAACATATGAGAGATTCCACCAAATCGGATAGCGATTTTTGGCTTCACCATCGCAGATCATGTTGAAATTCACACAACTTGTACTTCTAAACGAGAAATAGTGCTCCAATTTTTTTTAGAATTTTCTGTTGATTATTTTGGGCGCGGTTACATCCGCAATTTTTAACTCTTTTTGATTCCCTTTTTTTTTATTATTTTTTTTTGGTATTTTAAGTAAATTAAAAAATATCTTTTTCGTATGTTTTTCATGTAAAAAAAACTCAGCTTTTCAATGAAATAATCGATTTTCTGATAAAACTACCCCATATGGTTGAAATTAATGTTTGAAATATAAAAATCGATTTTTAAGGAAATGCGTATTTTTAAAAAATTTTAAACTATTTTTTTCGAAAAGCTGAGACAATTTTACATAAGACATGGAATTTTCAAGTTGGGATCTCTATAAAAACTCGCCAATTCCATCAAATAAAGTTTCCGATGATTTAAATTTGTTGTGTCAATTGAATTGTTTAATTCTATTAGATAACCTCAAAAAAATATTTTTTATGTCATACCGTTAATGATTAAATAAAATTCAATTGACACCACAAATTTAAATCATCGGAAACTTTATTTGATGGAATTGGCGAGTTTTTATAGAGATCCCAACTTGAAATTTCGTGCAAAAAGCACGAAAATTGGTCAATCCTAGGATTGACCAATTTTCGGGCTTTTACAGTAACATATACAACCAGTAATTTTAGTTTCATCAGTGACATGTATACAGAACGTCTCTGGACGTTCCTAACTCTTAACAGGACATGTGAAATTTTTTTTCCATAAGAGAACATGTAGCGCGTAGTTTGTCGGACATCACATGTCTTGTTAAGGAGTAAAGAAAAAGTATTTTTTCTCAAAAAATAAAAGTAATTTTCGATATTTCCGTTCAATTTAGAAGAAAAAAAACGCAATAAAAGTTCTTCAAAAGAAAAAAAATTAAATTAAAAAACAAAAAAACAATCATACAACCCTGTGCTTCAAAAGTTCATCAGGTATAATTAGGTTTTTTATTTTTCTTCGACAATTTCTCGACATTCCTTCGACAATGTCAGTATTTAAGAAAAAAAAAGGATAGGTTTGGATTTGAAATATCCTCTTACTCCGCCCAAACCATAAGAGTGCACTCTCCAGTATAGGTGTCGAGCTCACTGATTTTATGTCTGTGGCCAGTGCAAAATGCCACATGACAGTTATTAATTTTGCATTTTGAATTCAAAGTGTGCTAACAATCGAAGTGGTTGTAAATGTGACTGAGTTCATTCTGTCATAAGGTCTGTTCCAATCTGTATCAGAAACCGTTCGCTGAACGATCAAAAATAATCGACCAATTCAATATTGAAGTATGTAATTAGTTGTGAATGTTAATCGATGTTAAACTGGTCAATCATTTTTGACCGTCCAGCAAATGATTCCTAACACAGTTTGGAACAGACCTATAGCTAACTCTCGAAAAGTGCAAAATTTTATCTAAATAGCTGAACTGTTCTTGTAGATATTAATAAATTTCAATTTGTTGAAGAAACCTTCAACACTTAGTATTTCCGCAATGAACTACAGTACAGACTCGATAATCCGGATCATTAAATGTATGAGAGTTTCCGTGTTAAAGTGTCTTCGGATTACTGAGTCTATACTATATTTCCTGTCCATGGACAACAAACTAACATTATTTTCAATAAAAAAAAGCCACTGTTCAAGTTTGTACCCCTAATTGTGACTCACCCCGTATAAGAATAAGCGAATTGTGTTCGCTTGGATATATGTGTCGCAATAAAGCTGCTATTGTACCGTATAACTAGTTTCGTGTCCAGGTAAGTAATACTCTATGTTTATGTAATAATATTTTATTTGTTTTATATAAAATTTAAGATAATTTATACGGAAAGATAATATAATTCACCAAAAGCTAAATGAATTATTTTTCGAATGAGCCAAAATGTAAGAATGAACATAGATAAGAGGGCATTCACTTTGGGAATAATATACGATATATATAGTATACAGTGAGACCTCGCTTAACGCTAATCCGTTTAGCGCTGTTTCGGTTTAACGCTTTTTTATTGGAATAGTGGGGTGCCCTAAAAATTGTACGCAGCATTGGGCTTTCCCGAAACCCAAAGTCATTTATCTGCATTGCTTTTCCTCTGCAGTGTTATACAAACGTATTTTTATTATTTCAAATATTTGTTGCCGTTGTTGTAAGTATAAATGTATGTAATACAGCAAGAAGCCACTTAACGCTATTTCGTTTAGCGCTGAAACTTGTTGGAAGGTATCCCCCGCGTTAAGCGGGGTCTTACTGTATATATGATAGTCAAGAATTATTCAAACGTTTCAATTTTGAATAAAATTAATAAAAATCCAAATTTATTCAATATTTAACATGTCCATCTTTTTGTTTGAGACGTCTAGAAGATTTTTTTTTTGTCGACAAACTCTTTATTCAATTATTTTTCTAATGCTTGTTTCAAGGTGTCCCAATTTGCAATTTCATGTTTTCTAAATTTCGAAGAATTGGAATATGAGCTTAAAAGTCGCCACGCGACCAGTTAAAGATTAAAAAGACCCATATCCTCAGAGCTGGATCGAAAATTTTCTTTTAAAACCATGATATGTCCATGATTTCTTCAATAAACACCAATCTTTCAGTTCCTGGACTTGATATACAACCCCATATCATTACAAATCCTTTACAATACTTGACTATCGGACGTAAATTTTCGCTTTTTAATGCTTCATAGACTTTTGCCCCACTCTTGAACGTTGATCAGATTCAAAGATGTCGAATTTTGATTGGCCATAGAAAATTACGTTTGACCAATAATCATTTTTTAAAATATAACTAAATGCAAATTCATGCTTTAATTTCTTATTTTTATTTCTTAGCCTTTACTCGTGCTATTTTACCGTCATAGCGATAATTATGGATGCATGCATTGGCTTAATGTTTAAAGAGATATCTTTTTCTTAAAATATTGCTAATAAGTAAACTTGGATTTTTGAAGCACTAATTTTTGTTTCTCCTTGAACTTTTCTCGTAATAAAGCGACTATCCCTTTCATTCAAAAATTTTCGATGGCCCGTTTGTTGAATAAAATGAAGCATACATTGATTTTTACATCTCAAAATAAGATCCTCAACAATGTTTTTGCGTAATTTCAAAATAGAAGCAATTTTTCTGTAAAAACAACCTCTCTCATAATGGAAAACTACTAACTACTACTTAAATCAAAGCTTGCATTTTTACTGCGACCCATATTGTTCAATTTTTCCACAAGAAATGTGTAGGTTTATTATTTCCCTTCATTAATTGGTGAATAATTAATAACAAAATAATGGAAAATAATTAAGTTATCCAAACAATAAATTGTTCGAGTTCGTAGAGTAAATGCGTCAGTTGTCGGTCACCTAATGATATATTTATAATAATATATCTATATTTACATATATTTGATGATATACATATAATCATAGAGTTGTGTTAAAGTGGCCGACAACCGGGCAAGGCTGAATTAAAGCACATTTACCCTATATGTATTTAGAAAATCTACTATTTTGCTGATTAGAAATCTGAACTAGGCAACCAAATAAACAGAAGCCCTTTTCCGAGACCTATAAAAGAACGAACATCTCGTGAATCTTGAAGGGTCATCACCTGCAATTAATTTTGAAATCATTTTTACACGTCTATGATATAACATTTGATTGACATTTCCCAAATGACAGAAGGAAAGTCAAAATGGCTTCCATTTAATGTCTGACAATATAAAAAAAATAATATCCTTTTTAAGTTAAATGCTTAGAAATCTCACATTCGGTTTTTCCAGGGGAAGGTCATGGAAAATTCCCCGAATACAAAGGCTATCCGTTCAGACGATCGAAAATTGTGGATTGGTAATTTAGATCATCGAATTACCGAGTAAGTGTTGCGCTTATTAATAAACAAAAATCAACTATTTTCAAATAATGATCACTAACGTAACGGTTTTCTATTTTCCTATCGGTATCAACTTTTGAAACTCGTCCAAATTCATGGCCCGATCGAAAAGTTCGACCTGATTTTCCATCGTTCCGGACCGCTAGCGGGACACCCAAGAGGCTATGCTTTTGTAACCTATTCAGATTCTCGGGATGCGTTAAAAGCTAAAAGTCTACTACATAACAAGCTAGTCGGACAGAAAAAAGTTGTCGTGATGTGGGCTCATAACGCCCAAGACCTTGTAAGTTTTCATCATTTATATTAAGTCGTAAGTTTAATTTTAATTTTATTTTTAGGACACTGAAAAGACACCATGTAAACCATGTGTGACTATACCAGCATTGGCTTTAAACAAAAGCCTAAAGAAAACAGATAGAAGTAGTCAGATACAAGCGATCGAAACGAAATTGAAGTTAATGGAACGTAGAGAAGATGAATTGAAGATTAATGATTCAATTGCCAGTAAACCAGCGATTATTCAACAGTTTCAATTTAATAAGGATAAGATCAATGTTGAAAAAAGCCATACGCGACATTTGAGATACAAAAAGGCTTACGTAAAAAAGAAATAATGTTGAACACATCGCTATTTTATAAATTGACGGTTAAAATATAGGTTTTAATTTATTTTTTCATTAATGGCTTAGAATTTAATAAGTTGCTCTTTTATTTATAATCAAAAGAATAATGACGTCATGTACAAGGCAAGCATGATTATTAATTATCTTTCTCTGTACAACCAATATTTATAAAAATCCATAATTATCACATTTTTTACATCAGAAAAGACATAATAATGCTTGCCTCATATTAAAAAAAAAGATTATGTGTGGATTTAGTGTAACAAGTACATTTGAGAAAAATTTGGAAAAAACAATTGAAATCCTAAGTTCTTCTTTTTGCCCTTAATTGAGTCCGTGGCCTGGATCCACTAGATGATCCCGCCCCAATACTGAACATACCCCCAGCTGGTGGAGTCCCTGGAAAACTCGGCTGAGCAACAGTCCCAAATCCTCCACTACTCGTTGATGAGCCCGGAGCGCTAGGAAACGCTCCTGTCGTAGGCATTGTTTGAGCTCCTAAAACAGTTTTCATTCAAAGACACGTTTCGGTTATATCGAAGAGATTACAAACCTGTAAAATTGAAAGATGGCTTAGGAGCATCATTGTTGGCGCCAAACTTAAACGGCACATTGGAAGGAACTACTGAAGAAGAGAAATTAAAGGCACCGCCTGGTTGTTGTGCTCCAAAGGGAGTATTGTTTGCACCTAAAACATAATCTGTCAAAAACGTTAAAAAAAAAAACACTTGCCGAAGGTAGTGGAGGCACCAAAAGTTGCAGCACCAAATCCAATCTTCTGGTCGCTTGTCCCGAAACCGAATCCTGTCGTTTTCGTTTCGTTTGAAGTAGGTGGAGGGTTAGTTGAAACACCCCCATTTCCGAAAGGTTGCGTTGTAAAATTCGAACCGAAACCTCCAAAATTAGGTTTTGCTTTGCTAACGCCAAAACCGAAACCAGTGTTACCGTTATTTGATGGTGTGCTAAATACGTTATTGTTATTGGGGTTGCTGGTATTTCCGCCGAAAGATGGTACTGTCGTTGTAGGTGTGGCAAAAGAGGCACCGCCTCCAAATGGCGTGACAGCAGAAGAAACGTTATTCGTTCCAAAAACGTTTGATTTGAAAGGAGAACTTTTTACTTCGTTTCCGCCACTTCCAAAAGAGAACGTATTTGAAACTGCTTGAGTAGTGGGTGTGGCCGTGCCAAAAGTATTTAACGACGTAGTTGAAGGCACAACCGTGTTAAATCCTTGTTGTTCGGTAGTCAGAGTACCACTCTTAAATGACTGACCGGTGCCAAAAACAGGAGGTTTCGCATTAAATCCGTTACTGGTTCCAAATAAAGATGTAGAGACTGTAGTAGTTGTTGTTGATGTGGCATTACTGTTGCCAAACAGTGGTGGAGCTGGTTGTTCCTTGGTTGATCCTTCAAAAGTAAATTGAGATTTACTTTGTCCAACAGTCGCTCCAGGTAATGGAGGTTTATCAGTACCAAAACCAAACGATGGCACCGTAATAGAGGATGACACATTTGACGATGGAAGTGAAGTAAATTTAATCGGCTCGCTACTGTTTTTAGAGGTTGGAGTTCCAAAACTAAAACCTCCTTGTTGACTATCGGAAGGTTTACTAAAGTTGAACCCACCTGATAGCGCAGGTACCGATTTTGGAGGGTCTTCCTTTTTCTCCGTAGTTCCAAATGAAAAAGGTGTTGCAACTGATGGTTCTTTTTTCTCTGAAGCAGGAGTATATGTGAATACCATAGATGGAGGTTTTGGAGGCTCGTCTTTCTTGCTTGAAGGTGTTACGAACGAGAATGGAGCTACAGTAGACGTTTGTTGAGGTTCCTCTTTTTTCCCAGAAGCATTACCAAAAGCAAAAAGCGCAGGTGACGGCACTGCAACGGTTTTTGGAGCTTCATTATTCGTTTGTTTCCCAAATATTGTCGGGTTTAATTCATCCTTTTGCTCAGCCGGTTTCCCAAACGAGAAAACCGGTATCGTTGGAGAAGAGGAAACTTTAGTAATGGTGTTTTGGACATTTTCATCTGGAGGTTTTCCAAAGGAAAATCCCGTTGAGACGACTTCCTCGTTATTCTCGTTCGAAGGTTTACCAAAGGAAAATCCAACTGCAGGAAGTTTTAAGGCGTTCTCCTTTTCCTCGACCGGTTTCGAAAAAGAAAAACTTGCGGTAGCCGATGTTGTGGCAATAGAAGCTTTTAGTGTGTTCTCTGTATTTTCACTTGCAATTTGTCTAGACTTTGGATTCTCTTCTGAAGGTTTTTCAAACGACATTTTTATTGCAGAAGGCATTTTGGATATGTCCTGCACAGGAGATTTAACAAACGAGATTGGACCTGCAGTTAAACTAGGTTTAAGAATATCAGGAGCAGGTGCTGCTATTGATACTGGGGGAGGAGGTTCAACTTTTTCATTACTAGATTTTTCTGTGAGATTTATAGTTGAAGATGATTCCTTAGACACTGGGACAGCTACAGGTGTAGATTTTAAATCAAATTTAAAACCTCCTACTTTAGATTTCTCTGGGGTTTGTTCCGTTTCGGGTGGTTGCGAAATAACTGGAACAGTTTGCGCCACGGGAACTTCAACTGTTTTAGTTGGTTCATCAGTTACGTCATTTGACTGTTCTTCGTTTGGTTCAGAAAGTAGTGCGACGTCTTTACCCATAATATTTCCCATTAGAGCCGCCAATCGACTTTTTCGAATCCTTTCCAAGGGAATGTCATCAAAAACTTTGACTGAAAACTCTTTTCTGGATGGTTTTTCATCTTTTTTCGTAGATTCCTTAGCTTCTGTCTGTGTTTCCACATTAATCAATTTTACTTGTTTATTGGGCCCTATACTGGAATTTAGAGATTCCGTTGACGTGCCTAATGATAAAAACCAAAGATAATTTAAACTTGACCGTGGAAAAGTAGTAGCTACTTACTGATGGTTTTCCGTTTGGTGGAACCTTTAGCAAAAATGCTAGTTTTCATAGGTAAAAGTACAAAATCAGAAGAAGATTTTGAAGCCGCAAACTCGTCATATATGCAGAATCGTTTCTTTGATCGCGTATGGTTGAGACTATCCGTAGCATCTAAGGGTGGCGATTCAGTACGAACCCTTTTCGCACTATTTGATGGAGTACCGTTTTGCACCTGGCTTGTCTTCACCCGTTTTCCCGATTCTTCCAAATGTTCTTGACCCTAAAACAAGTACTTGAATCATTCTCACAAATGTTTAAGAACAGAATTGAAACCAAACCTCATTTGAGCGTATCCGTTTCCTGGAGATTTCTTTCAAGGCATCTAAAACGCTTTTGGCCCCAGCATCGTCATGGTGTCCTGGCAAACTTAACTGTCTTTCTATTCTACCCCTTCGAATACCATCCAAAACTAACGAACTTAATTGTGGTGAGTAGGATCTCATACTCTCTTAGGAAAATAAAAGACGAATCTAAACAATAAATTTTATTTTGTCAGAATATCAACACTTACCTGGACTGGACAATTTAATTGTCACTTTTTTAGTTTGTTCTAATATTGGCGGTTTCTTTTTGAATAAATGCACGATTGGAAACAAACCAACTGCACTGTACTGTTCTTGATGTGTGGGTCGTAAGGACTCCTGCTTTGCCGCTTCACTGTAAGCACATATACGGCGTGCTAGTCCTGAACTTTTTGTTTCTTCATATAGGCTTACATTGTCTCTAAAACTTAATGGGGCAAGCAAGGGACTTGTCGCCCTCGATTTTCTGTTTGTCAATGTGGAATTCGTTTCGGAAAGTGAATATCTTTGAAAGAATACACAATTTAACAAATTGTTAAGGTTATAAACAGTTCATTACCTTCGGGGTGTTCCTTGTCGAGTTATTGAAGCTGGTCCGGGTTTTCTAGGCGGATTTAATGGGGTTGAAGTGCTTTTTGGGGCGGAAGCCATAATAGAATTATTAGAAAGCCGTCCTTTGTAGTGTGGAGAATACTCCTGTCTAGCACGAAAGGCTAAATCGCACAAACACCATAGTTGCCAAATTTCTATTTAGTTAATCTATAAATGTCATACTTGTCAATTAATTTACTGCGGAATCATCTAAAAATCTATATGTATTATTCAGGAAGTATTTTCTTTCATTTTTCAATGAAATAACTGATATATTAAAAAAGAAATTCTGGAAGTAATAGTAATTGAATAAAACTCAAAAATTGTTTTATTTCATTCTAAAATTATGTATACTACTAGCAGAGACTCGATGCACGTCGCTGTCCAGCATTGTATTTGTGAGAAAATGAAAAAATCTCATTGAAATTCAATGGTACTAAATCTGTACCTTCTTTTCATCTACACAAACTTAACTTTAAAGTTTGAAAGCAATCGATACATACATGTAAAAGTAGTTAAAAAATATACATACAACGTTACATTCATAAGTAGTAATAATAAATAATAATGAATAATGAATTATCCAAAACCATACGAATACAAGTAGAAATAAAAAACAAATATAATAATGTTTTTCAATGGTCGGCACTCATTGAGTGCTTGCACTGTTTGTGTGCTGTCAGAAGTGTCAAAGATGTCAAGAATGTCAAGCAGAACTCAAATTGTTCAACCTCAATACGAAAAAGCGTGTCAATACAAGTTAAAAAGGTATTGTTTAATTGCCCCTTTTATCAAATTGAAAACAATTTGAATTCTGCTTAACATTTTTGACACTGCTGACAGCACACAAAAATTGCAAACACTCACTGAGTGCTGACCATTGAAAAACGCTATTATATTTGTGTTTTATTTCTACTTTTATTCTTATAGTTTTGGATAATTTATTATTCATTATTATTTATTATTACTACTTATTTTTAAATATGCGTTTGCAAATTTTGACATGTTGCAATAAATTCGTATTTATTGATTTGAAATAAAATTAATTTCTTTATACATAGTTTATATGTTTACATATATTTAGTATATATTTAAAAAAAAAATAAAAAATTTTTGAAATATCCTTCCTCAGTTTTATTCTATTACTATTACTTCCGGAATTTCTCCTTTAATATATCAGTTATTTCATTGAAAAATGAAACAAAGTATTTTTTGAATAACATACTTTTTAAATAATTCTGCCATGATATAATAAAGAAGAAGGTAGGATTTGACGCAGGTGGGCGGAGCTTACGTC
>JABRWK010000003.1:1429534-1484359 GCA_013372445.1 Hypothenemus hampei | reverse complement strand
TCATGATACAATAAATAGAAGATATGATACGTTCGGGTACCGATTTGAGAATCTACTGCGCATGACGTCATGTGGTGTACATTAAATGCGGACTTGTCATTAAAATACATTGGAAAAATTCAAAATAATCAATTAATTATCATATTACTGTACAGAATGATGTTTTATTAGTTGAATCAAATAAAATAAAATTTTTATGATTTTAGTTTAGATTTTAATAGGTTATTTTAAAGAAGATGTTGGGAGAAAGGAAAATAAGTAGATAGACATTTTATTGTGAAATTTTATTTATTTTCCGTTTACGACTTATTGTTTTATCACTTAAATCTTTATTTAAGTGTCTTATGCGAAAGAACATCCTACACCTAAAAAATAACTTTTTTACTGCTTCATTGCAATTAATATTTGTACTTAATTCGAGTAAAGTTTTTAAATAATTTTTGCAGCATTTTAATGTGTCCCCATTAAATGTTACAAAAATTAATTCCAATTTTTGAAGGTGTTGCATTAATTCAGGTGTAGGTTGATCTAAGCCACCTTCACTTAATTGATTGCACCAAGTGTTTGATGTATTAGATGTATCATCAGCTGAGATACAATTGTTTAATTGTAATTTGTGTGAAATAAAACCGCCAATGTTTTCTAATCCATCATACACTATGTCCCCGAAATCAATCTCATCAATTTTAGCATCATCAGCAATACTATAATCGTTGGTGGAACAAATTTGAGAAATATACTTAGCACCCAGATTTTCTGCATGAAAATCAGGTGTATCATCAATTTCCGTATTGCTATACTCGGATAGCGATCCTTCATTTTGCCCCAGTATGTATGACCTTAGTCTATATTTGAATTCGAGCGTATCAGGATGATCATGCAATCCCCCTTTTGCTCTGAGAACACCGAAAAAGTTTTCCAGGACATCCTGATTCAGCCTATATGTTAGAAGATACTTTGCTTGGAAACGTTCTTGTATTTCTTGGAGTAGTATCTTCAACGAATTATTGGTGATGATGACTCCTAAAATGTAAAACAACCAATTATTTAATTATTTACTTTGACTACATTATTATTAATATACATACCTAATTGAAATGGCAACAGATTCCTCTTTCCTTTCACCCTCATAGTGGTCATTAAATTAGTCATTTCATCAATAATTCGCACTTGATCATCAAGAGCTAACCCAAACGCTTTTAGCCTATCTCTACTATCAATTTCCGGAACTTTTACGTTTAGGCAATCGAACCAATCGTTCACCTAAAAAATATTTGTGATACAGTTAGAGTTGTAATTAAATAATATTTTTACTATCCACCTTTTTGAAAAATTCGCTGCATTCCAACCAATTAGGTGTTTTCAACTGTCCATTAGTGCCCATTCGTAAAATGGCTCGCGACACAGTGTGTGAGAATAGCTTTGTAGCTAATTTCACTTTTTGTCTAGCTGCGCCCTTTACTACCAGGTTTTCGAAAGAAATTTTATACGCTATATTTACATCAGATTTCTTTGTTAAGCGAAGAACCTCTTCCACCGTGGATTTACAAATTTCTTTGCCATTGATGATGAAACCGTCATCCACAAAGTGATTTCTAATCAATTTAATTAGATGTGGAACATCGGCAAATACACATATTTTGTGCCCATTTGAGGGATTCGTAAACCACGTTTTATTAATAGAAATGTCCAGTTCATTATGTAAGGACCTGTTACCTCCACCAAGGTCGCTCACCACCGCAACAATTGGAAAGCCTTAAACAAAATTATGAATTTATTCAAATTTACTGTGAAAATTGAAAATTACCTGCTGCTTCAACATAATTAATAATTTCAAACAGAATTTCCTTCGTCATCTTACAATCATAATTATAGTATATAGGTTGTTTCCAATTAGCAAAAAGACCTCGAATAAGAACAACTTGTGCATAATTGTATGGTTTCAGAGTTTCATCGTTGCTTTTATCATATAAATATGAACGTCGAATTTTTATTTCATCAAACGATAAAACACATACCCTATCGTTTACATTGATAGGTGCTACTTTGATTATGTTAAATATGTTCTTCAATATTCCAGCCTCTAATTTAATTTTTTTTAGCCATGACCTCAATGTACTTGCAGCAGGAAAAGGGTACCCTTTTTTTAATAGGAGCCTGTAAGCTCTAGGTCCTGCTGCATAGTGTACTATTCCTTTCGAAATGTCTTCAATAGTCCATCTAACTAATTTTCCTGGCTCATTTAATTTTTGAAGTTGTTGTTTGCTGAACAATTTCTGAGGTCCTACTAATTGGGTCTCCAAATATTGAACCCTTTTTTGAAGATCTTCAATAATTTTGTCGCGATCATCGTCGAAATTAGTATTTGTACTAAAAAATAATCTTTTTATTGAATTATCATAACAATATCTGAATAAAGTACCCAACATGCTGCAACTTTTTTTCCACGTTAACAACATCTAAATCTAATTCTATGTTAGGTTCAATAATACTTTCAACATTTCCAACCCTTTCACCTCTACAAATTATAATATATATATTTTTAATATGTATAATTAAACTTACCTTACCTTTCTGTATTCAATAAATCTTTCACTATTTTGGAGTATTCTCTTTTTTGTTGTCTTCTAGTCCTTGCGTCAGAATTGTTGCATGTACTTAAACACGATGAAGGTTTAAACAAATTAAGTGAAGGTACTGCATCTGCCTTTAATTTTCGAGTATTTTTGGGGCAAGGAAGTTGTAGCAGTTCGTATTTCATTTGGCGAACATAATCCTCATCAGTGAAATGTTTTGAGCAGATTCGTGCATCTTTAGTTTCAAATGTATCGGATCGCTGGCACTTTTTTTTATACACTTTATTTAATGTTTTGTCTTTAGGAAAACGGAAAAATTTTATTACTTCTGATGCACATTTAACTCTACTATCCGATTTACATCCAATCACAGCACAACGCATTGTATAGTCACACTAATTACACTAATTATACTGATACGATAATCATAAAGTAAACGTTAACGGTTTATTTGTACACCACGTGACGTCACATAGGTTTACAATATGGCGGCTGACCTGCGCCATATCAGGCCCTGATTAAATCCCACTTCGTTTGACGGTTGACGTTTCAGTAATGCCTCTGTATGATTATTACTCTGTGCTTTCGTTGTCACTTCTATATTGAGTATTATGTGACATGACAAACAGAAATTATAATAGGAATGGGCAAAAAGAATCCAAAGATGTTATATTCGACTCGGAACAGTTATTTTACTTTTTAAAAAGTATACAAATAATTATCACGCAAATATTCAAAAAAATAAAGAAAATCATGACGTCTCACTGGTAAAAACCCCAAAATCATTGTCTCTTAAATTGATAATGATAACTGTAATATTATCCATGCTGCCCCTGTAATATGATTGTAACGTGATGTTTTTCGCGCCAAAATCGGGCTCGTCAAGCCGTTCTTTAATAAAATTAACTGCATCCTCATTTGAAAAAATGTCCCACAGTCCGTCCGACGCTAAAATAATAAATTGCGGTCGGTGATCTTTGAGATCAAACGTTAAAACATCCGGATTCGCAATCACGAGTTTTTTATCTTTCAAAGGGTAGTCACCCAAAGCGCGCGAAGTCGCCAGAATTCCTGCAACTCTCCATACACCATTAAAAGTCACAAAACCGCCTGCCTCCTTAATTCGTTTCTTTTCGCGCATCTGTTGCGGCTTGTGATCAAAGGATAAAGGAATCGCATTACCTTTACTGTCACACATCACCCCACGAGAATCTCCCACATTGGCCACATAGAGTTTTTCATTTTCTATTAAGGCTATCAGGGCTGTGGTACCTGCCACATCCATGGATTTCTTGGCGATTTCCAACAATTTCTCATCGGCGGCCAGAATCTCGTCGGTAATGAGTTTCTCGTAATCAACAGTGCCTCGCTTATCGAAATATGATGTTAGAGGCACCTTTTTCATGCTTGGAGTCAACTTTAGTGGTCTGGAATCTTTTCTGATTGGTTGCTTATTCAAAAGTTCATTGTCTGTGACTTCAGTATTGACACACTCATCCGTGTTTGAGCTCGTTCTTCTAAAGCTCTTTCTTCTTTCTACAGTTGTAGTAGACTTAGGTTTTTCCTCTGTTTGCGTTTGTTCTTCTTTTTCTTCACAGGACACACTTTTGCCTTCAATAAGATTCTTAATGTGCAACAGCTTACTTGACAAATTCGTGACAAGCTTCTCTTTGGCATAATTGGCTGCGAATTCGCCACCATGCCCATCAAATACTGCAAAGAGCTTGATGCCCGTGTTATTTACGTTATCATTGATGACAAATCGATCTTCCATCCTGGGTCTGCGTCCCTGAATCGCGTACGCTGCAATGGAGCCAACTTTCATTTCCCAACTCAACCTCTCCAAATCACCGGCAGTAAATAATGCTAACTTATCCGATTTGGAACGGGCCTTGAATTGGAACCTTCCCAACAGATTCCTGCTCCATAAATCTAATGCTTGCATATAGAAAAACAGTAGGAATAGCATGATGCCACATATAATGAATTCTGGTCGTAACACATAATGTTTGAGTACTCGCCCCATATGGTTCAAATGAGTTGTGTGTGTCTGAGTAGCCTGTGACAATTTAATTGGAACGTTCCATAATAGTCTGGACATGATCTTCATATGAGAAATATATGTTTGATAGATAATTCGATCGTCTAATTCGTCTTCCATTGTTTTCGTTCGGCTTACTTAATTGGCTCTGCTCAACGTCAAAGCATTCTGGGATTCTACAATTGCCAAAAAAACAAACTGAACTTAAAAATAGATCTTAATTTTTTTTTATTTTGAATTTGGCCTACTAACCTTATTCTCTGTGAACCACCATTGTATTTTACAAAGCATATCTCAAAATTGCATTCATCTGAATATTTGATTTGTACCTAGCTTAAGGGTAAAAGTTAACGTAAAAATAATAACTTTATTATTATGAAACGGACCTAGACGCACACACCACAGACAAACGGAGGTTATTTATATTTTTTCACCCAATCAAATCCATGTGACTTGGCAGCGCCGAATTCAGGCAACCCGTTATATGTTCGTTTAATTGCGAAGTTGCCTAAAAGTCAAGGATTTAATAGTGTCATTTACAAACAGTGGAGTAAAAGTATTAGTTATTTTGTAGGGCGTTAAACAAATAAAATCAATTATTAATACAACTCGTCACAGACCGAATAATCCTTTATAATTTCGATTGTTTCATGTTTGTTTTTTCTTGTGCATCCAATTGATGCAACCCGTAATACATTGATTAACGTCAAACATTGCGCCTGCAATATTACGCATAACCAATAAACAGAAAGTATTTTAGATTTTAATGAAAACTGCAAAGTATAGTTTTAATATATATTTATATATACTTTTTTTATTTTAGCTATCAACGTACGCCCACTGTTCGGATCGTCCACAAATTTCTGATAAGGCTCCCTTGTAGGAAAAGAGCAATGTCCTGTCAGTCTAAAAATATTCTTAGGCACAGTGTATTAAAGGACCGGTTCCAACCAAGCTACGTTCTCGAATCAATTTCCAACAATGAAATACCTATATACACATAAAACAAAAAGCAATCGCTCAAAGTGGATTCGCAATATTGAGTTTTTGTGTAATTTCAAAAAAAAAATCAGGAACATAGCTGGAGTTAACAACAGGGCCATGTTTTACAATACATATTAAACTTTTCTTAATCAATCAATCAACAATATATTAGAGAATCGTGCATCATCAATATTATTTTAACTTACAAAGTTAGTAGTAGAAAAAGTACTTGAAAACAACGAGAAAGAAATCAATCTGTGCAACTATGCTCACATTAACAAAAACGTTCATCAAAGGAGGCGATGTTTATACGCGCATTTAAAGTCTCTCTCATGTTCTAACACACTCCCGCGTACTTAATTCGTATTACAACAGTTATTAGTTAATTAAAAAATGTCCGGAAATAAACCAATATTGTCCATTATTTGCGTCTTTGTCCAACAAAATTACTCCCACCTTCCCTCAAAGTCTCCGAGAAATTCACTTCACCAAACAACACTGCTGATTTTTTTGTTCACTTTTTTTTCCTCTCGCAATTTAATAAATTCCTCTTTCACCACGCTCGTGTTCTCCACCACTGGTCTCTGTGTGTGTATAAGCGCGCACACGCTCTTGCAGATCCGAAAAGTGAGCCTGCTAAGTTTTGTTAAACTTTTGTTTTTACTACTTTACTATAAAGAATCCATATACCATTTTCATTTTTTTTAATTTTTTTATACTGCAATTATATCCGACCGAAAATAATAACTTTTTTTCCAAAATTAAAAAAAAACTGGTCTACACATGGGATACACACAAAAAAAACTGATTAGGTTCTCGGGCCCCGCCCACCGCCACGTCCGCTGCGTTCCTAAAACAAAACGCGCCCGTTATTAATAAACCCATGGTGCTGCTCCTTGCGTGTCTATTACCCTGTTGTTGTGGTGTCCACCATGATGATCCTTGTCTCGTCTATGACCGTCGTCTCTATCGTGGTGCCTACGCACATGCTGTCCTTGGTGGTGCGGATAATGATCGCCGGAGGCGCGATGATGATCCGCTCTCTCAAAGGCGTGACCTGTGTTCGCCTCTTTTATTGGTTGTTTCCGATTGCCCTCCTCCTCTTGACGTTTTTCGTAATGAATGAAATCGTCAAAGATGGAGGTTGAGTGTCGGTAAGAGTGCATGATTTTCAAAACCTTCATTAAATTTACAGTTGTATAGTACTTATATATTGCGGTTTTTAAAATGTTTCTTACTTGAAGGCCTCTGGCATGCGGTACTTCTTGAGCGTCCCGTGAGTTCGTTACCGGTTTGTTGTCATTGTTTTCCAAGTGAATGTGACGTAATTGTACATTGGGTACGTCTTTAACGTAGATCCAGCGCACCTTAAAAATACCAGGCTTCTTCTCAAAGATTTCAACTATTAATTGAATGTTAACGTACTTTAAACTGTCCTTTCCACTTGTCTTGAGACCAAACCGAGCTGTTAGAGTGGTAATCGACTGGAGAAATCATTTGGGCCATGCCGCAAAAATGTCCAGACCCATTGACTGAGAAAAATAAATATACACACCCATTTCCTTCGCGCTCCCTATAGGCATGATCCAGACGTTTGTTACCGTGCTCAGTACTGCACCAGATCTCGTACTAAAACAAAATAATATTATGTTATAGCTAACAATCGGGTCAACTGTCATTTTGAACCTTGATACTGCGATGAATGTCGTCCTCCGAGTACGACTTGATAACAAAAAATCTGGCATTGGGGGCTGATAAATCGAATTCCGTAGGGTTATAGTTATTTTTCCCTTTCAATTCTTCTAGAACTGGATGGCTGGAGATCTGATTTTGCGCACTAGACTCGTAAGACAATTGCTGAACCGGAGGTCCAATCATTCCCTGGACGACGAAGTTTTATAGTAATTTTCAGTTAAAGTCTCATTACCAACCTGCAAATGATGAGCGTTACCCTGTGGAACAACCTGTGGATGGGGAGGCAAATGCGGTGGCTGCGCTTGCATCATAGGCGGCGGCTGTTGGAATGCGGATGGCATAGGGGGTTGAGGTCCCCGTTGTTGTGGAGGCGGCATCTGACGGGAGGACGTTTGTTGCTGTTGCTGCTGCTGCTGCTGCGGTTGCTGTGGTCCGGCCCATGCCGGCCGTACCGGTCCTGTTGGAATACCCCCCACTGGCGGTAATGTAGTTTTTGTTTGTGGCTGCGGCATAAGAGGGGGCGCAGCACTCATTACTGACATGGGCAGTTGAGGGGGTGGTGCACTCTTGTTAGTTTCCCACGTACCGATATCAATATTGTGTTTTCCAGGAATTATAGGGCCCGGAGGCATACCGGGGCCCTTTTTCTTTAAGCCCTGAGTCTGAATGTTGATTTGGGGCTTAGCTGGTTGACTGGCAATGCTTGCCCATGTGGCTTTTTGTTTTTGTTGCTGACCCAAGTCTTTATTGTCACTTGAGGACTTTAGTTCTGAAATACAGACTACCTTTTTAAGCAAATTTCAAAACGGCATGTTTGGTGATAGCCCACCTAAATTTTGCATTGCATGCTCCACCCCTTTCAGAGCGCTATCGGGCATGGCTTGCGAATACATATTTTGTGGATCTCGATAATAGTCATCATATTTCCTTGGCCCGCTCAACTGATTTCCCCAACTACCGTAGTCGCCGTTGCTGTGAAAATAATTGAATGAACTTGGTTGGCCTTGGAACGTAGCCGTTGAAAATTGGGTCGAAGCTCCAAACATCCCTGGAAATAAATACATTCAAACAAACGCAGAGAACAAGTGTTTATTGTTGCTTGTACCATCCACTGAATAAGAATCGTGCGCGTAGCCGCCTAAGAAAGTCATATCGGTGCCATTCGACCAGGTTCCGTCGCCTACTCCATAAGCTTGATAAGGATAAGTGCCTGCGCTGCCATAATACCCAGCTGAGCCCATGTTGTAAATGTCTGTGGAACTGGAAATGGGTACAGAAGCTCCATATGGGGTATGCGGTAATGCCGAGTTTTGCTGTTGAGCCCTCCATGGTTCAAACTCTTCCGAGCCAGTGGCTCCTTCGTTAGTGCCTATATGTTCTTTTGACCCATTGGACACTAGAATTTAAATCCGCTCAATTTTATGACAATTTCAGTAATTTTGGGTGGTCATACCTTGAGATCCCTGTCCTTTCATCCGCTACAAAAAGAAACGCACATCTCATGATTGTATGACACATATTATGATTATTACCTTACCTGGTCTGACACGCCTGCTGACATTGACTGAGTCTTTTTTTAAGGTTGCGCCGCTCAGGAAAAGTCAACAAAAATCACTATCACTACACGAGTATTGCACTGGATTCGCGTAAAAGGCCACTCTCCAGGGACTACGCCACTGTTCCACAAAGGTTTTTACCACACGCACTCACACACAATACTCGAATTTTGTCAAAAAGAAAGTTTTTCCTTATTTTCGCCACAATGGAGTGAGAGTATGTAACCACAAACCTTCAAAGGTTGCTTTGCGTATGCGCAAGCTCAGGCGCATTCGTCAACGATTAACCGAAATGGCTTTTTCACTTTTTACACAACAATTTATAGCAAAATTATTAAAATTTTTATTTTATTATGAACCGAAACGTAATTTAGCAATGCAAGTGTGACGTGAAAACCTTTTAATTTCCAAAAAGACTAATTTGAATTTGACATTTTACGTGTCATAATTGTCAACAAGTGTCACTGTCAATTATATTGGCAAAAAATATTTTTTAATAAACTAATCAGTTATGGTTAATCTATCGGATCCTACATAGAGCCAAGAAAAATCATTGCAAGTAACTAGTTTGCTAGTTAATGGTAATCTTCCATTTGAATTGACTTTTAATTTGACTGATCGAAGTGTCACTTTTTTTGACAGCCACCCAATGAACATCACTTTTAATGTCACAAATTTAATGTCAAAGTGCAGTGATAGTGTTTTGTGTCAAAGTGCTTTGTTTTTTTGGTGTATTTTTCCTTAAAAATTGTAATATTAGTTGAATTTTCTACTAAATTAAGTAACATTTTTCTATAAATATCCCAGTGAAAATGTGTAACGCGTTAATATGCGCTTTACTAAACTCGATCGATTTTTACATAAGTGCCATGTACATAAACAGTACTTCCAATAAAAGAACTATGTAGCGTTAGTGATTTATAATAATCACATAACAGCATTTTGTCCTTATCAGTACCTGCAAGTATATCTATAAATAAATAAAACAAAAGAACAAAACAACAAAACGTCACACGACATCGTTATCTGAATGGCAGCAGCCTATTTGAAACAAAATCGTTCCCGACGGCGCATTGCAGCGGTCACATTTCTTTCGAATATTTCACTGGATGGCAGTTACAAGGACACAAAATTGGCCCTGCTGCCTAGGAATGGGGCTATTACAAAAGGCCCCTTCAACTGCGACAATTACATTGTAGAAGAGTTGGATTGTTTCAGTGAAACTGAATGTCCAAATATAAAAAATAAGGCCCTGTTTGATGAAGAATCGACAAATTCAGATTCGGATAATGTGATAACAAAGGTTTCATTGAAGAAATTGTCCAGGGACAGGCTAGTTGATTATTTGGCAACTTTGCCAAGTACTTAATGCAATATCTAATGTTATTTCTAGATTGAGTAGTGCCAGTGATTCGGAACGTAAACATGCATTGAAATATAGGAGAAGTCAAAGAAGACGACAAATTTCTGGAAGCGGTCATGACCAACGGGTCCAGGGCAGCAGTTCTGAAAGTTTGGAACCAGTCAAGTTGAGAAATATTCCATCACCAGGTCTAATTGCTACGGGAAATAGGAAAGTAAGAATAGTGAAACCCAATGAAGATACACGATTTGGAAATGAACGTATCATTATGGTCACCTCAAAGCATGTCCCATTTATGGTTTGTTCCGTAATTCCTTATAAGAAGTCTAAGTATGCGACATAACCTCAAAAATGACTGTAATGTTGCCTCAACCTTTTGTAGAGGCGACTTTAAACGCGAAGAAAAACGGAAACGAACTACTTCTGGCACAAGACCCTTGTCCTCAATCGGTGACGCACTAGATCCATTTGATTCATTAGGAATTCAGCAAATTTCGGAAGGTCAAGTAAGACTCATATTTTTTTGTAAATTTTAATGTTTTATAAAAATTGGGGTTTTCAGGAAGTCTCTTACGGTTACCTCTTAACCCCCAGTCAAAGAGGAGGGCCTTTTCGGAAAAATAACACTATAGACGATCCTACTGAAATGACCGTCAAAAGATCCAAACATGTTGTTGCCAGGTAAGATCAGGCAGTATCCATTTGGTCAAGTGCCTAATATTGTTGCCAGAGTGTATTAAAATTTCGATTTTTTTTTGATTTTTTAAACCTTTGCTGATTTACAGGACAAAAGTAATAACGTGGCAGCCAGAGAATAAATGGTAATTAAATTGTTATCGTAGTAGGCTCATTATGGGGTTTGATAAATCGTAAAAAACTGCCTTTACAAGCCCATCAAAATGAGATTTAGAGAGCTTCTAGCTTAAAAAAAATAACAAATAATAAGTAGACGGCGATTTACTAACAAACGTCATTCATAGTTATTGCGATGTTCGTTTATTTTTTTTCTCCATAGGTGTTTTTCCTACGAGCAGCAACCAGCACCTCAACGCGCTACCATAATTTCTTCCCACTCTCCTCCAAATGATGTAAAAGACGACTTGTCCAACAATGTTGCGAGTTTGATTTATCATCCCCATTTGTTGGATGATCCGGAATTGCGTGCCGGCAAACATCGCACTCTCTTAACTTTCGCATCATATATGACTTCAGTGATTGATTACGTCAGACCGTCGGACCTGAAAAAAGAAATCAATGATAAGTTTAAGGCAAAGTTTCCACACATCCAGTTGACCCTCAGCAAATTGAGAAGGTGAGAGCAATGTTGTCTAACGTTGAGACTTTTCCTAATTGTATTTTCAATTTTAGTATAAAAAGGGAAATGAGGAAAATTATGAAACAAGAATGCGGAATCGATTTGTTGACGGTCGCCCAGGCCTATGTCTATTTTGAAAAGTTGATTCTGAGAGGGCTGATCAATAAACAAAATAGGAAATTATGCGCCGGTGCCAGTTTGATATTGTCTGCGAAACTAAATGACGTAAAAGGTGATCAGTTGAAGATGCTCATTGAGAAAACTGAAAGTACTTTTCGAGTAAATCGCAAGGAATTAATCGCTTTCGAGATTGCGGTATTGGTTGCACTGGAATTTGGATTGCATGTGCTCACTTGGGAAGTACATCCCCACTATCAACGTTTACTCTACGATTCCTGACCACATTTTTACCATGTAAATTCAAACACATATCTAATGTTTGACATAGGTACTATAGCGAAAAATTTCTAAATTGTATCTGATGAAAAGAATGGTGCTAGGCAACTGAAAAGTGTACTTACCTAATTGTAAAAAAATTAGAACGCTGTGTTGCCAGATTGTGACAGACATTTTTCTGTGTTATTTCCTGTGTGGCAAGGTATTATATTCTAGTGCCAATAATTGTGATTTGGAGTGTTTTCTTTTTTTTTGGAGGTTTACATTTTTCCTTTTTTTTCTTAAGTATATTTGCCTTTGTTATGTTGTGTTTTTTTGCAGAGCTTTTGTTTTACGTTGTGCTTTTTGTTTGTTGAGCGGTCCATTCTAACTTAAAATCGTAATTGGCAGTTTTTAGGGGGGTTTTATAGATATATTTAATAATTTGTTATATGGAACTAAACACTAATAATAATAATGTAATAAAATGCGTTGTAGCATAAACAATGGTAGTTTTTGTTTCTGAGAATATCTTGGAAAACCATGAGATTTGTGGTGGTCTGACAACGTTGCACTTTTGGGCTAAATAATTAGTGTAAATATAATTGGCAACACTGCCTATGACATAATCAAATTTTTTTCCTTCAGGAATATTAACATATATTAACATTCCAGGCATGAATCTTTGCCATTTTAATGGAAGAATAAAGTTTTCAAAATAGACAGTTTTAATTTATCAATTGACAAAAAAAAGTAATGACATTTCACATAAGTCAACCCGATTTTTATACTTTTTAAAATGGCCGCCTTTTTTTCCAATTGACGCATCCGTTCGACGGATCGTCTGGGATCGTCCATCCCCCACCCCCGACCAAAAACAAAAAAAAGCCAAACGATTTTTTCCGCACGGCAAAGGGAAGGGATTTTTGTTTAGTAATTTCTAAGTGTCCCACCCTTTTCCAGTGAGTTGAACTCAATTTCCAAGGCGAAGCTTGTTTTTCCACATTTTCCACGCTCAATCATGGTCCAGGTAAGTGGGAAAAAAGCAGCCTCTTTCAAACGAGTTTTCCATTGTCAATGGGGGGAAAAAAATCGCCATACCACAACATGGCCGTCACGTAATCGATATTCGCAACCTAACCTCACACTTACAATTTTTAGGCCCTGGAACAAAGGATGCCCCACGAGGACCTGCCCCAGGCCCTTATTCTACTAAGCGAAATGAACGTAAATGTCCAACATGTGACGTCATTAGTGGACAACATGATCCAGAAAGTGCGTAATGGAGAACTGACCACCGATCAAGGTTTGAGTTTTCTCGAAGTCAAATATAACATGTTATTAAGTTACTTGATTAACCTCACTTATGTGGTATTGAGAAAGTGTTCGGGCGAGCAAATCGAAGACGACCCATGTATTGATCGTTTAATTGAAATCAGGACTGTATTAGAGAAAATTAGGCCCATAGATCAAAAATTGAAATATCAAATTGATAAATTGGTTAAAACGGCCCAGTTGGGAGCCAATGGATCTGATCCTACCGCGTTTAAAGCGAATGCACTGAATTTACTTGGAGATGATGGGTCCGGTAGTGAGACGGACGAGCAGGACACTGAAGCTGTTAAACGTAGTAACGTTTACGTGCCCCCAAAATTATCCGCGGTACAATACAACGAGAACAGTGCACAGGACAAGTTAAGAAAACTCGAAGAAAAAACGAAGAAAAAGATGTTGTCTTCAGGAGTGATTCAAGATCTTCGCGAAGAATATTTGGACACTCCTGTGGAAGTTTCACAGGGCAGTAGAGCTCAGCAACTGCTGTCCAAAGAACAACGACAAAGGCAAGAGTACGAGGAAGAGTATATGACACGGTTACCCGTAAGCAAAGCGGAAAAACATAGAAAACGACAGTTGACTACCTTGGGAACGCTTGGCGATGAAATAACAAATTTTAAGGGTGGTGCGGCAAGTAGAAAGAGAAAAATTAGGAAAAGTGGTAGTAAAAGGCGAAAGTTTCATTAAATCAACAGAGTTGTTACGAATACAGGGTTGCAACCTCTACAAAAATAATGTTATATTGTTATTTATTATTGAATTGGAAATGAAACCGTTTTGGGAGGAACCATTTGGCTCATCCGTTACTAAAACACACTTTGAGTTTGTATAAGAATTAACTTAGACTGATGATGAGATATTTTTCTACCCTTTAATTGTTTTTTCGTTAAGTTTTTCCTTCACACACATACACAATAATAGTACCTGAAGATACAGAACAGTAAGCCTGGTTTTGTTAAGTTTCTTTTATTATTATTATTATTATTATTATTGACGTGTAGTAGGAACGTTTGTCAGTAGCTGTAGATTTTAAAACACTTTTTAGGAACATAATATTTAGATATGATGCTACTGAACGGCTCAAAATTGAAAAAAAAGTCATTGTAATCATCGTTTTTCCTTTATTTTTCAGTTAATTAGGTTTAAGAGTAGTTTATATGTAGTTTTCTTCTTTTCTTAAATTTTTTGCTTTTATTATTAGAATAAATCTATTATTTTTTTGTATCTGTGTCCTTTAGTTTGTTGTAAGGATCTAGTGAATGACAGAAAATCATCGTCGAGGAATTTACATTGATTTTGTGCAGCTAACTTCTTGTTTTCACAACCAGTTTTAGGCATTTCCAACTAAAAAGAAAAAGGACCTTTGTCATAAAAAGTCTTATGAAAAATTCAATACAAATCGTTACTCTTTTCATAACATAAGGAAAGGGCGAAGAATAACTGGTCTGCATTGTAGTCCTATAATAATCATTATTCAAACATTGCCCATTCGTTTTTCCATTACAATCACTAAAAATTAAAATTTGTGAAATTCACATTCAAACACTTTCAAAAAACGTACACCCTGTATGTAATAACATTGATTAAGTACTTATGAGGGTCCTGTTTCAGCGCTTGAGATCTGTTCAGATCTCTATTGAAAGCCTCTTGAGTCTCTGAAACATAAAAAGTTTCATTTGATGTTCCCAATCTTCTGTAATGAGAATTGTGCAAGTTAAAACATTCTGGATTACAAGGGTCACTATCAATGGGCTCGTTTTCTATTCCCATATACCAATTTTCCAGTTTCACTTTTTTGGGTTGTAATGATTCTTTGAATAGAGCATATTACGGGTTTGATTGAACTTTGGATCATATTTAATCCCTTCCAACTGGAAAATATTATTAATTAAATACAATTCCTATTTTTTTGGGCCACTTTACGCGAAATTCAGGCATTTTCCAACAGGCAATTAGTTTTGATTTTGAATTTTGAATGATACCTGTTGACTTTAGTTTTAAAGGTTGGTATTAAAACTTTGAATGTAAACTAGCTTGAAATAGGGGTATTTCTGTTTTTTGCTAACTTGCCTAACAGTGCTCTTTTCTGTGGTAAATTTGGTGGAAAATACTTGATTTTTATATAAAATTTGCATCAACTCATAGAAAAGTAAAAAATTGAAAGTAAAGTCCCTATATTTATAAAAGTATTGCAATTGGCCGCCATTTAATTGCAAAATCTACCCTTATTTGTCTAACACATGGGCTTCATTGATTGCGGTACTTTATAAATCTAGTGACTGTAATCGAAAGAGTATTTCAGCGCCATCTGTTATTTCGTCAGTAAGTAATTTATCAACATCAGATCCAGAGAACCCTAGAAGGCGTTGGAAGTAATTCGTGAAAAACGTCTCCTAAATTTAGACAATTTTAAAAATATAAAAATAAAAAATTTATTTTAATGTTTACAGGATTTACATGGTTTTGAGATGCTAAAAATTTCTTAAAAAATAGAGAAATGAATAAAAAATATAATACATATACAGTGTGTTCACGGATAATGGTAACTATACTTGTAAATTACCTTATTTCTCATTTTAAGAAAAAAAAGTCATTCTTTATAAAAAGTTTTCCTTCTGCTGAAAAACCAGTAACTATATTCAAAAATTCGAAATAACATACAGGGTAGTAAAAAAATATAAATAATTATTTTCCTTTCAGATAAAACGCACTTTTTGTTCAACATTTTTGGTAAAATGTTACTAATAAAAGTTGCTCAGACTGAAAAATTTCGATGCTGTACAAAATTTCACGATGATTTGCCCATTTTAATTAAAACTTCATTTTTTAGATTCACCAAAACTAATAGCAATTTTCACTGGCTGCACTTTTCGGCACTCGGTGTATCTCCATCTACCTCTGATACCTTCAGTAATAAAGGCAGAAAGTACATCCAATGCCAAAAAGTGCAATCAGTGGAAATCGCTATAAATTATTAAACAAAGAAAACCGAAATAAAATACGTAAAAAATAAAGAAAAACTGAACATGTGGAGTAATGTTTAACGTGCCATACATACAAAAAAGGGAAAATGATCAAAATTCTAATGGAAAGGGAGCAAACATGAGAAGCCAAAGGGCCGATTGAGTAGCTTTTGAAGCTCCTGATGAAAATCTGCAATTGTCAAAACTTCCTGAAGAATAAAATCAATATAAAAACTATTAGAAATAGAGGACATAGGATTAAATTCATCTGAATTCATCCTGAGCAACGTGTAAGATCCTATGCCAGTCCCAAATTTAGGTTCATGTTGAAATTTTTGATTACTCATTGATTCATTTTATTGTTCTAAATTTTTATTTACATTCGCATTTTGTAATTTAGTTGGATATATATTTCAGCCTAAAATAGCAAAATATGTTAATTCTATATTTTACATTTTACTTTACCGGAATTGATATGTTGCGTTTAAATTTCTCATTTCAATTTTGAAATAGAGTAGAAAATTATTTTTTATCCTTTTTTATTAAAGAATTTTCATTTACAGATTCCTATTTTACTTTCGGGTTATTTTGCAGTTACACGCATGCCGTAGAGAATCAAAGGTAAATTCTAAAGTTGTATTGTGTTCAAATATTAATATTCTAAAGGTATATAATGTAAATAATAATACTTGCATTCAAATTAAATACAACATTTTTATAAGAATAAATCTTTTTTTTAATTTTATCTTAATTTATAAGTCTATGGTTTCAAATTGAAATTGACATGACAATATTGACAAACGTCAAACAGTCCTTCCAGAAATTTCTTTCAGCGGCCATTTTTCATGTTGCCCTCTTTATTTTAGGCGTTGTGTAACGTTTCTCAATCAATTTCCAAAGAAAATTTAAGTAAGTTTATCGTTTACTGCCTGTTGCCTGTTTCCGTCATACCATGGGGTATGTATTTGTGACAACGAAAACAGGAAATTAATTACTTATAATGCGTTATTTGAATGGAATTTTTAAAGTTTGTTCTTTGTTATTTTAGGAACATGGCTGATGAACTGGACGTGGAGGCGATGCTGGAAGCCCCGTACAGAAAAACGGTAATGCATTTCATTAGTTTATATATCATTTTAATATTCTTTCACGTAACAGTAGTTGTATTTGATATACTATTCCCTTTACTACCCCTGGTGTTGGAATTAGCATGTAAATGGCGAAGGCGACCGGAAAAGTTTCTTATGAGCCCTAACAACTGATTAAGATTAATTTGCACTTATATGGTAGGCAAATTTTACAAGTTATTCAGTTATTCGTTTAAATAGTAATCAGACGTAATGATTATTCCTGCGTCATAACAAAATTGACAAATCGTATGTGTAGTGTGGTATAGTAAACCACAAATTGAACGTTTTGTGAAGACCGCTGTTAATAAACAAATTGTTTATTTAAAATCCTTTGTTTTAGTCATGAGTTTTAATTTCTTTGATGTTGTTAAGGCTCGTTTTTGCCATTTCCATGGTAATTTCATTGATTTATTTTTATGGCTTTCTATCTCTACATCAGAACCTCGTTTTATATTTTTAGAGTTGTGAGATAATCGTTGTTATATATGGGCTATCGGCTAACCCCCCGTAAACCAGGTACTGAAATTTCTAGTTTTAAGTTTTAAATGTTTTTTAAAAAAATGTAATTTTTCAATTTTTGTTTTCTTAATTTTGTATTAAAAAAAACGAACATTGTTATGTGCTGATGGGTACTTTCTGGTCATAGGGTAAGCGGGCTGAATACGAGGAACCATCCGATGGGCACCACACACATACACACACGTCCAATCGTGGACGGTTTTGGTCTCTTTACCGACAAATGACCAAAAAAAATGGAGATCTCGGAGTGTAAATAACTAATTTTTTTTAATTTAAAAAATTTGTCAACGGGACACGGGGCGGTTTAAGCGCTCCACCACTCCCCTTGTCAAAATATCCAAAGTTATTCATTTGTTTTTTTTTGGGGTTTGGCATTGTTTTTTTCAGTCTTTTTCAGATTCCCGGACAGCTCGTCGTGTTTCTCGTTTTAAGAAAGGTAAAACAAGTAGTTGCGTTATGCCAAACCCCGAAAGTCTCTTCGTGTGAGAGTCATCCTCTTATTCCCCCCATCACTACTACTACTACTACTACTACTACTACTACTGAGTGTGTGTTTGCATTTAGAGTTTTTCGTCTTATTGGTCTGTTTTTTCAGAAAAATTGTACTCTCTCTCTCTCACAATCTCTCGCTTTGGATCAAGTTTGAGAGCGACATACGTGTGTTTCTTACTGTGAACAAAGACGGTAAGTCTAGTCTTCGGCTAGACGCGTTCCATCTCTATCTCGGCTCCCCAATCAGCGCAAACTTAAAAAAAACAAAGGACTATTTATACGGTTTTAAGGGGAAAATTAAGCCTCCTTTACATGGAGCTTAGTTTTCCTAGAAATTAAATTTAAATTTTTAGTCCCAGGTCTTGATTTATGCACTTTTATTAATGCCTTTTTGTTTTTTCATCCTCGTTCCGCTTCCGGTCTTCTTCTTCGCAGGATGAAATTAATGGGAGAAACAAGGAAAATGGGGAAATCTTCCATGGAAAGTCCTCAGAGTAAGTTTTTTTTTTTAGAAAAATTTCCATGTTTGCTGTTCTAAAGATATTGAGTCGATTTGAATATGGCGTTTTTGTTTTCTTTGTCATTGAATTTGCAAATCATAATAAAATCGCTTCATTATTTTCCGGAAAACACCAAATTTTCTTTAAGAATTAGTTTGAAATATTACCAACTTTTTTCCTGAAAATTTCTATTTATATGGTAATATTGTTTCAAGAGTTTTTCTTCCACTCAATATCTTGCCATTTACAGTAAAAAGAAATCTAGAAGCCGCAGCAGAAGTCGTGTAAAGAAAGGTGGCAGTCGAAGTCGTTCGCGGGATAGAAAGGGACGAGATAAAAGGAGTAGAAGCAGAGACAGGAGAAAATCAAGAGATCGCAGAAGATCGCGTTCTAGGGGAGGTGCGAAGCGATCTAGATCGAGAGATCGACGTTCACGTTCCCGAGACCGTAGATCAAAATCCAGAGAGCGCAAACGATCGCGTTCAAGAAACAGAAGCCGTTCCAGAGATAAGCGTGAAAGGTATTATTTTCAATTTATAAAAAATCAGAATTAAATTTAAATGTTGTTTCAGATGGAGGAGGAGAAGCAGTACTGACAAACGTGTCCGTAGTCGTGACCGGAGATCCCGCAGTCGTGACAAAGAGGTAAAACGATCCGGTAGCAAAGAGAAAAGACGTACTCCGTCACCTGCTACCAAACCAATTTTTCGGAAACAAACCAGGTCGCCATTGGGATTAAGAAATCAATCGCCCATCGAGGAATTGAGTTCGGAAGAGCGGGATGCACGTACTGTCTTCTGTATGCAGCTGTCACAACGGATTCGGGCCAGAGATCTAGAGGAATTCTTCAGCTCCGTGGGGAAGGTCAGAGATGTAAGGATGATTGTATGCAATAAGACAAGAAGATTTAAGGGAATCGCTTACATAGAGTTTAGAGATCCCGAGAGTGTCGCTTTGGTAAGTTTACATTTAGTCAATATATTGCTGTTTTTTTGCATTTTGTATGGTCACCGTAGAATGATGATAATTATTTACCATAAAAGTTCTTGAATTATTGGGGTCTTCCCATTGTGAAAGCTTTCGAGGCATTTGTCTGATTTAAAATCCAAATTTCTTCCAGTAACTGTACATATTTAGTTGAACGGTTTAGCTATAACATATTCTTTTTTTAAGGCCCTTGGGTTATCCGGACAAAAACTGATGGGCGTTCCGATTGTGGTGCAGCACACGCAAGCTGAAAAGAACAGAATGGGTAATGCGATGCCAAACATGATGCCGAAGGGTATGACTGGCCCCATGAGGCTTTATGTGGGCTCTCTGCATTTTAACATCACTGAGGACATGTTGCGAGGAATTTTCGAACCTTTTGGAAAAATCGAGAACATTCAACTTATTATGGATCCAGAAACCGGAAGATCAAAAGGCTACGGTTTTATAACGGTATGTAAATCTGTCAATTATGACGCTCTTTTTTTTTCATCTAACCAAAATTTAACTTGCGATAAACTCGTAGTATTAGGCCCGTTTTATTTTCGGCTAGTTGTTGCCAAATCAATGCACTTTAGATAATCTCACCAACTTCAATTGAGCACTATAACTGGTCCACTACACGTCTATATAGCTTTCAATTTAACAAATCAGCTCTAATTCTCTTATTTCTCGATCAAAACAGTTTCATAATTGTGAGGATGCAAAGAAAGCTCTGGAACAATTGAACGGATTCGAATTAGCTGGACGACCAATGAAAGTCGGCAATGTGACAGAAAGAATCGACTTACAGAGCCAGGGACCTTCATTGTTGGATTCGGATGAAATGGACAGGTCTGGAATCGATTTAGGAGCAACTGGTCGATTGCAGTTGATGTTCAAATTGGCTGAAACTGCTGGTATGCAGGTACCCGCCGCCGCTGCTAATGCATTAAGTTTAGCAACGGGCCAACCGGTAGTGCCACAGGTGCAAACGAATAGCACCCCTCCGATCGCGACACAGTGTTTCATGTTGAGCAATATGTTTGATCCCGCAACGTAAGAGTTATTTACTAAAGTCTATTTTTTTTTTAANATATTCTAAAAAGTGAAAATATCGACTATTTTACAGTGTAAGTCAGGTCGGTTTAGCTCCACCCACCAGTCTATTCTTAACGCGAACGGACTTTAGTCATCCCTAATTTTTTTTTATTCTTGCTAACAATCATGTTGGTTGCACTGACGCACCGAAAGTTTTGTTTTACCGCCAACTGTCAACGTCTGAGATCCGTCAAATTGCCGTCTTTTTATAGTGAACAAGGCGCCATGGCCGCCGAACAAGAACAATTTTATCAAATTTTGACGAGTCTATTATCAACAGACAACAATATTAGATCTCAAGCTGAGGTACGTACTCTATTCTATGAAATTTCTTCTTAAAATTTATGTAAAATTCATTGGGAGGCAATAAGAAATTCATATTAAAAAACGCATTTCAAAGCCCCTTTGGGCAACGTGTTTTTAATGGTGAACAGCACGCCTTTTATAGAATATGCTACGAATCAATTATAATCGTCAATAAACCACTATTATTAGGCCGGTTTAATTACCTTATTATTAACCCATTCCTGGTATATACAATACAACGCTATTCTAACCTCAATTGTCTACTTAGGAAGCATACAATAATCTCGCTGTTGAAAGTAAGATTACTTTCTTACTTGAAGCCATACAAAATGCTAGTTTGCGCGAAGACGCTCGACAAATAGCTGCCGTCTTGTTGCGCAGAGTCTTTTCCAATGATTTCATAGAATTTTACCCAAAACTCACACCGGAACAACAGGCGCATTTAAAGGAAAAAGTCCTGCTGGCTGTACAACAAGTCCAAACTGAACATTTGCGCAGAAAAGTATGTGAGGTGGTCGCAGAAGTAGCCAGAAGTCTCATTGATGATGAAGGTAACAATCAATGGCCAGAATTTTTACAGGTTTGTGAGTCATAATATGTCACAAGTTGTGTTTCTTAATCAGTTCTTTCCAGTTTTTGTTTCAATGTGCAAACGATCCGAATCCGGTGCTTAGGGAGGCCGCCTTGACAATGTTCACAAGTGTGCCCACCGTCTTTGGTAACCAGCAAAATAACTATTTAGATCTTATCAAGCAGATGTTGATGCAAAGTCTGCAACCAACGCAAACTTATGAAGTCCGTTTTCAAGCGGTTCGGGCCATTGGAGCCTTTATACTCATTAACGACAAAGAAACTCAAATTTTAAAACATTTCACTGACATATTAGGATCTATGCTCTCTGTTATTGCTGAGAGCGTTCAACATCAAGAGGATGATAGTCTTTTAAAGGTACAGGACAATTAACTTTTAGTAGATTTACTGAAGTAACTCATTTGTACGATTTGGATAGGTCCTCATCGATTTAGCTGAAAACACTCCGAAATTTCTACGTCCTCAACTACTCAACATATACGAAATGTGCATGAAGGTGTTTAGCGATCCAGGTGTTCTGGACAGTTGGCGAACCTTAGCACTGGAAGTAATGGTTACCCTTGCCGAAATGGCGCCAGCAATGGTGCGCAAAAATGCTGCCAAATACATGGAACAATTGGTGCCGTTGATCTTGCAATTCATGGCCGACCTAGAAGATGAAGATAACTGGGCGGAATCAGATGAGTTGTTAGACGAGGACAACGATTGTAATAACGTGGTCGCAGAAGCCGCTTTGGATCGCTTAGCCACTGGACTTGGCGGAAAAGTGATTTTACCACTGGTGACAGCGAATATTCCACGAATGCTGGGAAATCCAGATTGGAAACAACGACACGCTGCCTTGATGGCAATTAGTGCTATCGGTGAAGGTTGTCACAAGCATATGGAAGCAATGTTGCCACAAATAATGGAAGGCGTTCCTGGAGTCATGGAGAGTGTCATAAGTTATTTACGAGATCCACATCCTAGGGTGCGTGTTGTCGGTCATTGTTCTTGTTTTTGATTTAATGAAATTTAATTTTTTTAGGTTAGGTACGCAGCTTGTAATGCCATTGGTCAGATGTCCACTGATTTTGCGCCAGTATTCGAGAAAAAGTTCCATGAAACTGTCGTGCCTGGGCTGTTAATGCTTTTAGATGACAATGCCAATCCCAGGGTGCAAGCACATGCCGGTATGTACGAAGCAAAAGTCGAAAAATTATGATTTTTTAAATAATTTTTCATTTTAATACAGGGGCGGCGCTAGTCAATTTCGCCGAAGATTGTCCAAAACATATACTCAGTGGTTACTTGAATCCTCTAATGGCGAAACTGGAAGCGATCCTTACTGCAAAAGTGAACGAATTAGTGGAAAAAGGCACCAAACTGGTACTGGAACAAGTCGTAACGACCATTGCAAGTGTAGCGGATACAGCAGAAAACGAATTTATCGCCTATTATGATCGTTTAATGCCTTGTTTGAAGTACATCATCCAAAACGCCAATAAAGAAGAATACAAATTGCTAAGAGGTAAAATACATATGAAACAATTGAAAGTTTAATATTAAAAAGATTCGTTTTTTGTTTTACAAAGGAAAAGCAATAGAATGTGTGACACTGATAGGAATCGCAGTAGGTCCAGAAAAATTCAGTGCAGATGCCACTCAGGTAATGGACATGCTACTGAAAACCTACGGGAATGGCATCGAATTACCAGACGACGATCCTCAAACCAGTTATCTCATATCGGCATGGTCCAGGATATGTCGAGTAAGTTTTATATTTTTTTCATAAACCATAATTTAATAAAATCGAAACCGCCAACATTGCCTCGCGACTATAACATAATAATAAAGGAAAAAAATAGGTTTTAGGTAAAAACTTCGAACCTTATCTACCATTGGTGATGGGTCCTGTAATGAGAACAGCCGCCATGAAACCGGATGTGGCCCTCTTGGATAGTGATGAAATGGCGGGCATTGAAGGTCACGAGGACGATTGGCAATTCGTTTCGTTGGGCGAACAAAAGAATTTCGGTATACGCACAGCAGGTACATAGACACTTTCCCCCTTTTAAATTAAATAATTAAAAATGACAATGTTTTAGGTTTGGAGGATAAGGCAGCAGCTTGTATGATGCTTGTTTGTTACGCACGTGAATTAAAAGAAGCGTTCGCTCCCTACGCCGAGGAGACTGTCAAACTGATGGTTCCAATGTTAAAATTTTATTTTCATGACGGTGTACGAAACGCGGCTGCCGAGTCGTTGCCGTGGCTGCTTGAATGTGCCACCTGCAAAGGTCCTGCCTTTCTTAATGATATGTGGCGTTTTATTTGTCCAGAACTATTACGGGCCGTGGATACGGAACCGGAAAACGAAGTTCTACTGGTGCTGCTCGACTCATTGGCTAGATGTATTCAAAAATTGGGACCTTCGTACATAAATCAGGAATGGATGAGCGAAATTCTAAAAATAATCGATAAGCTGATGAATGATCATTACGAAAGGGAAAATGACAGGCATAAAAAACACTTGGACGAGGACTATGATGAGGTTTGTTCTTATTTTGTGTCTCTAACAGTCACACAGAATCCCATTTCGATTTTAGGAAGTCCAGGAACAATTGGCAGACGAAGAGTCCGACGACATTTACGTTTTAAGCAAAATCACTGATGTACTCCATTCGCTTTTCACAATTTACCGTGAAAATTTCATTCCGTTTTTCGACCAAATCCTGAACCATTTCGCGAATCTGTTAGCACCGAAACGCGGCTGGGCAGACCGCCAATGGGGCCTATGTGTGTTTGATGACGTCATCGAGTTTACAGGACCTGCGTGTTCGAAGTACCGCGAATATTTTCTGGCACCACTGGCGATCTATCTACGCGATAAGAGCACAGAAGTGCGCCAGGCGGCCGCTTACGGTTGGGGTGTTCTCGCTCAGTTCGGAGGCGATCAATTTGCAGTCGAATTAGCAAAAGTGGTGCCCACTTTGGTTGAGCTAATCAACGATCCGGAATCTAGAGATCTACGAAATGTAAACTCAACTGAAAATGCAATATCAGCCGTGACGAAAATCATGAAATATAATAGTTCGCAAATTAATTTCAACGAATTGGTACCCTTGTGGTTTTCTTGGTTACCAGTGGTAGAGGATACTGACGAGGCGGTACACGTCTATGGATACATGTGCGATTTGATCGAGCAAAACAATCAATTAGTTCTTGGTGAGTTAGTTTTTAAATCGTGAAGTCTGGTTGATTACAAAGCAATTTTTTAGGTGCCAACAATTCAAATATCCCGAAAATAATGCACATCATAGCTGAGGCTTTTCACCGAGAGGCAATCGAACCCCAATCGCCAGAAGGTTCTCGAATGTTAAACATTGTGCGCCAGGTGCAGTCCAACGAATCTTTTTTCCAATCGGTTGTTGCAACAATGTCGCCCGAACAACAACAGGCGTTACATTTGGCTCTACATACGGCAGCTACGACGCCACCCAGTTCTTAGTAAAATATAGGCTATTGTTTTTGGCGCATGCTCTGTGAAATTTTTTTATTTTTTATACGTATATAAAAAATGACTATTAATAATTAGCTTCAATTGTGAAATGGGGCTTTTTTGTAAGCTAAATTTTCAATCTTTTTGCTGCCCCTCTGTATATAGTACTGTATGTAAAGAGTACATATAATAGTTTGACTGAAAAGTGATATGTTCTTCTTTCTTTGTCGTTATTCTTAACCGTTGTTTAGCTACGATAATAATAATAAACTTTCTCTATATTTTATTCGGTGTCTTTCTGCTTTAACTTCCTATTATCGGCATAAATAAAACAAAAAAGATTTACAGTACAAACATTTATTTGTACGAAACAACTGTTCACTTAGCCTTCTTAGATTTTATTTTTCTTAGATAGAACTCTAGTTCTTTGCCTTCCAAAATATAGCCATCGGCACGGCCGCATTGTCCTGGTCTGGATGCCAAACAAGCTAGAGATTAAAAAAAATTAATAGTGTGAACTTTCATTGGCTTAAACAAGCAATGGGGAGCACATCGCATCAGAGTAACTATGACAAAGCACTTAATCCTTGGACGTAAGGTAAAATCGCTTAAAACAAGCTCTTTTACTTAAAAAACTACGTCCTCGCTTCAAGTTTATCATCATTTTGTGTGGGTATCCACTAGTTGAAGATTTTAGTTACACTCACCTAAAAGTCTTCCTGTATGAAATTGTTCTTCCAAAGCAGGCTCAATCTTTGCCTGTCTCTGTCGGGTTTCGTATTTCTTCACTACTTTTTTGCTTCTTTTTGTGTTGAAGACTTTCTCTTCTTCAGCAGTCTGAAATTTAAAAGCAAAACATTTACAAAAAAAAAACAACCAAAGTAAATAAAAAAAAACACAAAGCATAGCTTCAGACTGATACGCAAGTTTTGGCATCATCAGTAATCAGATGACACACAAATGAAACATCACAAGAACATGAGATACCCTTTATATGAAGGTCCAACCATTACTTACCAGTTTAGCTCCCTTCTTACGGGCCAATGGTAAAATATAATGGCCCTCGTACCATTGCCTAAACGGCGTAGCATCTATAACAACAATGGCGTTTTTCACCAATGTCTTGGTGCGCACCAATTCATTGTTACTCGCATTGTAGACGACATCAATGATACGAGTTTTACGCGCCGTGCCCTCGCTGCCCCATGCGAAATTTCCCATGTCCAACCTGAGGGCTCTGTATTTCAGGTTACCACCTCGAGTGCGGACATAATGGATCCTGCGAGGACCCAACTTTGTGTTGGCAGCAGGTCGGCCTAATTCGAACTTCCTCTTTTTGCGCAGAGGCTTCCTTTTGCCTCCAGTCGCTCTCCTTTTATGCCAATGGTCTCGGCTGATACCTAAAAAATTCCAAACGTATTAGTTTTTTTTGAAACGAATTCTGATGTGGTTTTTTTTATTCGAATAACAATCAGATCGCTGTGGGATGAATGTTGGAGTCGTCAGCACAACACATCGGTACTAATTCTTAAGAAATCATCATAAAAACAAAATTTTTAGGTTACGTCAGCCATTTGGAAAGTTTATGTTTTTCAACATGAAATCACGGAAAAACATAAAAATATTAACACAACGGAAAACTCTGAACGTTCTTTTAATATTCGATCAACAATTTTTTGAAGAATCTTGTCACTTTTTCAAGATATTTTTGAATTTTTCTTCTTGAACACCTACCCATTTTGAGACTTTTCACAAAAAGACTTAAGACGTCAACTGTCAAAATTAATTTCACTGACCAACGTCAAAAATACATATAAAACGAAAATCCCTAGTTTTTTTTAAAGTGACTATTTAGTTGTTACTAGCATATATCAGTTTGTAATTTTAATTAAGAACGCTAATAAGCTTTATTCATGACTTTCTAACGAAAGCTGGATTTTTTTATTTAATTACTCTTGATTAGTCTTAAAAGAAATTGCTATAAAAANAACGCTAATAAGCTTTATTCATGACTTTCTAACGAAAGCTGGTATTTTTTTATTTAATTACTCTTGATTAGTCTTAAAAGAAATTGCTATAAAAAATTGTAGAAATCTTTACCTTCATTCCTTCTTCTTTTCTATTACTTTGGCGCTTTCTTAACTGACAAGTGCAAACAAAAATCAAAGAGATAAAAGTAGTAAACATAACCTGATGTTTCTAACGTGTCTGCAATAAACGTAATTTTAATTATTTCCAATTAAAAAAGGTAAGAATTCTGTCCAAGAAAATAACATTCCTGTCTAGAATTTAAATTTAAGATGGCCAAAGTAAGATCGACAGGGGGCAAGCCCCGAAAGGAAGGTTTCAATAGATCGGGCCACTCAATGAATCCGGAAAGGTCCAAGGAAGGCCTAAAAGGTGTGGCAAAGCCCCGTACAAAGGGTACCATAAAACGATTGCAAATGTATCGAAATTTCAAGGCGAAACGCGATAAAAAAGGGAATATACTGTCTCCAGCCCCATTTCAAGGAAAACTGCCTTCGGGCACACAAGCTCGCGTAGAACCGAATGTAAAATGGTTTGGAAACTCGAGGGTGATTTCTCAAAATGCTTTGCAAAAATTCCAAGAAGAATTGGGGGCGGCCATGAAGAATCCTTATCAAGTTGTTATGAAACCAACCACATTACCTGTTACTTTACTCTCAGAGAAGGCCAAACATGCCAGAGTCCATTTATTAGAAACTGAAAGTTACGATAGCGTTTTTGGTCCTAAAAAAAAACGTAAACGACCGAATATTTTAGCGAGAAATCTGGAAGACCTCTCCGTACTCGTTAAACAAAAAGAATCTGAATATGACAACGACAAAGATTCAAATATAATAAAGGACAATGAAGGTGTCAAGGATATGGTTCGAGACTGGGTTATGGGTGCCGGCCAATCAAAACGGATCTGGAATGAACTGCATAAAGTCATTGACAGTTCAGATGTTTTGTTACAAATCCTTGATGCTCGCGATCCCCTGGGTACCAGATCAGCTTACTTGGAAAAGTTCCTTAAAACAGAAAAACAGCATAAACATTTGATTTTTATTTTAAACAAAGTAGATTTAGTACCTACATGGGTCACTCAGAGATGGGTGGCTATTTTAAGTAAAGAGTACCCAACGGTGGCTTTCCATGCCAGTTTAACGCATCCCTTTGGCAAGGGATCCTTAATTAATTTATTAAGGCAGTTTGGTAAGAATTCTAATTGATATCTGAATGTACTTATATATGTAAACGAATTTCTAATTTGTAGCCAAACTCCATATCGACAAAAAGCAAATTTCCGTGGGCTTTATTGGGTATCCAAATGTAGGAAAATCGTCAGTAATCAATACATTGCGCAGTAAAAAGGTTTGTAAAGTAGCCCCCATTGCTGGAGAAACAAAAGTCTGGCAATACATCACCCTAATGCGCAGAATTTATTTAATTGATTGTCCAGGAGTTGTGTATCCCTCAGCTGAAACTGATGTAGAAAAAGTGTTAAAGGGAGTAGTCCGAGTGGAGCTGATAAACAATCCAGAAGATTACATTGCATCAGTGCTGGAAAGAGTGAAAAAAGACTATTTAATTAAGACCTACAAAGTGGAAGATTGGACAGATTCAATAGATTTCCTAGAAAAAATGGCCAGACGAAGTGGAAGGTTGCTCAAAGGGGGCGAACCAGACATAAGCAGTGTTGCCAAAATGGTGTTAAATGACTGGCAACGTGGGAGATTGCCGTTTTTCGTTTGTCCTCCCGGTTACGAAACTGGCATTAAAGATGAACAACCGGACGAAGCTACTGCTACTCCTAGTACTATTAACGTTGTCCAAGACTTCAGTAAAATCCGAGTGGGTTTATCATATGAAGGTGATGATGTCAAACAATTGGAACCGATAGAGAACATTGAAAAGGCTATGGATGACTTGGAGGAAGAGGAAGAAACAAAAGAGGATCAACACTCGGACAGTTCATCCGAAATGAGTTTTTACTCAGATATGGAGGATGATTACGAAAATGAGGAACGAGCAATGGCGACCAGTGGCGAGTTTATCGTTGAAAATCTTTCGAAACAAAAGAAATTGACAAGTAAACAGAGACGTGCAGTGGAGAGGGCACAGAAACGTAAGAAAATCGGTAGTAACTTTTACGAGGTGACAAATGTAAAAAATCGAAAAAAACAGAAAAAAGCAAGTTTTATTATAAATTAAATGCTTCCAAATATAATATTTTATGATTGTACATATATTGGTCCAGGGGAAAGGGGTATATTCGATGTGTCTTCCTATAGAAACAAATTTTAAGACTTAGACAGTAGCTGGGTGGCTTCAGGTAAGGTGAGTTCCAGAAGTTGTTGCAGACATCTCGTTACTTTCGTTGAACAATCGATGTACCCTTGAGGCTTGTTTTTCCATTTGACGCACAAATAGTACACTGGAATGCCTTTAAAATATTTTTTTAAAACATATTTCAATTCACATGAAACAGCTTACCTGATAAGGTAATTGCGGTTCCAATAATGGTATTCCACGGCTGCGACGGTATAGGGAATATCACTAAAAATACGCAAGCGCATATAAATATAACAGGAATGGAAGTGTGGACCCTAATGGGTCTAGGCGTGTCCGGTTGCTTGTATCTCAAAATAATCATACCGGCAATACTGGCTGCCACCGAGAACCACAAGATTTGGCCGTAGTAATTGATGAGAACGATCACGTCACTTATGAACAACATGGCCAACGATGCTAAACACTGAAATATGAATTTTTAGGATTCCTTCACCATATTTTTATCAATCGTTTACCGTGAATATCAAACTGGGTATTGGAGTGTTCCTTTTCACGTGGATGTAGGAGAAAATCTCTGGCAAATGGTTTTCTTGAGCGCCCGTTAAGAATAATCGAGCCGAAGTGAAAAGAACCCCGTTAACGCCCCCGAAACAGGACAGGGCTACAAAAATGGACACCAACCATGTCAAATTTCCATACATTCTCATTCCAAATGACTGGAAAGTTAAAGCTTTTCTTCATTGTCTTTTAACCAATAACAATCTTTACCAAGGCAACTGCATAAGAGCTTTCCAATTCAACGCCTGACAAAACCGCAAAATAGGCGACGTTTGCAAGAACATAAACTGCTGTAACAATGGGAAGAGCGATCCATATGGCTCTTGGAAGATTCCTAAAATTTCGGAATTTTTCAATTTTTGAAAATTCGATGCAAATCAATAATTTTTAACGGTCTTATATGTCAAAATTAAAAAGAAACGCCCATTGAAGAATTGATATGAAAGTGTCAACTGTTTAAATGTTCAATTGTTTCAATATACTGTGCGATGTGCTAAAATGCTCAATTATCTATTATTTTATTTTGCACCAATCAGCTAAAAGCCTTTCGCAACAGGATAGATAAACCTAAAGTGCCAACGTCATTAAAATGAATGAGAATCCAATGAATTAAAGATACGACTTAAAGAGAAAGTGAGAAAAAATATTTGATTGTCGGCGCCGAAGAGATCGTGATTTTTCCTCAATAAAGACAATTATATCCATTATTCTAGCAATAAAACAACTGAACGTTGCCATTAAAAGACAAGTCAGGAAAATTTTATCCATTAGACCAACTGACAATTGATATTTTAAATTTCCTTTCATTTCTACACCAAACTTACTTGTAAGGATCCTGAAGCTCTTCAGTCACGAAATTCAAGTAATTCCAACCCCCGAAGGCAAACAAACCGGAATAAAAGCTTAAAGCAATACTGGAAAGGTCATAATTGCCTTCAAAGGCGTTGTCAAAGTTTTCAGTGTGTCCTAAAAATCAAGGATTTTTCACGATTCAATTCAGCGCAAAATTAACGTTCACCTGTTGCGATATAATATACTCCAGTTAAAATAATGACCACTAATGCGAACAATTTGGCAACAGTGAAAATATCCTGAATTCTCATGGCCCATCTTGTGCTCAAACAATTGATTGCAGTTAGTACGCCTGGAAAATTAGATTTTCTTGAGTTGCTTTATACGGCTCGTTAATTTCAATTCATCTTAAAATGTTATATTTGTTTTCCAAGGCGTGCTCCAGTGAAGACAATGACATTTTCCAAAACAAAATAATTTATGACCTATTGCATATACTATACATATTACATATATGTATGTGGGTAAAATTATAAACATATGTCGAAAAAAGTACCTCTTAATATTTCGCGTCCTACTAAATATGATTTAAATACTATGTTGTCAAATTGTCATATACGAAAGTTTGCGATGTTGTCAAGTGCGGGAAAAAATACTCACATAAACAAACAGCTGCCAACAATCGTATTGCATTTTCCGGGGGTCGACAATCGGGGAAAAATGGCTTTGCCGCATACTCGGCAAACGTTATGGCAACAATGGCTTGAGTGGTGGGTCTGAATAAAGAACAAAAGCCGCTTATTAACCTATTTTATAGCTTGTCTATCACGTATACGTTGCGCAACTGTTGCTGTTTAAAGAGAAAACATGATTTATTGTTAACAAATAAAAACCAATTACCTGATTATCAAGAGGGCCATCCATAATCTTAGAAATGCGGCCAAAGGGCCAAAAGCTACGTAGATATACGCATAGTCACCCCCTGAACGAGTAACTGATGTGCCCAGTTCAGCGTAGCACAGAGCACCTAATGTGGAAAAAAACTCCAGACAAACACCAAATGCATATAGATAGACCCACAGAATGGCTTGCTTGATAAACACCCGTTGGTGATACGAAAATGCCACTTCCTGAAAAACAAAGGTGAATCGACCATCATCACGTGCTTAATATATTAAAAATTGAAAAAAAATTATCTTTTTTGTGAATAATCACATTACAATGTTACTGCGTAGGTGTCCAAACTGGATCACCTAAAAATACAATTTACAGTTTGAATGGTGCGTTGTTGCTAAAACTAAAGAACTGCAAAAATTGCGTCATCCCAACGGAAAAACATTTTTCAATACCTACACTCTTGATATTGCGTTAAATGAATAAATAACAAACGAGCGGTGGCACCTATCTTGAATACCATCATCACGATCAACTTACCTATGATCGTGCCCACAATTAGGCCAACACCATTCATCAAGGTAATTTTTCTTTTAATTTTGACGATTCGCCATTGCCTTGCTCTTCTTCAATTGTTTTTGGGCCACTGTCATTGGAGACTTTATTCAAATCCGCCATATTGTTCAAATTATTTATATTATTTATTCGAAAATTTCGCACTTTACATTTTCCGGGTTCAACATGTGCTTTTTACGCGTGTTTACTACTGGTCCTCTCTAGCGCCAGACAACGTGCTTCTGGTCTGGCCTCTATTCCCCACCAAATTTCCTATATTCAATAAATTTCCCATGCAAACATAAAATGATTGTACGAAATATCGTACAATTCGCTAAGTATTCATAAACTGTATATTGTACTCGAAAATGTACATTTGAAAATACCAACGGACTCGCAAGTGGTCAGAAGACATTCGGCGTGACCTCTTACGGGAAAACTTTCTATTAACTGCCACTTCGTATATTTTATCCTTGTTCTTGCAAGGTACCTTCTATTTGAGCACAACACAGAGGAAGAATATGCTAATTTTATTTAAATACCTGTTGTTAAAGAAACTGAAAGGTGCATGATTAGATTTATTATTACTTTGCGATATGTGGAAATCTCGAAAACAAAAGGATACCCTAATGAGAATTGTAAATACATAGTGTCGCCTGTCATGATGATGGGATGTGGAAAACTGGAATGATTGGCATGTAGCAATTGTTTTTTTCATAACATTTGTAGTTATTCGCAAAAAAATGTTGATCCCAAACCAAAGCGGAAAGAAAACATTGAAGTACTCACATCCAGAACTAAGCTGATTAAAATTTTTACGTTAATTGTCTGTTGTATGTTTTTTTTGGACAAAGGTTTGTAAATTTTGACATATGATTTGAATCTGTCAAATTCAAAAGGCAACAATATTTACTGTTTATTTAAACATGATTGTCTAACTAATGGAGGGAAAACATGTTCANAACAAATTTTAAGACTTAGACAGTAGCTGGGTGGCTTCAGGTAAGGTGAGTTCCAGAAGTTGTTGCAGACATCTCGTTACTTTCGTTGAACAATCGATGTACCCTTGAGGCTTGTTTTTCCATTTGACGCACAAATAGTACACTGGAATGCCTTTAAAATATTTTTTTAAAACATATTTCAATTCACATGAAACAGCTTACCTGATAAGGTAATTGCGGTTCCAATAATGGTATTCCACGGCTGCGACGGTATAGGGAATATCACTAAAAATACGCAAGCGCATATAAATATAACAGGAATGGAAGTGTGGACCCTAATGGGTCTAGGCGTGTCCGGTTGCTTGTATCTCAAAATAATCATACCGGCAATACTGGCTGCCACCGAGAACCACAAGATTTGGCCGTAGTAATTGATGAGAACGATCACGTCACTTATGAACAACATGGCCAACGATGCTAAACACTGAAATATGAATTTTTAGGATTCCTTCACCATATTTTTATCAATCGTTTACCGTGAATATCAAACTGGGTATTGGAGTGTTCCTTTTCACGTGGATGTAGGAGAAAATCTCTGGCAAATGGTTTTCTTGAGCGCCCGTTAAGAATAATCGAGCCGAAGTGAAAAGAACCCCGTTAACGCCCCCGAAACAGGACAGGGCTACAAAAATGGACACCAACCATGTCAAATTTCCATACATTCTCATTCCAAATGACTGGAAAGTTAAAGCTTTTCTTCATTGTCTTTTAACCAATAACAATCTTTACCAAGGCAACTGCATAAGAGCTTTCCAATTCAACGCCTGACAAAACCGCAAAATAGGCGACGTTTGCAAGAACATAAACTGCTGTAACAATGGGAAGAGCGATCCATATGGCTCTTGGAAGATTCCTAAAATTTCGGAATTTTTCAATTTTTGAAAATTCGATGCAAATCAATAATTTTTAACGGTCTTATATGTCAAAATTAAAAAGAAACGCCCATTGAAGAATTGATATGAAAGTGTCAACTGTTTAAATGTTCAATTGTTTCAATATACTGTGCGATGTGCTAAAATGCTCAATTATCTATTATTTTATTTTGCACCAATCAGCTAAAAGCCTTTCGCAACAGGATAGATAAACCTAAAGTGCCAACGTCATTAAAATGAATGAGAATCCAATGAATTAAAGATACGACTTAAAGAGAAAGTGAGAAAAAATATTTGATTGTCGGCGCCGAAGAGATCGTGATTTTTCCTCAATAAAGACAATTATATCCATTATTCTAGCAATAAAACAACTGAACGTTGCCATTAAAAGACAAGTCAGGAAAATTTTATCCATTAGACCAACTGACAATTGATATTTTAAATTTCCTTTCATTTCTACACCAAACTTACTTGTAAGGATCCTGAAGCTCTTCAGTCACGAAATTCAAGTAATTCCAACCCCCGAAGGCAAACAAACCGGAATAAAAGCTTAAAGCAATACTGGAAAGGTCATAATTGCCTTCAAAGGCGTTGTCAAAGTTTTCAGTGTGTCCTAAAAATCAAGGATTTTTCACGATTCAATTCAGCGCAAAATTAACGTTCACCTGTTGCGATATAATATACTCCAGTTAAAATAATGACCACTAATGCGAACAATTTGGCAACAGTGAAAATATCCTGAATTCTCATGGCCCATCTTGTGCTCAAACAATTGATTGCAGTTAGTACGCCTGGAAAATTAGATTTTCTTGAGTTGCTTTATACGGCTCGTTAATTTCAATTCATCTTAAAATGTTATATTTGTTTTCCAAGGCGTGCTCCAGTGAAGACAATGACATTTTCCAAAACAAAATAATTTATGACCTATTGCATATACTATACATATTACATATATGTATGTGGGTAAAATTATAAACATATGTCGAAAAAAGTACCTCTTAATATTTCGCGTCCTACTAAATATGATTTAAATACTATGTTGTCAAATTGTCATATACGAAAGTTTGCGATGTTGTCAAGTGCGGGAAAAAATACTCACATAAACAAACAGCTGCCAACAATCGTATTGCATTTTCCGGGGGTCGACAATCGGGGAAAAATGGCTTTGCCGCATACTCGGCAAACGTTATGGCAACAATGGCTTGAGTGGTGGGTCTGAATAAAGAACAAAAGCCGCTTATTAACCTATTTTATAGCTTGTCTATCACGTATACGTTGCGCAACTGTTGCTGTTTAAAGAGAAAACATGATTTATTGTTAACAAATAAAAACCAATTACCTGATTATCAAGAGGGCCATCCATAATCTTAGAAATGCGGCCAAAGGGCCAAAAGCTACGTAGATATACGCATAGTCACCCCCTGAACGAGTAACTGATGTGCCCAGTTCAGCGTAGCACAGAGCACCTAATGTGGAAAAAACTCCAGACAAACACCAAATGCATATAGATAGACCCACAGAATGGCTTGCTTGATAAACACCCGTTGGTGATACGAAAATGCCACTTCCTGAAAAACAAAGGTGAATCGACCATCATCACGTGCTTAATATATTAAAAATTGAAAAAAAAATTATCTTTTTTGTGAATAATCACATTACAATGTTACTGCGTAGGTGTCCAAACTGGATCACCTAAAAATACAATTTACAGTTTGAATGGTGCGTTGTTGCTAAAACTAAAGAACTGCAAAAATTGCGTCATCCCAACGGAAAAACATTTTTCAATACCTACACTCTTGATATTGCGTTAAATGAATAAATAACAAACGAGCGGTGGCACCTATCTTGAATACCATCATCACGATCAACTTACCTATGATCGTGCCCACAATTAGGCCAACACCATTCATCAAGGTAATTTTTCTTTTTAATTTTGACGATTCGCCATTGCCTTGCTCTTCTTCAATTGTTTTTGGGCCACTGTCATTGGAGACTTTATTCAAATCCGCCATATTGTTCAAATTATTTATATTATTTATTCGAAAATTTCGCACTTTACATTTTCCGGGTTCAACATGTGCTTTTTACGCGTGTTTACTACTGGTCCTCTCTAGCGCCAGACAACGTGCTTCTGGTCTGGCCTCTATTCCCCACCAAATTTCCTATATTCAATAAATTTCCCATGCAAACATAAAATGATTGTACGAAATATCGTACAATTCGCTAAGTATTCATAAACTGTATATTGTACTCGAAAATGTACATTTGAAAATACCAACGGACTCGCAAGTGGTCAGAAGACATTCGGCGTGACCTCTTACGGGAAAACTTTCTATTAACTGCCACTTCGTATATTTTATCCTTGTTCTTGCAAGGTACCTTCTATTTGAGCACAACACAGAGGAAGAATATGCTAATTTTATTTAAATACCTGTTGTTAAAGAAACTGAAAGGTGCATGATTAGATTTATTATTACTTTGCGATATGTGGAAATCTCGAAAACAAAAGGATACCCTAATGAGAATTGTAAATACATAGTGTCGCCTGTCATGATGATGGGATGTGGAAAACTGGAATGATTGGCATGTAGCAATTGTTTTTTTCATAACATTTGTAGTTATTCGCAAAAAAATGTTGATCCCAAACCAAAGCGGAAAGAAAACATTGAAGTACTCACATCCAGAACTAAGCTGATTAAAATTTTTACGTTAATTGTCTGTTGTATGTTTTTTTTGGACAAAGGTTTGTAAATTTTGACATATGATTTGAATCTGTCAAATTCAAAAGGCAACAATATTTACTGTTTATTTAAACATGATTGTCTAACTAATGGAGGGAAAACATGTTCATTGGCAATTTAACGACGATTAATCATGGTGGCGTGAAACATGACACCATTCAATTGTTTTCCATCAGCATAGAGACGGTATGTCAAACGTTTTAAATAAAAGTAATTTTTTGTTCTCATATAAGGCCGTATAGAACAAACGATTAAAAATAATTAAAAAAAAAACATGAACGTTGCGGGAGAGTGGAAAGGTCTGAAAATAACACGCGTGTAACACATACACCAAAGACTATGTCTCTGGATTGTGTAAGCCGCCAAACAGTTTCGCTTCAACTTCTACAGTGTCTGTACGAGTTGTCGCGGTGGAAAAAAAGGTGTTTTTCTAGGAATTTTACTTGAATCTGCGAGTGCCGTGCAGGTAGACAATTTTTTTTTATTAATGGTAACTCGGACATTTTGAAAAAACTGACTATATTAGTCGTGTTGCATGTTTTTTTTCTTCATTCGGAAATCTCGTTTTTTCGTCATTGTGTCGCCATGTTTTTTCTAGTTTACACTAGGGAACTGGCAGCCAAAAACAGTAGCAAATTTTCGAAAATCTGTTTTTTTTCATCATTCACATGCATTAGAACAAAAATCTAGTCGACCGAAATGGTTCAATTGTTTTAGACAACTCGCAATTACATGCAACATGGCTACGAATCGTGCGGACATGTTTTGTTTTTTTGAACTTTATCCAACTTTCAATGGTCTATTTTTACATATGCGTTTTTGTGACACCTTTTAGAACCCAGATTATTGTCTTTCTCTCTAATATAGGAGCCATTTTTTTTCCTCCTCAATGAAGATGGCTGATTCTTGTCATTTCAGGGAAAAATCTTTCGGTAGCAAACGGCCCGTGCGCAACAAACGTTTCAACAGGTGACTTGAAAGGTTTTTGTTTCAATTATTTTTCCTTTGACACCAATAACAAGAGTGTGTGTGTGTGTGTTTGATCAACATCGAGCAGCCTCTGCATGTCTAGTTACAACCGTTTTCTTGACAAGTGACAAGTTCCTTTTTATTGACAGTAGGAAAAACTATGATGATGAACAAAGACCGCCCAAACGACTTTTCACTCCGGAAATTAAAAGGTTCCTAAAAGATTGGTTGATTCGACGGAGGGATAATCCATATCCTAACAGGGACGAAAAGAAAATGCTCGCAATTCAGACCGGACTGACCTATATTCAAGTAAGTCCACTGCTTAAACTAACGATTTTTCATTGGAGAAAAAACAGGTTGAAGTTTTAGGTGTGCAACTGGTTCGCAAACTGGAGAAGAAAATTGAAAAATGCCGGCAAGGAACCCCAGAGACGCACCTGGGGCGAACTAATCAAAACTTACAATAGTCAAGTGCAAGGCAACGTGGAACATTTCAGCATCAGTTCGGGTGACAGCATTTGGGCGGAGTCGGAAACAACCTATGACGACATCGAACTGCAAAAATTTGACCAAAGACGACGACAACAACAACAGCAACTTGATCACACTTATAATAACAATAACGAAGAATTTAATAGTGACGACAATCGTGATGACGAATGTTACTACGTCACCGATAATCCGTTTGCTCAAAAATATAAAAATCACATTATTGAAAAGTATATGCGCGACACGTGCAACAATAAAAGTGAAAGTGGTGACGACAAAAGCTCCATGATTGCTAAATGGTTACAAAGCGCCGAACGATTTAGACCTAACGAGGGAAACTACATTGATTGGTCCTTTAACAAGCCACAAAAAAAGAAGAAAGACGTCGGGCTGACGCACGGCAGAGAAGAATTGGATGCTGCCGAAGCGCTCACTTGTTTAGCCAATGCCAAATGCTCAATTGTTTTTGAATAAATTGTTTTTATTTTAATAATTTTCATTTTTTAAGTATCTATAATACACGCCACTGAATGGAACACTTATTTTCTAGCAAGCTGTGATAGTACGAACCTACATTTCTAGAGGATGAGTTATTGACTGAATGAAATGGTATTTTAAGGTGCATAAAGTACCCGCAACTTACCTAAACCAGCGACTTGAACGTTCAGCGACACTTTGAATTTCAGTCAATGTGAAATAAAAATCGGGAAAACGATGATAGAGTTGCGTAACCATTGTACCGTCAGGTCTTGTCAGATGGCAATAATTTTCTGAACTTTTCCGGTATTTATTCTTTATAAAATAAAATGTTTGTCAGATTTTGAATATTCTTTATTAGAAATCTCACCTAACCTAATCACTGTCGTCATTTGGAACTTTTTGTTGTTCCTCACTGTAATTCCAAAGTCTAATGCTGTTAACGCATGCGGTCAAAACCATGTCTTTTTCCGGATGGAGACTCAGAGAGTTCAGAACTTTTTTCTGGGTGTGTGTAATACTCGCTCTTGGAGTACCCTTCACCAGATCCCAAAACCATATATGGCCGGTGGCCGAGCCACTTATAATGTAATTATCATTTCTTGAAATGTCACTTTCGATGTTCATGTCTTTAATTTTATGTCCGGTATATTCTCCAAGGAGTTCGCCAGTGGTTCTGTCTAGAAGTCTTATGACGTCGTCTGAGGAACTTGCTAAAACGCATTGACCATCGTTGGAGAAACTGACTGAAACTATCGCAGCTGAAACGTAACATTTTCAATAGAAATGCAAAGACATTTTTAGGAAACTACCTCCTACAAAGTCAGAGATACACTGTCCGTTCCTTAAATCGTATCTTCGTATTGAACAGTCTACTGAGCCAGTTAAAATTTCATAATCTGATACTTTTATTGATGTAATACAGTCTTTCGCCTCTTTTAAAGTTTGAAATGGTGTTTGAGCTCTGGATCGCATATCCCAGCACATTACTGTGTTGTCATGGCTTCCAGAAAGGACCATTGAGGATTGTTCATTAAATTTTACGCATGATACCGTTGAGGCGTGGCCCCGTAAACGTTTCAAAGGCTGGCCGGTGGGAACGTCCCAATCTAAAAGTTGAAAACACTTAAAACGTATTTTAGATTAGGATATAAACAGCTTACAAATAATTGATTTATCTGAGGAACATGATACAATTTTACTGCTGTCACAGGAACTACACGCATCCAACACTTCATTAGCGTGACCCCCATAAGTTTTAAGTAGCAAACTCTTGTAAGGGTTCCACAATCTGATTTTCTTGTCCGAGCCACATGTTAAGCAATAAAATCCGTCAACTGTATACAACATTTTCAGATTTAATTAAGTTGAATTTTTAAAACCGGCTTCAAATACTTACCATTGAATCTTACCGCTCGGATAGCACCTTGATCACAATCAATTTCAACTATTTTTTCCAAGTACATTCTTTTAAAATTATTTCAGGTTAAGTAATTGTAGTTGACGTTTAAAATCACAATGGCCGACCATATAGTATTCAATACACATAAAAATGACTGGCTTATCTGGTTATGTATAAAATCATGAGTTTGGCAAAGCCAAGGAAAGTGAAAAGAAGAAGAATTCACAGATTGAAACTTTCTGACTTTGAACGGCAAAATCAAGTAAAATCTGACTTTTACACTGAATAATCGATCTCATAATCACACTGAATGAATTGTACATTTTTCTTTGTAGTTACATTTTATATAAAATAAATTCTCGGCCAAAGATCGAAATAGGACAACCACTTGATATTGTCATGATTACTCCGTTTTATTTTGACATTTTCTTGTTGGTTTTGTTAACATTGCTTAAAGTTTTCTAATCAGCTTAATCCATTACTGCCCACGAAGTAGAAAATGAACTCCCAAATAATAGCTAAGTTCGCGGAAAAAAATTCTCAACCAGTAAGCGCCGTGCTGATTGGTCAAAAGCAGTTCGAGAACTGTTCTGAACTGTTTTTGACCAATCAGCATGGCGCTTACTGGTTCAGGATTCATCCGCGAACTTAGCTAATAAAACTTATTTACATTGAAAAGAAGTTGGTAACCCTGTTAATATTAAATCCGGGACTTTCCTAACTTATAACAGTTCTTAATTTTATTGCGATTTAGTGTGTGCCCTTTGATCCAATTTGTAAACGCTTCTCTACCACCAGTTTTATTGTTTGTCAACATAAGTTCCGATTTTTTAAAAGTTAATTCGGGGATTAAAGGTTTAATAGTGAGTTTAGTATAATCAGGTTATTTAAATCTATGATTTTATACATTTTTTAATATATTTATATGAATTTCAACAAGACACTAGTAAAAAATGGAATTGGACATTTTTCAACTCCATCATTAATTCGTAGCTGCGATAGAAAAGTAGTGAACCAAAAGTATTAGAATGTTCCCTGTATATTGAATAATTTGCATTAAACCTGCTTGTCATTTTTTAACTTTAATTTGTGATATTTGACCAAAGCAAAATGTCAGAAATCGAATTTGAAAACGATTATATTGACGAAATGGGTAAAAATGTTTTGAATCCTTGTAATTTGACAAAGTCGATTAGAAACAATCAACAGGATCAGATAACAAATATTAAAAAAGGCAATATTTGGCAGGAAATAGTTGACGAGTATAACAAGGACCGGCAAGAATTGAACGACTATTTAACGAAAAGAGACAGTTTGAATGGACAAGTTACAATTGCGCAACGTAGGAATCAAATTTCAGGTGGAATATTTATAGTGAGCCCTATTTCTAGTGCCTCTTATAAAGGATTTAAACGAAAGTCTATTTCCATTCTTGTGCGAAGCTTTGATAGCTATGCTGGAAAAAGTTAGCGATGAACATAGCTATTTTGTACGATCATACTCTGAAAGGAACCACCAATCAATAATGGTTTTTTAGCGACAAAAAAGTACGTTTCAAGGCTTGGATTTTATTAGTGAGTATATGTATAATTCCAATCCAAAACATCCAGAAAGAAAAGCACAGTGGACCTACATTTTTGATATGGAGTGGGCTGAAGAACATTTAAGAAAATTGTGCGTATGTCTATGGATTAATAGCATAGTGAAAATCGTTTTCCTTTTCAAATAATATTTCAGGGGATGATGTTATGCCTAATCGATCGGGAAGCATCCCAGCAATAACGTATTTAATTGTTTCTGGATTTAATATTGACTTTCATTTGCAATCAAATACAAAATATTAGCAAATGGACCTTACCTCATTTTGACATGGTCTCACGCCCGATTTTGAAAAAAGATATAAAAAATATTCTACATTCTATAATTTTGTCACGTATGTCTCTAGAATATGTTATCTTTTTTTATCAATTTTTAAAGATACTTTTTCGCAGGATTTTCTCAATCACTTGAGCGCAATAGTCACGTCCCTTTGCATACCTCGTACGACTGCGTACGAGCTGCATTCGCAACCAGTCATTTCAAATTTTGCAGATAAATTTTCATTTTTAATTATTACATTGAGCGATGTTTTTATTACTCATTAGAGAATTTCTTAAAATGAAAATAACGATTTTTTTAACTTTTTTCAACTGAAAACTTGTTAAAAAGAATGGTTTAAGAAAAAGAGGAATAATAATACTACAGAAAAAAAACTATTCAATTATAATTAAAATTTATTCGTCAGTTATAAGCTCTTGAAATCGGCTTAAAACGCCACTTTTTGACTATTCAAACTTAAATATCTCGAAATTCTGACGTGATAGAACAATTTCGGGGTCATTTTTAAATTCAGCGCAGCAAAATACATACAGTAGAGCTGGAATAACGCAAAAAGCTTTTTGGCTGTTGGCCTGTATTATCAAATTCATTTATGTCATCTATTGCACTCAACTGATTAAGTGAGCCAATTTCAGATGGATTTTTTTTTCAAATTGATAACGGATCTTTTGCCCTGGAACGTGATATTTTTTATCTGTTTTTTCTTAATTTGTGCCTGTGTCAAAGTCAGTTAAAATCCATTTATTAACAGTTTTTATTTAATACATCAAATGAAGTACAACATTAATCCCAGAAACAATTGAATATGTTGTTCCTGAAATGATGACTGATCGATTAGTCATAAAATCATCCACTGAAATATTATTCAAAAAACCTAATAAATTCTCATTAGCTTTACTGTACTATTAGGAATAAAAATTTGAATAGCAGTATGTTGTAGTCCGAGGCCTCATTACCCGTTTTCATTAGTATGGAGTCAAGAGTTTGCCGCTTTAAAGATTCAAAGTTTCATAAGAGGCTATTGGGTTAGACGTAGGGAAGATGTGCAGGAAGTCAGAAACTTTTGGCGAGTAATTATTTTAATTATTTTTGATCAGATTTTTGTCAGTAATCAGTTCAATCTTTTATTCTAGGATTACAAGCTATCAAAGGAAACTGAAATCGATAGCAATGAAAATGTCTGATTTTTTTTAATTACAAGTTCTAATAATAAAATTAAATGCCTGTGATATTTTTATAGAAAAAAGATGAATTTCACGGAAGAATTCTGATTCTAAAATCGAATAAATCGAATTAAATAGTTCTAGGAACAAAAAAAATAATTTTAAAAAAGTTGATAATGATGATTGAACTATCACTATGATAAATTAAATTGTCACTGATAGTCACAAAATAATGCATTATTCACTATGTGAAGTACTCAATTTAAAGGTGAATTATCAGTTTTGAGCTTTTAAGTGTGGCAACATTTTTAAAACACATCTATAGCAGTTATAGACTTCTAATGAGTGCTGCAAGTGTCTTCGCATAAGCAGTGTGTGGGATGCTGGTTTTTGACATTTAAAAAGTGTTCAAGAAGAAAAAAAGAAAAAGTTGTATATACCTTTATTTATATAACATATACATGTAAACCTAACTAGTAATTGGTGAGTTTGTTTCAATTATTTCATATAAAGTTTTGTGTTTCATTCATGTAGTGAGGACGTAGTAAAGGTTGGAACAACTCCAGTGAAATATGTACAGGGCATAGAAAAAAAAATCGTTCGAACACGTTAATCTTAATTTTTAAATGTGTGAATTCTGAAAAACATCATTTTATAACTTTATTATTGTCGCAGATATGACGTTATTTATTTTTTATGACACCCTTTGAAAGGGCACGGTTATTCTGTATACAAAATGATGAATTTTCGCATAGATTAGAGAAAAAAAAGTAAATTTTGTTGAATTTATTCCAACCACTACTTCTTCACTGTATAAAGCTTTGTGAATTTTGCTTAAGATGCATACAATTCCCATCGACAAATGTATTATTATACATAAATAGTAATATTAATCTTCAAAATCTAAAATTCAAAAGACGATAGTCAAATTCCTATTTAAAATAGTTAATAAAAAAAAATCATCCATTTATGCAGGAACTTTACGGGCAATTTGTTGAAACTTTTTTTTTATAAAAATCGCCTTTTGTCAAAATACTGGTTTTTCAGCAAACAATAAAAAAGTGTACAGGTAAAGAAATTTATAAAAATATCGTTAATTAATTGTTATCATTATTATGTTACTTTTATTTGTTAAATCTAATCTAGTTTAACCCTAGAACACTAATATAATTTGTATGTAGCATATCGCGGGTGATGTGGCAAAACCTCCTATCTTCAATTTTTACATCGAAAATGAGTTATTGCAATCCACTGATAATAAACATCAATCAATGGGCATCTCCCTGCAAAAGATTCTGTACAAAAAAATAAGCAGAAATATTGAAAAACGTCACAAATATAAAAAAAAATCCATTAAATAAATGTAGCATATTAAAGATTTTTATTAAACCCTGCAAAGTGTAACATTTGCGACAGAAAGTTTTGCTGGATTGCCCGCGATATACTGTAATACGTCGTAAAATTTACGAGTATTAGGCCCGTGTGCACCGATATTGATTAAAATTTAACCGGTACTTAACTGACAGATTGAATACATTAATTTTATTAATTTTTTTATCGAAATAAATGAATAACAATCATTTATAATTTAATATAAGCATTATATTGAATTTCTTTATCTTCATGGATGTTGTGTTCCTTAAAAGGACCGTTGTCCATTTTCTTTTGATGAATAAATTAATAAAATTCTTACTATTGCCAAATATACAATGACAAGTGAATTTGGCATGTATGATAAATTAGGTTGCTTATGAAAGAGAGCTCGGAACATACGTGTGAATATACAGTTGGCGACAGATAAAAGTGCACGATGAAATAACTGTTTTGTAAATCCGGCTTTTAAACTTTTGCTTACCTTTTTATTATTTTATCTGACATGACACTGACAAATAAATAATATATTTAAGTTAAAATGCATCATTTAAGTTCCTTTGAAAAAACCAAAATAATTACATTATTTGAAGAAAGGTGGTCACTAAATGCAATTGCTGAGAGGTTTGGAAGATCTAAGAGCGCAATTTATAATTTTTTTTTGTCAGTTACCTAATGTCAGTAAAAATTTTTAGGTAAAAGCCGGACTTACCCAAATCTGCGAAAAATGATTTAAAGAGTCGTGCACTTTTATCTGTCGTCGACTGTACAATTTCAAATTGGAATATTTTCGTTAAAAAAAAATCGTATTATAAAAATCAACTACGTATTTTGAAGATGCAGATTGATACTATATGAAGGGCACGGGGAAAGAACGTGCTATGTCAGACAATAATAGATTTGAGAAAATCGTATTTAACTCAACATAGCATGTTCTTTCATCGTACTATTATTCTTCAGTACTGGTTTTTACCTAGGCAAAGCACGTTTGTTCCTCAAAATATTATGTTTTTTGGTAGTGCTTAAGGGTAGCTACTAAATGGCACTAGTATCTCAAATTTTGAGAAAAAGTGACATAGCGTGTTCTTTCCCCGTTCCCCTTCATATAATGTAGTTGTCTAATTTGTGCAACGTGATGCTATTAATTTCAAAAAAAAAATAACATAGAGTAGGTTTTGACTATAACTAAAAAGTGATGACACACGGGTCATGTCTCACCGTTTCAACTGTAAATCTTATTAATTACATATCTGGACTTTAGAGCCATAGGGTAAGGGTTTGCAATGTTTTTTTACTAGGAACACCCTGGACCCTTCCACAAAATTTCAAATATAAATATGTCTATTTAGGTAAAACACGGTAAAATTAAGTTGCTGATGAGCTTAACCTGGGCTGAATATAGAGTGAATGCCAAGACTTCTGTCATAGGGTGGTATTGAGTCCAAATTTGTACCGATAACAGAGAAGTAAACTGTCGTAACTCCACTTTTGCACAATAGGGAGTTAACAATAATCTTGAACTGTATTATTTTAATTTTCTGTTGTGTAAAAAATGATAAGCCACGCATTGATGGTTTGCTGTATTTTCAATTTTGAAAGTAATATGTCCATTTATTAGTGAGGTATGATATTTATTTTGTTCATTACTGAAAATTTCAATTTGTCCTTGTCAGCTCAGGATTTTGACAAATGTAACCCATTTTTTCTTAAGCTACTTTACCAATTTCGTCCAAAATGTTTATATTTCGATTAACTGCTGTTAATAAGTAACCAAGACAATGCATTTTTTGGTGCGTTTCAAAAAAAAAATTTCTATTTAACTTCTTTTAAAAAAAAATTGTTAATTGTTTTTTTATGAAACCTATAACTATATCAACGTATTAACGTCTTATTGTTATAACATAAAAACATGGAGTTAATATCTTGATTTGTTTTCAAGAAAACCAGTTATATCTATCAAAATCCTGAGCTGTAAGAGGCAAATTCGAGACGCTGTATATTTGTATTTACTGATTCCAACTCGACCAATTTTATAGGAAATGTCAAAAATATCTATGTAGATCATCCCTCCAAATTTCAAAACAAACGATTGAGCTATTCCCGAAATATGTCAATAAGAATCGTTAAAACACAAAATTTAATTCGTTGAGCAGAATCGATATGCGTCTCCCCTTACAGCAAGCAGCAGGGTATTTAAATGACCTCTTCGTATCTTATGAGATTGCTCAGAAACGAGAAATAATGTTGCATTTCAATTTTTTTATTCTCGTTATTACTTCATACACTGCAGTTTTATCAAAGTCAGAAGATAATTGATAATTTTATGACTTTTCGAAAGCTTTTTCTGTATAATTATTCCACTAATTTCCTTTTTTTCTAATTGCGATATGGTTATGCAAATACTCTTGATCTTTACAATCAGCTATTACAGCTGTACATATATAATATAATATATATATTATGTACTATGTATAGATAGAAGTGTTTATTGGATGTTTCACAGTTTACTTTCAAGACTCACAAATGCATCGTACTGAATTTTATATTGAATAAAAACCATACAATTTAGAATTTGGAGAAATCTAAAGATTCCGTATACATCCTAGATGGACTATATTTTAAAGATGCGAATAGATCATTGTTAAACAAATTCACACTTATTCAAAAGGTACTAAAGACACACCAGCATGTGAATACGGTAAGTTTAAAGAACTTAATTATTTATTTTCTGACTATCCTAACAGTAAATAAGTTATACATATAGCAACACAAACTTCTCTTAATTTAAAAACATTCCTTGCTCATCTCTCAACAGAATCAAATAGATTGATGGACGCTTTTCTGCACTTTGTGACGTAGCAACTCATCAAGTCCCTTTCCTTAGTCATTGAAAATCCTCTATTACAATTGCTGTCTGTGATTGTTTACAACTATCACTAATCACAAACAAAAATACCTGAAAAATTGAAATGGATAATTTAGCATTACTTTTTTTTATCAAAGTATCACTCACAAGACTTAATAAGGGAGGACTCACGAATTCTAAGCCCACAAACCCAGTTCACCACAGAGTTGATCTGGTAATTGTCGAAGTAGCAGGAACAAAAGGGAAGAAGAAGAATAAATTATTTAATTTTAATTTGTTTATACTGTTTCCGCGAATGATTTTAGTGTTGTTAAGTGCTCAAAAATACTTGAATATTAAGAAAAAAATTACCAAAAATAAAGTATTTGGTTAGCCAGGGACATTGTACGCTAAGTCCAAATTCGAAATACTAAAAACTACTTTATCATTAAGGAGTACTAATAATTTTATCGTAGGGTATAGTACATGTATGAAAAATATTGAAAAGGAATTCGTATAGCTAACCAAGAACCTCAAGGTATCACTAATAGCATGAATAATATCTAGAAGATCTAGAAAATTTGCACTTAACTGCTAATTTGGCTACACAAAAGTATAAGAGTTTCTTGATTAAATGAATTTCATTAGCCAATTCTGGTTTTTGCCATTTTTAGAACTACTTGTCTACTTATGAGCAATAGAGAGATATAAAGAACATTATAAACCTGGTACATACTTCTTCAAAAAGAACCAGATGAACAGAAAAACAACAAATTTTGCTAAAAAATTAGATGAAGCATCAGAAAATGAAAAAACACAGTCGGAAGAAGGGAGCTCTACAAAAAAAGAAACCTTTGTAAATAAGGAAAGCTCTTCAGATGACGAAAACTCTGTAGATGAAGAAAGCTCTACAAACACTGAAACAGAATCTGATTCTGATTGCTCTTCAGATTTTTCAACTTCAACTGAGTTGTTAATCAGCGGTGATAAAGATAATAAAAATAGACTAGGAGTTAGTTTGAATATAAAACATTTTCTTGGAAATCGCATCCATAATGAATTGAGTAGTTATCAAAACCAGTACAGAGAAAAATTTTATGAAATAAATAAAGGAAAACGCAATGGTTCTCCGTTTTTCGAGCAGTATATTGAAGAAAAGCAAACAATTTTATCTAAACAAGATGAAGCAATAGAAAAAAACAAAACAGAGAAGAAAACACCTGAAGAAAAAAGAAAACAATTAGAAGACATTATTGGGGAAGTATTTATTACAAGGATGGATAATGAATTCGCGTATCCTAACTTTGCTGTAGCCATATTAAGTTATGTACAAAATAACGAATCATATTCAAAGTATATTTCAATACCAAGAATGTCTAATACATATGAAGGTCATTCAGAAAAACAAATTTTCAAAAAGCAAAAAATAATAAAGAAGTTAATGTCCAAATCATCAAGTATTGAGAGGTTCATTCTAGACATCAATAGTGCATTAAGTATGTGTGAAACGAAAACAAGCAACACACCAATTCCTTGTTACGATATTGCTACAGGTTTTATCGAAGAGATTAAAATGAAAAAGAAAATTACAGTCAGAGTAAGTTATAATTTTAAACATCACAAGGATGTCATAAAACAAGGTGATGGGAAAAATTTATTTCAAAGACAAGTACAACTACCAAATTCAAATAGTATAACCAACAAAAGCTTTAAGATTAACAGTATTATTCTTAGTAGTGGATATCGCAGTTATAAAAAACACAAAGAATCAGTAAAAAAACAGATGAATTTTTTTTCATGCAAAAACTTGAAGCTCACTTTGGTAAAAAAATAAACATCGACAATGTGTCAAACGATGATACTTCCTTTTTCCATGCTGTAGCATACCACCTTACACTTAGTGATATTAACCCAAAGATTACAGAAGAGATTACAGAAGAATTAACAAGCTTGGCAGTACAGTATGTAGAGCAGCACAAAGAAGATTTTAAAGGTATTGAAAAATTTGAAGATACTGAAAAGTACATTAAAGCGATGGCACAAAAGCGGAACTTCTATATCAGTGATCAAAATCGTCCTATAATTCAAGAATTGTCAACTGAATTGAATCTCTCAATAGTGATTATCAATGATAATCATGTTGATCGACCATATGTGATTAAACCAGAAGCAACAAGTTCTGAGAACAATGCAACCAACATTTATCTTGGTCATCTTGGAGAATCCCATTATGTGAATTTAATAGATGATAATTCAGGAGTGCTAACACAGCTACTGCATTAAAGATGGGATAACTGTTTTATGTACAGGGTTTTAGGACTTTCATTGGTAAATTATGAAAAACAAGTAACAGTTGACTAATAATAATTCTTGTATGAGGTAAAATCGCTATTCCTTTGTTCAATATTGATATACATAATTATTGTTTATTTAAATACGTATATTATATGACCTGGAAGCCACAAGCAATTTACAATTGGAGGTTCGGAACGCATAACACGACTCGTCGCTCGGCCAGTTCAGCCTAGTACTTTTTTATTTTTGAGTTTTCGGGAAAGAGTCACTCTTCATAAAAGGGTCTGCTTTCCCTCAAACTATCAAAGCCAAAATTGGATCTTCAGATTTTTATACAGGACAGTCGAAAATTTAAAAATATACTTTACTCTTGGCCCTCTTTAATATTTTTTAAATTTCCGACCGCCCTGTATAAAAATCTGAAGATCCAATTTTGGCTTTGATAGTTTGAGGGAAAGCAGACCCTTTTATGAAGAGTGACTCTTTCCCGAAAACTCAAAAATAAAAAAGTACTAGGCTGAACTGGCCGAGCGACGAGTCGTGTTATGCGTTCCGAACCTCCAATTGTAAATTGCTTGTGGCTTCCAGGTCATATAATATACGTATTTAAATAAACAATAATTATGTATATCAATATTGAACAAAGGAATAGCGATTTTACCTCATACAAGAATTATTATTAGTCAACTGTTACTTGTTTTTCATAATTTACCAATGAAAGTCCTAAAACCCTGTACATAAAACAGTTATCCCATCTTTAATGCAGTAGCTGTGTTAGCACTCCTGAATTATCATCTATTAAATTCACATAATGGGATTCTCCAAGATGACCAAGATAAATGTTGGTTGCATTGTTCTCAGAACTTGTTGCTTCTGGTTTAATCACATATGGTCGATCAACATGATTATCATTGATAATCACTATTGAGAGATTCAATTCAGTTGACAATTCTTGAATTATAGGACGATTTTGATCACTGATATAGAAGTTCCGCTTTTGTGCCATCGCTTTAATGTACTTTTCAGTATCTTCAAATTTTTCAATACCTTTAAAATCTTCTTTGTGCTGCTCTACATACTGTACTGCCAAGCTTGTTAATTCTTCTGTAATCTCTTCTGTAATCTTTGGGTTAATATCACTAAGTGTAAGGTGGTATGCTACAGCATGGAAAAAGGAAGTATCATCGTTTGACACATTGTCGATGTTTATTTTTTTACCAAAGTGAGCTTCAAGTTTTTGCATGAAAAAAAATTCATCTGTTTTTTTTACTGATTCTTTGTGTTTTTTATAACTGCGATATCCACTACTAAGAATAATACTGTTAATCTTAAAGCTTTTGTTGGTTATACTATTTGAATTTGGTAGTTGTACTTGTCTTTGAAATAAATTTTTCCCATCACCTTGTTTTATGACATCCTTGTGATGTTTAAAATTATAACTTACTCTGACTGTAATTTTCTTTTTCATTTTAATCTCTTCGATAAAACCTGTAGCAATATCGTAACAAGGAATTGGTGTGTTGCTTGTTTTCGTTTCACACATACTTAATGCACTATTGATGTCTAGAATGAACCTCTCAATACTTGATGATTTGGACATTAACTTCTTTATTATTTTTTTTGCTTTTTTGAAAATTTGTTTTTCTGAATGACCTTCATATGTATTAGACATTCTTGGTATTGAAATATACTTTGAATATGATTCGTTATTTTGTACATAACTTAATATGGCTACAGCAAAGTTAGGATACGCGAATTCATTATCCATCCTTGTAATAAATACTTCCCCAATAATGTCTTCTAATTGTTTTCTTTTTTCTTCAGGTGTTTTCTTCTCTGTTTTGTTTTTTTCTATTGCTTCATCTTGTTTAGATAAAATTGTTTGCTTTTCTTCAATATACTGCTCGAAAAACGGAGAACCATTGCGTTTTCCTTTATTTATTTCATAAAATTTTTCTCTGTACTGGTTTTGATAACTACTCAATTCATTATGGATGCGATTTCCAAGAAAATGTTTTATATTCAAACTAACTCCTAGTCTATTTTTATTATCTTTATCACCGCTGATTAACAACTCAGTTGAAGTTGAAAAATCTGAAGAGCAATCAGAATCAGATTCTGTTTCAGTGTTTGTAGAGCTTTCTTCATCTACAGAGTTTTCGTCATCTGAAGAGCTTTCCTTATTTACAAAGGTTTCTTTTTTTGTAGAGCTCCCTTCTTCCGACTGTGTTTTTTCATTTTCTGATGCTTCATCTAATTTTTTAGCAAAATTTGTTGTTTTTCTGTTCATCTGGTTCTTTTTGAAGAAGTATGTACCAGGTTTATAATGTTCTTTATATCTCTCTATTGCTCATAAGTAGACAAGTAGTTCTAAAAATGGCAAAAACCAGAATTGGCTAATGAAATTCATTTAATCAAGAAACTCTTATACTTTTGTGTAGCCAAATTAGCAGTTAAGTGCAAATTTTCTAGATCTTCTAGATATTATTCATGCTATTAGTGATACCTTGAGGTTCTTGGTTAGCTATACGAATTCCTTTTCAATATTTTTCATACATGTACTATACCCTACGATAAAATTATTAGTACTCCTTAATGATAAAGTAGTTTTTAGTATTTCGAATTTGGACTTAGCGTACAATGTCCCTGGCTAACCAAATACTTTATTTTTGGTAATTTTTTTCTTAATATTCAAGTATTTTTGAGCACTTAACAACACTAAAATCATTCGCGGAAACAGTATAAACAAATTAAAATTAAATAATTTATTCTTCTTCTTCCCTTTTGTTCCTGCTACTTCGACAATTACCAGATCAACTCTGTGGTGAACTGGGTTTGTGGGCTTAGAATTCGTGAGTCCTCCCTTATTAAGTCTTGTGAGTGATACTTTGATAAAAAAAAAAGTAATGCTAAATTATCCATTTCAATTTTTCAGGTATTTTTGTTTGTGATTAGTGATAGTTGTAAACAATCACAGACAGCAATTGTAATAGAGGATTTTCAATGACTAAGGAAAGGGACTTGATGAGTTGCTACGTCACAAAGTGCAGAAAAGCGTCCATCAATCTATTTGATTCTGTTGAGAGATGAGCAAGGAATGTTTTTAAATTAAGAGAAGTTTGTGTTGCTATATGTATAACTTATTTACTGTTAGGATAGTCAGAAAATAAATAATTAAGTTCTTTAAACTTACCGTATTCACATGCTGGTGTGTCTTTAGTACCTTTTGAATAAGTGTGAATTTGTTTAACAATGATCTATTCGCATCTTTAAAATATAGTCCATCTAGGATGTATACGGAATCTTTAGATTTCTCCAAATTCTAAATTGTATGGTTTTTATTCAATATAAAATTCAGTACGATGCATTTGTGAGTCTTGAAAGTAAACTGTGAAACATCCAATAAACACTTCTATCTATACATAGTACATAATATATATATTATATTATATATGTACAGCTGTAATAGCTGATTGTAAAGATCAAGAGTATTTGCATAACCATATCGCAATTAGAAAAAAAGGAAATTAGTGGAATAATTATACAGAAAAAGCTTTCGAAAAGTCATAAAATTATCAATTATCTTCTGACTTTGATAAAACTGCAGTGTATGAAGTAATAACGAGAATAAAAAAATTGAAATGCAACATTATTTCTCGTTTCTGAGCAATCTCATAAGATACGAAGAGGTCATTTAAATACCCTGCTGCTTGCTGTAAGGGGAGACGCATATCGATTCTGCTCAACGAATTAAATTTTGTGTTTTAACGATTCTTATTGACATATTTCGGGAATAGCTCAATCGTTTGTTTTGAAATTTGGAGGGATGATCTACATAGATATTTTTGACATTTCCTATAAAATTGGTCGAGTTGGAATCAGTAAATACAAATATACAGCGTCTCGAATTTGCCTCTTACAGCTCAGGATTTTGATAGATATAACTGGTTTTCTTGAAAACAAATCAAGATATTAACTCCATGTTTTTATGTTATAACAATAAGACGTTAATACGTTGATATAGTTATAGGTTTCATAAAAAAACAATTAACAATTTTTTTTTAAAAGAAGTTAAATAGAAATTTTTTTTTTGAAACGCACCAAAAAATGCATTGTCTTGGTTACTTATTAACAGCAGTTAATCGAAATATAAACATTTTGGACGAAATTGGTAAAGTAGCTTAAGAAAAAATGGGTTACATTTGTCAAAATCCTGAGCTGACAAGGACAAATTGAAATTTTCAGTAATGAACAAAATAAATATCATACCTCACTAATAAATGGACATATTACTTTCAAAATTGAAAATACAGCAAACCATCAATGCGTGGCTTATCATTTTTTACACAACAGAAAATTAAAATAATACAGTTCAAGATTATTGTTAACTCCCTATTGTGCAAAAGTGGAGTTACGACAGTTTACTTCTCTGTTATCGGTACAAATTTGGACTCAATACCACCCTATGACAGAAGTCTTGGCATTCACTCTATATTCAGCCCAGGTTAAGCTCATCAGCAACTTAATTTTACCGTGTTTTACCTAAATAGACATATTTATATTTGAAATTTTGTGGAAGGGTCCAGGGTGTTCCTAGTAAAAAAAACATTGCAAACCCTTACCCTATGGCTCTAAAGTCCAGATATGTAATTAATAAGATTTACAGTTGAAACGGTGAGACATGACCCGTGTGTCATCACTTTTTAGTTATAGTCAAAACCTACTCTATGTTATTTTTTTTTTTTGAAATTAATAGCATCACGTTGCACAAATTAGACAACTACATTATATGAAGGGGAACGGGGAAAGAACACGCTATGTCACTTTTTCTCAAAATTTGAGATACTAGTGCCATTTAGTAGCTACCCTTAAGCACTACCAAAAAACATAATATTTTGAGGAACAAACGTGCTTTGCCTAGGTAAAAACCAG